>CM035849.1:1249220-1626014 GCA_020510985.1 Pholidichthys leucotaenia | reverse complement strand
TTTACGAGTGCTTTTATTTAATTTAGCTGGTGTAGAAGTGAAGGTTCAACTCCGCCCCCCTTTCACACCCACTATTAAATAAAATAAATAATTCCTGTACCTTCTGACAAATAATTTTATAGGCTCTTCATCCTACACTAACATGCATGTCTTTGGATTGTGGGAGGAAACCGGAGCCCCCGGAGTAAACCCACGCAGCACAGGGAGAACATGCAAACTCCACACAGAAAGGTTCCTACCCCTGCCAGCCTGGGGATTCGAACCAGGAACCTTCTAGCTGTTAGGCAACAGTGCTAACCACTGCACCACCATACTGCCCAAGTCCAAAACCACACATAATTGAAATCCCACCCCCAAATTTGGGACCCGAATTACGCACTAAAATAAAGAAAAACAATGTGCTAAAATGGCCTAACACATTCACACAAAACAACCCAAAATAGGGCTAACGGGTGGACAACCGTACAGCCCACATGGTGAGGAGGGTTATTCTGGCACCCAATAAACTAAAAGAAAGTCCATAGTCAGTCTCCGTCGGACTATGATGACCATGGAAGAGAATCCTAAACGTCTACTCTGCTGGAACAGCACCGCCTGTGGCTGAACAGGCCGATGTGCGAATGGCAGTCCCTGTCACACAGGTCGCACTTGTGGGTGGTCTCCGTGCTGCTGGGTCTGTGGCGGTTCTTCCTGCGGGTCATTTTTTCATCTGCTGCAGCAGTCAGTCTCTCTTCACCCACCTTCAGCTGTCTGGTCAGGGTGCCTCTCCATTTGGAGCAGTCCGTTGCAAGGTCCTCCCAGCGCTCCGTGTTGATCTCCAGGGCCTTCATGTCTCTCTTGCAGACGTCTCTAAAGCGCAGCTGTGGGTGGCCAACGTCTCTCCTGCCAGTCGCCAGTTCTCCGTAGAGGACGTCTTTGGGGATTCTGCCATCCTCCATACAGTGAACGTGGCCTAGCCAGCGGAGCCTGTGCTGCCTGAGTAGAGTGAACATGGAGGGAAGGCCGGCGTGGGACAGAACTTCTGTGTTGGGCACTTTATCCTGCCAGGATATGTCCAGGATACGGCGAATGCAGCGCAAGTGGAAGGAGTTCAGTCTCTATTTCTGCCAGGCATATGTTGTCCACGTCTCACTTCCATAGAGCAGTGTGCTGATGACGCAGGCGTTGTACACTGCCATCTTCATCTTGACAGAGAGTTTGGGATTCTCCCACACTCGTGTGGTGAGGCGAGCGAGTGTGGAGGCTGATTTTCCAATCCTCTTGTCGATCTCTGTATCAAGGGAGAGGTTGCTGCTGATCATGGGCCCCAGGTACGTGAACTGATTCATGACCTCGAGCTCATAGTTGTCGATGGTGATGGTTGGTGGTGCTTTCGTGCCTTGCGCCAAGACGTTAATCTTCTTCAGGCTGATGGTAAGCCCGAAGTCCTTGCACGCCTGGGAGAAGCGGTCCATCAGGGTCTGAAGCTCCTGCTGTGTGTGGGTCGCGACCGCAGCGTCGTCTGCGAACAGCATGTCTCTAATTAGAGCCTCACGTACTTTGGTTCTGGCTTTCAGGCAGGCGAGGTTGAAAAGCCGGCCGTCAGATCTTGTGTGCAGGTAGATTCCCTCTGTTGCTGTGCTGAAGGCATGCATCAGGAGCATAGCAAAGAAAATCCCAAAGAGGGTTGGCGCAAGTACACAGCCCTGTTTCACTCCGCTGCATATGTTGAATGGCTCTTAGATGTTGCCGTCGTGCTGCACTATCCCCTGCATGTTGGTGTGAAACGATTCGATGAGGCTTTGCAACTTTGGTGGGCATCCTATCTTTGGCAGGATCTTGAAAAGGCCCTCTCTGCTGACTAGATCGAACGCTTTGGTGAGGTCGATGAAGGCGACGTACAGGGGCATGTTCTGTTCTCTGCATTTCTCCTGGAGTTGGCGGATGGAGAATATCATGTCTACTGTCGATCGCTCAGTGCGGGAGCCACACTGAGACTCGGGGTAGACATGTTCGGCAAGCTTCTGTAGACGAACGAGAACAACTCGTGCATAGACTTTGCCAACAACGCTGAGGAGGGAGATACCCCTGTAGTTGTTGCAGTCGCTTCTCTCCCCTTTGTTTTTGTAGAGGGTAATGATCTTGGTGTCCCTCATGTCCTGTGGTATGGCACCTTCCTTCCAGCACTGGCAGAGGACATCATGCAATGGCAGCAGTAGGGTGGTCTTGCAGTGCTTGATCAGGTCGGGGGGTATGCCGTTGTTGCCGGGTGCCTTGCCAGCAGCCAAGTTATCAATGGCCTTGCTGAGTTCGTCGATGGTTGGCTCGGCGTCAAGTTCATCCATGGATGGCAGGCAATCGATGGCATCAAGGACTGACGGTGTCACGGTGTACTGTCTGGAGTAGAGGTCGGAGAAGTGCTCCACCCATCTCTCCAACTGCTTGTTCTTTTCTGTGATCATCTCGCCAGTGGAGGATTTGAGGTGGGCCGTCTTGCTCTGAGCCGGACCAAGTGCTTTCTTGATGCCATCATACATACCACGGATGTTCCCTCTTATGGCAGCAGTTTGAATGTCTTGGCTAAGCTGAGTCCAGTTCTCGTTGGCACAGCGCCGGGAAGTCTGCTGAACTTTGCTTCTCGCAGCCCTGAGAATCTGGAGATTCTTCTCGTTTGGGTACTTCTTGTACTCGGCAAGAGCTGAGCGCTTGGCTTCAATGACGGGGGTCATCTCGGTCAACTTGGCATCAAACCAGTCCTGTGACTTCGAGGTCTTCCTCCCAAAGGTAGCCAAGGCTGTGCAGTGGATGGTGTTTCGCAGCTCTTCCCACTTCTGCTTTGCAGATTCTCCTTCTTGTGGTACACCAAGTTCCTTCTCAAAGGTGGAGGCAAACTGCTCAACAAGTTCTTGTTGGACCATCTTGCTGGTGTCAATCCGTGCCTTTCCAGGCTGTCTAGCATGATGGAATTTCTTCAGCTGCAGCTTGACCTTGCAACACACCAATGAATGGTCTGTGTCGCAATCTGCACTCTGGAACGAACGGGTGATTAGCACGTTCTTCAGTGAGGTGTGCCTGGTCAGGATCAAGTCCAGCTGGTGCCAGTGCTTTGAGCGCGGATGTCGCCAGGAAACCTTGTGTTGGGGCTTGGTCCTGAAGAACGAGTTTGTGATGCACAGATCGTGATAAGTGCAGAACTCGAGCAGCTGCTGTCCGTTGTCGTTCATTCTGCCCACGCCAAATGGTCCAAGACAGGAGGGCCAGGAGTCATGGTCAGCACCCACTCTGGCATTGAAGTCTCCAAGGAGAATGAGTTGTTCAGAGTTGGGGATGATCCTGACAGTTGTTGCGAGATTCTCGTAGAACTCGTCTTTTGCTTCTGGTGTGGCTGTCAGTGTTGGGGCATACACACTGATGAGGGTGACTGGGCCTTGAGTGGTGTTGAGGCGGAGGGTGACGAGTCGTGCAGAGCCATTGCTGCCCAGTTCCACCATCTTCAGCAAGGTGTTCTTCACTGCGAAGCCCACTCTGTGTTCCCTGTGTTCGTCACTGCTCTTTCCCTGCCAGTAGAACGTGTAGTTCTTCTCTCTCAGTGTGCCTGTGTCAGCCAACCGTGTTTCCTGGAGAGCGGCGATATCCACTTCCAGTATCTTCAGCTCATTATTGATGATGACAGTCTTCCTGGTGTCGTTGATGTCCTAGAGGTTAGCAGCGAGTCCTGTCATCATAGTGCAGAAGTTCCAAGTTCCCAGTTTTAGAGTTGCTCTCTTTTGTTTTTTGTCTTGCCTGGTGCGAAAGTTCTCAGCCTGCTGTTTGGACTTCTCCTCAACCCCATGCACCCAATGAGGAAAGCAGGCTGTGGTGGGACAACACCTTATTGGCTGGGGGCTGCCCAGCTTGAGGCAGGTGGTAGCTGTCCAGTGAGATCCGATGATCCCCCCCCACCGTCAGGAACAACCCCTGGCGCCGCGCTCTACACCAATTGAGCGGTGGCTTATAACCGGTAACTGTCATTCCCCGTGTTTTGTCTATGCCAAAGGCGAAGCTGGAGTGTCCTCTCCAGTGATCCGGTGTTCTACCTTCCAGCATTGGGCGTTGGTAGGATTCAAGCCTGTGCAGGAAGATATGGAGGACAAGATGTTGCCCATGCAGCATGTCCCCCCTCTCCACGTCACTGATGAATCCAAAGGAACAGCAGGGGTGCTACAGTTTGGCACCAGCACCGTCGCAGGAGCTGCCAGAACGATGTTGAGCACAACAGAGAACTGCCTTAGGGACTCCGACTCCGGATTTTTCCTCAGGGTTAACTCCCGAAGCCTTTCCCATGACCGGGTGTGCCGCAAGGCAGCGGAGGTTTGAAATCAGGGTTAGATTAGATTGATTATTTGTTTATTTGACAGGGACAGTACAATAAACATAGACAATTAATCAAATGACAATCAATCAGATGTGTTGCACAAAGAGTGTATAGCTAAGCAACTCTTGTCCCTGGATGGGCTTTAGAAAGGAGAAACAAGTAAAAAGAAAAAAGGATAAGGAAAAGAAAAAATGAAAACAGAAAAAATAATAACCACATACATCAATGCAAAAAAGATTATAAATACATTACAAATACACAATTATAAATATTATAAATATTATAAATATTATAAATACACAATATAACAACCTGACACACATTTGCCTATTTCAGGCCTCCCTGCCTTCATCACTCACTATAAACAAACACATTCATTCCTTCCCTTCATTCACTCTCACCCTGCAGACAATCATTTCATACATGAGTACATTCTTGTTTATTTTTCAGCCTGTTTTTAACCTTTTTAGTGAATGTTTTAAAGTCCATTATTATTTTAATTTCATTTGGCATTGTGTTCCAGATATAACTGCCCTTTATAGAGAAAGCTGTTTGTCCAAATGTGGTTCTGCGGTGGAATATTTTACAGTTATTGTTAACAGAACTCCTGGTGGCTCTGCTGCTGTCCTGTCTTTGGATGAAACCAGCAAGTGGCTCAGGCGCTGATTTATGGAAACATTTGAAAATTAATTTCAGAAAACAGAGGTCAATGAAACTCTCAAAACTCAATAGGTTGTATTTTTTTTTAAATATTACAGTGATGCCACCTAATGGGCTTTTTATCCAAGATTTTTAGAGTTTGATTATATAATGAACCTATATGTCTTATTGTAGAAGGGGCTGCTTGAGCCCAGACTGTCAAACAGTATGATATATGAGAAAAAAACCATAGAATGCATATACAGTGCAGGTGCTTCGTATGGTATGTAATATCTAATTAATTTAAAGCAGTTCAGATTTTTTTTTTACTGTTTTTGAAATTTTCTTTATATGAAGATTAAATTTGAATTGAGGATCTAGTACAATGCCAAGGTATTTGAATTCTGTAACTAAGCTGATGTCTTGCTCATATATATCAACTTTAAAACGTTGCAGGTTACATTTTTTGATTGAAAAGCACATTGAAACTGTTTTCTGAAGGTTCAGCAATAGATGGTTCTGGAAGAGCCACTCTTGGACATCAGCCATACTTGTAGACAGTACATCTGCAGCCTGTGCTGGAGTCTTGGCAGCTGTGTAAATAACTGCATCATCTGCATAAAGTTGACATGTTGCAGCTGAGCAGTGTAGCAGCAAGTCATTAATAAAAATGCTGAAAAGTAAAGGACCAAGAATGGACCCTTGTGGGATACCCATACGGTTGTTTAAAAATAAGGATTTATCCTGGTGAACTTTTACACACTGTTCTCTTTTCTGGAGATAAGATGCAAACCATTCTAATGTATCTGGAGAGAAGTTAAAAGATACCATTTTGGATAAAAGCAAACTGTGGTTTACAGTATCGAAAGCCTTTTTGAGATCTAGAAAAACAGCTCCTACCACATTACCCGCTGTCCAAGGACTGTTTGATATTTTCAATAAGGCATCAATTTGCTGTTTCTGTTGAGTATCCTGGTCTAAAACCAAATTGATGTGGATGAAGAAGTTGACTGTCTTGTAAATAGTCTATCAGCTGTGTAGCTACAACTTTTTCAAGAACCTTAGACAGGACTGGTAAAATAGAGATTGGGCGGTAATTGCATATATCGTCTTTACTGCCTGATTTATGAACTGGTATGACGACAGCTTTTTTCCAGCCAGATGGAAATGTACTAGACCTAATGGAGAGATTAATGAGATGAGTCAGTGGTTTGATTAATATTTTGCTGTGCGTTTTGAGAAAGGAAGTGCTCATATTGTAGATATCATTAGTTTTTGAGTTAGACAGTGTTTTAACAATACCAGCAATTAACTCCTCATTTACCTCATCGATGTGAAAAGAATCTGTTGAAAGTATTGATTTTGTGTTGTTGAGCACATTTGGCAGCACAAAGTTTTTTGTTAAGTCTTCCACAGACTCCACAAAATATGAATTAAATTCATTTGTCAATGTAGCCTTGTCACTGATGGTCTTGCCATTGATTCTTAGTTCCTTTACCCCATCTAGGGGTTTACCTTCCCCTAAATGGGCTACTTTCCCAGGTTGACGAGCCACCATCTACCCAAAGCATCTGGTTTTAAGGCGCCAGAGATCCGCCCTCGCCCCTTCTCCTATTAGTAAAAGCAGTTCCGCCAGGCTTAGAGACTAAACCACACGGGCAGGCTGTGAGTAGGACTTAGTTGTCAGAGGCTTTTCAAGACGCACGCCATAAGGAGCGTTTTATAAGCACTGGGAGCTTAACCCCAGTGCCGCTCCTGGCTATGACAACCTTGGAACCAACCTTGGAAAAGGAACATCATACCACCAGTAAAATGTGGTGGTGGTAGTGTGATGGTCTGGGGCTGTTTTGCTGCTTTAGGAGCTGGAAGACTTGCTGTGGTAAATGGAACCATGAATTCTGCTGCCTACCAAAAAATCCTGAAGGAGACTGGCCATCTGTTCGTGACCTCAAGCTGAAGCGCACTTGGGTTCTACAGCAGGACAATGATCCAAAACACACCAGCAAGTCCACCTCTGAATGGCTTAAGAAAAACAAAATGAAGACTATGCAGTGACCTAGTCAAAGTCCTAACCTGAATCCGGTTGAGATAATGTGCTTTGACCTTAAACAGTCGAACCGCCCTGCTGGCAAGGTGTACAGGAGGGCACATCAGACTGTGGAGGAAAAAAGGGAGGGGGGAAACAGATTATCTTCATGACCGCAGGTCCCTGCTAAGGGATGACCAACCTGTGGAGCCGCACCGGGGAGCTTGGGCCAACACCACCTCCTCGTCTGCCAACACAAAAGCGGGCTTCAGCCCGTCGATGCAGACGGTCTCCCTACAACCCCGCAAAAGCCTAACACAAAATGCTTTGCCCCAGGTTCCAACACCCTGAACGGTCTGTTGTATGGTGGGCGTAGTGGGGTCCGGTGCACATTGTGCCTGACAAAAACAAAACTGGCATTCTGCAAGCTTTTTGGGACGAAGGTGTGGGGAAAGCAACGGTGGGCCAGGCCCGGTATGCTTAAACCCTCCCACTGTGCAAAAATTGTGTGGGCGGATCAGCCTCGGGTATGGAGTTTTCCGGTAAAAACTCTCCTGGGATCCGGAGTGGCTGAGAAAAAACAAGTTCTGCCGGGGAGGCTGCCAAATCCTCCTTAGGTGCGGAGCGCAACCCTAAAAGAACCCAGGGCAGGCAGTCGACCTAATCTGTGTCCGTGAGTGAAGCTCTGAGCGCTGCTTTCAGTGACCTATGAAAACGCTCGCATAACCCATTAGCCTGGGGGTTGTTCGCGGTCGTGCAGTGAATTTTGACCCCCAGGCTCTGGGCCATCGTGGACCAGAGTTCTGAAACAAATTGTGAACCTCTGTCGGACGTGATGTCCAATGGAGAACCAAAACGCGCAACCCAAGCTGACAAAAAAACACGAGCCACTTCCACAGACGTGGTAGAAACCAGTGGGACCACTTCAGGCCAGCGGGTGGTGCTGTCCATGACTGTCAAAAGGTATGTGAAACCTTGCGACGGCGGGAGGGGTCCCACCAAATCCACATGGGCGTGGTTGAACCTCCTAGCTGGGATTTGGAATGGCTCGAGAGGGGCTCTGGTGTGCTTGTGCACTTTGGCCCGCTGGCACACAACGCAAGCTGCAGCCCACTCTTTCACGTCCTTGCGCAAGTGTGGCCAGACAAATTTCGCCCCCACTAGCTTCACTGAAGCGTGCACTCCTGGATGCAAAAGGGAGTGGACTGACTCAAAAATGCGACGGTGCCAAGAGCTCAGAACCACCAGGTGCGGGCGGCCAGTGGAGATGTCGCAGAGCAAGGGAGGGCACCCTTGTTGCACCACCCTGTTCTCCAGCCTTAACCCAGTTGGCGCAGACTGGAGCGTGCAAATATCCGTGTCCCCGGCTTGTTCCACAGCCATGGCAGGGAAATCATTTCCCATATAGACTGGGGTGATTAACTTGCACGACAGGCAATGGGCCACGATGTTGAGCTTACCAGCAACGTGTTGAATGTCGGTAGTAAACTCCAAAATTGCGGCCAAATGCTGTTGTTGCCGGGCCGACCATGGTTCAGAGACCTTGGCCATTGTGTACGTCAGTGCCTTATGGTCCACGAACGCAGTGAATTTGTGTACCTCTAACCAAAACTGGAAATGGCGCGTCGCCAGGTGGAGAGCCAGCAATTCTCTATCGAATGTGCTGTATTCGCGTTCGTTGTCACGCAAGGTTCGGCTGAAAAATGCTAGCAGCTGCCATGAACCTGAGATGAACTGCTCCACTACTGCCCCATGACAACATCAGACACATAAGTAGTGAGCGCTATCCGTGCAGATGGATCCGGGTGGGCTAGCAACGTGGCATCCACCAGCACTGTCTTGGCATTTGCAAAAGCCTGGTCTTGCTCAGGAGTCAAGACGATGGCTTCCGCAGGCTTCTTTTTATTAAGCGCGGCATACAACGGCTGCATCAGCTGGGCTGCTCAGGGAAGGAAACGGTTATAAAAATTAACCATTCCCAAAAACTCTTGTAGTGCTCTCACGGTCTGCGGACAAGCAAAATCCAAGACCGTGTGCACCTTATCCGGTAACGGGATCGCGCTCTCCGGCGAAATGCGGTGGCGCAAAAATATCAATCACTGGCACACCGAACTGGCCTTTCGCCGGGTTGACTATCAGTCTGTGTGCTTCCAACCTCTGGAAAACTGTCTTGAGATGGGCAATGTGCTCCTCCTCGAACGCGCTAGCTACCAGAATGCCATCTAAGTAGACAAAAACGAAGGACAAGTCGCGCAGCTCTGTGTCCATTATCCTTTGGAAGGTCTGCGCCACGCCTTTTAATCCGAACGGCAACATAAAAACTTGAAAAGGCCGAAAGGAGTTATTACTGCCGTTTTTGGAATGCCTTCCACATGCACCGGGACCTGGTGGTAACCGCGGACCAGATCCACTTTGGAAAAAACACGCACCCCGACCAGGTGCATGGAAAAATCTTGGATGTGTGGAATAGGATAGCAATCGTGTTCTGTGGCGCTGTGGTGGCCTAGTTGATAAAAGCTTCCGCCCCACGACCAGAAGGTCGTGGGTTCAAGCCCCAGCCGGGTCATACCAAAGACCATATAAAAATGGTACTTCTTGCCTTCTAGCTTGGTGCTCAGCATAATAAAATGGGGGAAGGAAAAGTTGTTTATGGCGGCGCCTTGCATGGCAGCGTCCCCTCTGATTCTAGATGTGATTAACATTGTAGAGAGGAGAAACTTTTTTTTTTTGGACTTATTTTGTACCCGTAGGTAGATTTGTTCTGCAGTCTGGTGACAATCCACCAGCTGCCGGTCGCTGCGTGTGCAAGCGCCCCTTAACTCCCTAACCTGCATGTTTTTGGCATGTGGGAGGAAACCGGAGAAATCCCGGAGTAAACCCACGCAAACATGGGGAGAAAATGCAAACTCCACACAGATCACTGTTGGCCGGGGGCAGGGATCGAACCCACGATCCCCGCGATCCCCGGGCCGAGGGTAAACTGTGCTGCCGCGGTGCTAACCACTGTGCCACCGTGCAGCCCAAACATAATTTTGTTCTACTGTACATGACTGGCCGTATGGATTGAATGACAATAAAGTTGGCTTCTTAAGTTGGCTTCAAGTGCCGGAAATTGCTGCACGGTTGCCACGACCCATCGGCTTCAGGCACCATGTGTAGCGGGGATGCCCACGGGCTGCTGGAGCGCCTAACGACGCCCAACTGCTCTAAGTTGGTGAACTCCTCGCACACGCTGGCCAGTTTAGCTGTGTCCAGGTGCCAAGGTCACGCAAATACCGGCGGCCCTCTCATAGCTATGAAATGTTCGACCCCGTGTTTTGTTGTCGTAGCCAAAAACGTCAGAACCATGAGTGCTGGGGACTGTACGAGTAACTGTTGGTACTTAGCCCCTGGAACTATAATGCTAGCCAGTGTTGTTGACCCAGCACCCTGAGCTGTACAGGGCAGAGAGGTAAAAGAGACTGCATCCACTAATCTCCTATTAGCAACATCAACAAACAATCCATAAGCACATAAAAAATCTGTGCCCAAAATGGGGGTGGAACATACGGCTACCAACATATGCTCTCACTCTCCCAGGGGGCACATAGACCCAACAGTCCTGTCTGATACCCCCGGTGACACCTCCTCCTTTGGGCCATTGTTCCCCCTTCCCCCTGCCTTCTCTGGGTGGAGAAACCCCCACACCATGCCCCCACAAAACACCTTTCTTTAAAAACTGCATTTTGTGTTATCTTGGTCTAATATTTAGATTTGTTTGTTGATCTGAAACATTTAAGTGTGAAAAACATACAATTAACGAGAAATCAGGAGGGGGGCAAACACTCTTCACACCACTACATGCTTCCTCCAGGCAACATTCAATCAAACTCAAACTTTATTTGTATAGCACTTTTCAAACATTAGATGGTGTGCAAAGTGCTTTACATGGATAAAAACAGTGGACACATTTAGTTACATATATTTACACTGTGGAACGTGAAATGACGAAGCAGGGTTTATTCCCATGAGTCAGATTTATTCACATTTTCCAACATCAGCAAAATACAGAAAGAGGAGTAACACCCGACATTCGTCCCTTTTTATACCCCAGGAGCTTCAAAAGCTCCAGACACAATGCATTTAATCACAAGTCACAATGCATCCCTTTCAGATCTTAACACCCCCACCCCAAGTCACTGGCAGCCAGGAAATCCCCCAAGGCCATCTCTCTGCATATCAAAGTCCACATTTCACATCCTCCAAAGGCTGGCGACTTTAATCAGTGCAATCTGAGCCACGATCTCCCCCGCTACAAACAGTTTATTAAATGCCCCACCAGAGGATTAAACACACTGGATCACTGTTACACCACAGTGAAAGACGCATATCGCGCTGTCCCTCGAGCTGCGCTGGGATTATCTGATCACGTGATGGTTCACCTCATTCCCACATACAGACAGAGATTGAAGCTCACTAAACCTGTTGTGAGCACTACGAAGATACGGACCAGTGATGCTGAGGAGAAGCTGGAAACGTGCATGGAAATATCTGACTGGGGCATGCTTAAAGGAGCCACGCATGATCTGGATGAGTACACGGACACTGTGAACTCATATATCCACTTTTGTGAAGAGAACATTCTTCCATCACGCACCAGGGTGAGTTACTCTAATGACAAACCCTGGTTCACAGCTAAGCTCAGACAGATCAGGAAGGAGAAGGAAGCAGCGCTGAAAAGTGGAGACAGGGACTGCTACAGGGAGGTTAAATACCGGTTTAACAGAGAGCTGAAGAGGGCTAAATCTCTATACTCAGAGAGACTCCAGCAGCAGTTCACTGCTAATGATTCGGCTTCCGTGTGGAGAGGACTGAGGCAAATCACCAACTATCGACCTAAGGCTCCTAAAGGTCAGGATGACAAAGCCCTTTGTCAGAGACTGTCCCAACACTATGCCCGTTTTGACACCTCGTCATCTGTGTCCAACTCCCCCCCTCCCTCCAGCTCCACAGCCTCCACATTCCCTACTTCATTTAAGGCACCCCCCCTCCTCCCCCCCTCCCCTTATCATCAGTGAGCAGGATGTGCTCAAACAGTTCTCCAGACTGAACCCGCGCAAGGCCCCCGGCCCAGACGGCGTGTCTCCCTCCACCCTGAGACTCTGTGCGAAACAGCTGGCTCCTGTATTCACAGACATTTTTAACACCTCCCTTAAGTTATGCCACGTGCCATCCTGCCTCAAATCCTCCACCATCATCCCTGTCCCCAAGAAGCCACGGATCACTGGACTTAATGACTACAGACCTGTAGCGCTCACCTCTGTAGTCATGAAGTCCTTTGAGCGCCTGGTCCTGTCCCACCTCAAGTCCATCACCACCCCTCTCCTGGACCCGCTGCAGTTTGCCTACCGAGCCAACAGGTCTGTAGACGATGCAGTCAACCTGGCCCTCCACTCCATCCTGCAGCACCTGGACTCCCCAGGAACCTACGCCAGGATCCTGTTTGTGGACTTCAGCTCCGCATTCAACACCATCCGCCCCGCTCTGCTCCGGGACAAGCTGTCCCTGCTCAACGTGCCTGACTCCCTCTGCAGGTGGATCATCGACTTCCTGACGGACCGGAGGCAGCATGTGCGGCTGGGAAAGACTGTCTCAGACTATACTAGCATCAGCACCGGATCACCCCAGGGCTGTGTACTTTCCCCCCTACTCTTCTCCCTTTACACCAACTCCTGCACCTCCAGCCACCAGTCTGTCAAGTTGATCAAGTTTGCGGACGACACCACCCTCATCGGGCTCATCTCCAACGGCGACGAGTCCGCCTACAGGAGAGAGGTGGCCCAGCTGGCGTCCTGGTGCAGCAATAACAACCTGCAGCTGAACGCTCTGAAGACAGTGGAGATGATTGTAGACTTCAGGAAAGTCACTACTCCTCTGCCCCCCCTCACCCTCTCAGGCTCTCCCATCACCACTGCTGATTCCTTCCGCTTCCTAGGCACTACCATCACCAGGGACCTCAAATGGGAGCTGACCATCAGCTCACTCATCAAAAAAGCCCAGCAGAGGATGTTCTTCCTGCGGCAGCTGAGGAAGCTCAAGCTACCCACCAAGATGTTAGTGCAGTTCTACACAGCCATCATCGAGTCCATCCTCACCACCTCCATAACCGTGTGGTACGCAGGAGCCACTGCCAGGGACAGACTAAGGCTGCAGCGCGTCGTGCGCACTGCTGAGAAGGTGATCGGCTGCAAGCTCCCATCTCTCCAGGATCTGTACATCTCCAGGACCCGGAGGCGTGCTGGCCGGATCATAGCCGATCCCTCACACCCTGGTCACGTACTGTTTGCCCCCCCTCCCCTCTGGTAGAAGACTTCGATCCATCCAGACTAAAACCTCCCGTCACATGAACAGCTTCTTCCCCTCTGCCATTAGACTGCTGAACACTAAGTGACTCTCGTGCACCATGTACAGCAGCTCAACCAGACTCATGTCAATCATCACTGTTTTCTTCCTGCATTACCGACTGCACTATATAGTTCTCCACAGTATCTGCTGCTGGCTAATATATATTTTAACTGTTGACCAGTATCACTTAATCTTATCCTACACTTTATTACATGTATAGTTTATTTCTCTTATCTTATCATGTTTAATGTTGCAGCATTGTACCGAGACAAATTCCTAGTTTGTGTACTACATGAACAATGGCAATAAACCTGATTCTGATTCTGATTCTGATTCTGATTCTCCTGTCATCTTCCAGGAGGCTCAGTCCTTTGTTCATCTGAGACGTGAAGCATACAGTAAGCATACAGTGATATACACATGAAGTATGAGGTGGTATACATTTGTCCATATGAAACCCGCATATGTGCCCCACATGACCCCCCCCCCCCCAAACGTCTAAGATGTAACAACGGAAAAACAGTCAGCCTGCCATGATAAAATCATTACACATCAGCCCACGTGCTGCTTGGGCTTAAGTCTCCTCCCGTATCTGCTGTAAGCAGGCTTCAACACTTCCGTGGCACCATCCTGCTGAGGGGCTGCTGCCTGCGGATGAGAACTGTTAGTCAATCTCTGTGGGTGTTCAGTGGAATGTCCCCTAGGGGGTCTGCCGCGGCGAGGAGCCCTAGCTAACAGCACATCCTCGTCCGCCACCACAAAGGCGGGTTTGAGCCTGTTAATGCCAATCTTCTCCTTCCTGCCCCCCAAATCTAGCAAAAAATGCTTATCCCTTGTTTCCAGCACTCTAAATGGTCCATCATAAGGTGGTCGTAACGGCGGGCGATGGGCGTCGTGTCTGACAAAAACAAACTCCGCATTTTTTTTAAAGCTTTAGGTATAAAAACGCGCGGAAAACTGTGGTGAACGGGGCCAGGCAGCGCATCCGACTCCGTGCCACGCTGTAACCGCTGAGCCGGGGAGCCTTCTGGCGCAGGATTATCTGGGAGAAACTCCCCGGGCAGCTGAAGTGGCTGCGCAAAAACTAGCTCAGCCGGGGAGGCTTCTAAATCCTCTTTAGGTGCAGAACGCAACCCCAAAAAAACCCATGGTAGTCTGTCCAGCCAATTTGCATCCGTAAGCGACGCTCTGAGAGCCGCTTTCAACGACCTGTGAAAACGTTCACATAACCCGTTAGCCTGCGGATTGTACGCAGTTGTGTGGTGGATCGTTACCCCCAGGCTGCGGGCCATCGCTGACCAAAGTTCAGAAGCGAATTGAGGACCTCTGTCAGACGTAATGTCCGACGGGACTCCAAAGCGCGTTACCCATGCTGTTAAAAATGCGCGTGCCACCTCCTCGGCTGTGGTTGATGCCAGTGGGACCACTTCCGGCCAGCGCGTGGTGCGGTCAACCATTGTCAGGAGGTGTGAGCACCCCTGTGATGGTGGAAGGGGGCCTACGAGGTCCACGTGAACATGATCAAACCTCTTAGCCGGGATGTGAAATGGCTCCAATGGAGCTCTCGTGTGTCTGTGTACCTTGGCTCATTGACAGGCCATGCAGGCTGCTGCCCACTCCCTAACTTGTTTGCGCAGGCTCGGCCATACAAATTTCTCTCCCACCATTTTGACCGACGCGCGCACTCCCGGGTGCGCCAGAGAATGAATCGAGTCAAAAACACAGTGGCGCCACACGACCGGTACCACAGGACACGGTCGCCCAGTGGAGACATCGCAGATTAGCGGGGGCATACCGTCTTGCAGCACCTTGTTCTCCAGCCTTAACCCTGTTGGTCCAGACTGGAGCGTGCGCACGTCCGCATCGCTAACCTGATCCGCGGCCATGGCTGCAAAATCTATCCCTACACGGACTGGAGCTGCCACGGCGCGCGAGAGGCAGTCTGCCACTACATTAAGTTTACCCGCCACATGCTGGATATCGGTGGTAAATTCTGAGATTGCGGCCAGCTGCCTCTGCTGCCGGCCTGACCACGGTTCTGAAACCTTGGCCATCGCAAAAATCAGTGGCTTGTGGTCAACGAACGTGGTAAAACGGCATCCCTCCAGCCAGAACTGAAAGTGGCGAATGGTCAAGTGGAGAGCTAACAACTCCCTGTCGAATGCACTGTATTTCCGTTCACTATCGCGCAAAGTCCTGCTGAAAAAGGCTAGCGGTTGCCAAGCCCCAGCTACATGCTGCTCCACGACCGCCCCTATGGCCACATCTGACGCGTCAGTAGTGAGCACTATGCGGGCCGTTGGGTCTGGGTGTGCTACCAATGCAGCGTGTGCCAGGGCTATTTTGACTTCCGAGAATGCTCGCTCTCACTCTGGAGACCATTCGATTTTATTTGTGCAACCATCATACAATGGTTGCATGAGCTGCGCTGCGCGGGGGAGGAAACGGTTATAAAAATTCACCATTCCCAAAAACTCCTGTAACGCTTTGACCATTTGTGGCTGGGGAAAATTTGTTACTGTGCGCACCTTGTCAGGCAAAGGAACTGCTCCTTCTGGAGAGACGCGATGCCCCCAAAAATCAATCTGCGTCACCCCGAACTGACACTTCGCTGGGTTGATTATTAACCCGTGCTCTCCCAACCTTCTTCTTCCGGCTTTCAGAGAGAGCAGACGCATTTCTCCTCCTCTCCTCTCCTCCTCCTCCCCTGACTGATCCCAGCTTGCTGTGTCCTGTCTGTGTCGCTCTTCTTCTGGCTGAATCTCGATCCAAACGGAAAATTATGGATTTGGTAAGCTGGGCTTTAAATACAATTGACACCATCTTCTCAAATAGGAAATCGGGCCCGGGGGAGCCCAACTGTCCTGCAGGCACTACAGCTACGGGTTATGTGAGAGACACATATAATTGGAAACTTATGTGTCTGTGCAACCTTTCGATTGAAGATGTGGAAGACATCTATCTGTTTGGCATCATGATCTCAGGATTTCTACTGATCGGCTTTGGAGTGGTCCAGGTGTATCAAAAACTAAAGAAGATGGATAGAGCTAATCAAAATGCTGACCCAGCGAAGTTCCTTCATCAATTTGACCAGCTGGGGAGAACTCTGATAGCGGCTAATGGCGAACTGAACAGGAAAATTGGTAACATCTCGGAGTCGCTAGGAGCTCTCCAGGAAATGATTTTAAAGCCTGGAAATGTATATGGAAATTATGAAGCACAGAATCGCATGAGAGATGAAAATCCTATGCTCTGAGTGAATTGTGCTTATTTGACCTTGTTTCGGCGCACTGAAGATCTCATTCCTCCTGGATGAAGATAAGGCAGAAGAGAGTTTTGGCTTGGCTTCTCCCTAACATAAGTAACTGGCGTGCAGTAATCTGAACTCTCAAGGACAGCGTCATGTGACTGGCATGGAATTTACCATCGGACATGCACTGAGAGTTTGAACTCTTGTGGACATGCTATCTATGTTTAAGACACTAAAGACATAACATCTAAACGTTGCTGAGGGAGGATGTTTGCTGTTCACCAGTAACTGATACACACACTGCATACAACTTTACATGACTGATACACATATACTGACTAATACACATACACTGTCTCTCTCAACTTGTGCTTTGTTAATATGTGAGTCTGTATTGTCTGCTAATTGTGCATTAGAGGGTTTTTTTCTATGTGATCACAATCTTGCTCATACGAGCTTTATTTTGATAAACTATTTTTTTCTCTCTGCCCATTGTGTCATCCCCCCTCCCCCTCTCCCCCTCTTTACCCCCCACTGTTTTGATGAGGCGCCTTGCATGGCTGCCGTGTCATTAGGAAGCGCTTATCGAGCGCACCTAATGTCAAGTCAAATTCCTCGTATGTTTTTTAACATGCTTGGCAATAAAGCTCATTCTGATTCTGATTCTCTGGAAAACTGCTGTGAGGTGATTTTCATGTTCGTCTTCGGACGTGCTGGCTACCAATATGTCATCCAGGTAGACGAACACGAAGGGAAGATCGCGCAACACCGCGTCCATCATGCGTTGGAACATCTGCGCGGCACCTTTAAGCCCAAACGGCATGCACAAAAACTCGAATAGACCGAACAGAGGTATTACCGTTGTTTTGGGTATGTCCTCAGCGCGTACTGGGACCTGGTGGTAACCGCGTACCAAGTCTATCTTAGAAAAAATGCGTGCCCTCGCCAAATGAACTGAAAAATCTTGGATATGCGGGATTGGGTAGCGGTCGTACGCTGTAGCGTTGTCAACCTGTGGAAATCACCGCAAGGTCGCCACGAGCCATCAGCTTTAGGGACCATGTGAAGCGGTGAAGCCCATGGGCTTTTCGAACGCCTGATGATGCCCAACTTTTCCAGATTGGCGAACTCCTCGCGCGCTATGGTCAGTTTAGCTGAATCCAAGCGCCGGGCTTTTGCAAAAATGGGCGGTCCGGTGGTAGTAATAAAGTGTTCCACCCAGTGTTTAGCCATGGCCGCCAAAAATGTTGGGACTGTGAGTGCTGGGAACTGAGTGAGCAGTGTGTGGAACTTACCACCTGCGGCTGTGACGTTGGCTTGTGCTGTTGGCGGGGCCACTCGAGCTGTACAGGGAATAGAATAAAGAGAGTGCATTGATCAGGCGCCTGTTAGTTAGATCAACCAACAAACCATGTGAGCACATAAAATCAGCCCCTAACATATTGAAATTCACTGCAGCTATAACAAAAGTCCACTCAAAAGTACGGCCGTGTAGGGACAGAAGCAGAGTCCTCTCACCAAAGGTCTTAATCGCCGAGCTGTTCGCTGCTGACACCCCGGGACCACTGGAAGGCGCCAGCCGGTCGGTGGAGGTGGGTGTGATGAAACTCAACTGGGAGTCTGTGTCCACGTGGAAATGCCTCCCAGAACGCGCATCCTTCAAGTAGAGCAGCTTGTTCTCCTCCCCGAGGGCCGCAGCTGCTTCTGACCCCCGGTCTTGGCGTTTTCCCGAGCGCTTGAACTGGCACGGTGGTATACATTTGCGTGCCTTCTCTGCAAAGCGGCGATGGTAGAAACAGAGGGTGTCTCCTCCGCGATCCTTGGCCCCCGCCGCTGCCGTCGTCGGTGGGTCTGCTACCGCCGTCTCTGGCCCCTCGCCATCACCGGCCGTCGCGCTGCACTCTGTCACTGCTGCAGTGGCCACGCGCTGTTTGCTGGCGTTGAGAATCCGGTGCGCCTCCTGGGCCAGCGCATGGAAGTCCCGCTGGGTCAACAACGGCGAACCGGCCAGGGTCGCTCTCGTGGCCGACGGTAGGGTTCTCAGGAAAATGTGGGTGAAGAGGAAGTCGTCGCCATCTGAGCCCCTGAGCCTCAGCATGTTCTCCATCAGGTCGACAGGCGTGCCATCTCCCAAGTCGTTCAGAGCCAGGAGTCTCTCCGCTCTCTCCTGGGCTGAGAGAGTAAAGCGCTGGATGAGCGCAGCCTTCAAAGCGCTGTATTTGTCGTCGTCCGGTAGCTTCAGCAAAAGGCTCTGCACATGCCGAGCCATGCGGTTGTCGAGCTTGGCGATTACATGGTAGAATTTTGTCTCATCTATCGTTATCCCCCGGAGGGTGAACTGTGCTTCGACCAAGAGGAACCAGGAGCAAGGGTAGTCTCGCCAGAAATCCGGTAGCTGGACGGTAGCGGCATACGCCTGGCTGGGAGCTCCTGCTCCGGCTGGTCCGGGGGAATCTCTTTCACTCATCGTCTTAGGGTCACCAGTGTGGAACGTGAAATGACGAAGCAGGGTTTATTCCCATGAGTCAGATTTATTCACATTTTCCAACATCAGCAAAATGCAGAAAAAGGAGTAACACTCGACATTCATCCCTTTTTATAGCCCAGGAGCTTCAAAAGCTCCAGACACAATGCATTTAATCACAAGTCACAATGCATCCCCTTCGGATCTTAACACCCCCTCCCCAAGTCACTGGCAGCCAGGAAATCCCCCAAGGCCATCTCTCTGCATATCAAAGTCCACATTTCACATCCTCCAGTCATCTTCCAGGAGGCTCAGTCCTTTGTTCAACTGAGACGTGGAGCCTACAATAAACATACAGTGCTATACACATGAAGCATGAGGTGGTATACATTTGTGCATGTGAAACCCACATATGTGCCCCACAACACGATACATCCCCACCCCTTCCAACCCTCCCATAAACATACCCACAAAACACACACACACACACACACACACACACACACACACACACAGAGGCACATACATCACCCCCTACTTCTCTTACACACATAAAATAAAAGAGACATTGCTAGGCACTGAGGCACCACATGAAGGAGGAACCATCCTGTGGAGCCCCCCCACGCCGAGAGACCACACAGCCCATAACCACAGAGCGCACCACAGAGGTCACCCCAACCAGGACAGGCCGGGGCCCGCACCACAGCTAAAGGCAGTGGCATAAAGCCCCCACCCACCCAAGCTAGAGCAACCCACGAGACCAACACCCTGCAGATGGGCCAGGCAGCATCCGGCATGAGGAGCCCCACTGAGGAAACACTGGAGCTAAAACACATAAAATACAAGATAAAACGAAGAACACATAGAACAAAGGGAACTAAATAACCCATACTTATAAACTGAGCTAAGGACACATCAAAGTAAGAGAATCTAAAACTAACTAACTAACTAACTAGCACTTATATAGCGCTTTTCTAGTCACAAAGACCACTCAAAGCGCTTTTCACTAATACTAACCCTCTATTCTAAGGGCCTATAGGAAACAGATATCTAGGGACAATTTAGAACAACCAATTAACCTAACATGCATGTGAATGAATGAATGAATGAATTTATTTATTTCGGATAGTACATTACAGGTTAAAAGAAACTGTATAATATAACAACAAGGTCAAATTAGACAAAGACTCCTTCTACTATACAATTCCACGTGAGTTATCCGAAATGGGTGATGGCTGAAGCCGCAGCTTATATTGCCCACCCATATTCCATCCAAGAATTCAAAGGAGAAAAAAGAGAAAACAAGACAAGAGCGATTACAATTTAAAACAAGGCTAAGACAAAATATGACTGAGAGAAAAAGAAAACTGAGCTAGTCTAAGTTAAGCGGTTACTATTCAAAAACAAATCTAAGACATAGTGTCACAGAGAAAAAAGAAAAACTAAGCTATAACACAACACAGGCTGGAAATGTCAATCCTTATGTGATTTTACATGTCGTCTTGTAAATATGTTTGGAGTATTTCTTCCTTTAGTTTTTGTTTAAATTGTCCAAGCTTTGTACATGATTTTAATTCAGGTCCAAAATCGTTCCATAATCTGACTCCTTGCACTGAAATACAGTGTTGCTTGGTGGTTGTTCTCACTGTAGGCTTTTGAAATATACATGTTCCTCTGAAGTGATATCGTTTCTCCCTTGTTTGGAACAACTTTTGGATATTTGCGGGCAGTGATAGATTCTTCACTTTGAACATTATTATTGCGGTTTTAAAGTCGATCAGATCTTTCAACTTGAGAGTTTTTTGTTTAAGAAAAAGTGGGTTTGTTGGTTCCCTGTAAGCTGCTTTGTTGATTATTCTAATAGCTCTCTTTTGAAGCATAAAGAGTGGATATATGTTTGTTTTATATGTATTTCCCCATACTTCATTACAATATGTCATGTATGGGAGTATTAATGAATGATACAAGGTGTATAGTGTGGGTTGATTCAGCAAATTTTTCACTCTGTGTAATATTGCAATTGATTTGGATACTTTACCTTTTATATAATTAATATGTGGCTTCCAACACAGTTTGTTATCAATTATTACTCCAAGGAATTTAGTTTCGGATACCCTTTCAATCTCTACACCATTTACACTGAGTTTGGGTACTGGGTAGTTGTGATGGTTGTTAAAGACTATAAATTTTGTCTTGCTTAAATTGAGCGTTAATTTGTTTGAATCAAACCACAGTTTCAGCTTTCCTAATTCCTTTCCGAGTGTATCCAGAAGTTGTTCCAAATTGTTTCCACTGCATAGCAGGTTAGTGTCATCAGCAAACAATATTAAGTCCATTTTTTCTGAAACTTTACATATATCATTTATATACATATTGAATAATAATGGTCCCAAAACTGAACCCTGTGGGACTCCACAGGTGACCTTCAGAAGCTCTGAGTTTTTGTTGTTAACACATACAAACTGATATCTATTCTTTAAGTAACTTCTTAACCAGGACAGTGCTACCCCTCTAATACCACAATTTTGTAGTTTCTTTAATAATAGATTGTGATCTACTGTATCAAATGCTTTTTTAAGATCCAGGAATACTCCAACTGAATACTCTTTATTTTCAATGGCTGTTGATATTTTTTCTGTAAATTCCATTAAGGCATATGCTGTTGTCCTTTTGTGTCTGAACCCATATTGCTGCTCACACAATAAATCATTCTTCAGTATGAAGTTGTCAATTCTCTCATAGAATATTTTTTCAAGTATCTTGGAAAATTGCGGTAATAGTGAAATTGGTCTGTAGTTGGAGAGTTCCCCTCTGTCGCCTGTCTTGTAAATCGGAATTACTTTAGCTATTTTCATTGCATTGGGAAATATACCTGATTGGAGAGACAGGTTACAGATATACGTCAGTGGTTTCAGTATGCATTCGATAACAGTTTTGACTAGTAGCATATCAATACCATCGCAGTCAGTAGATGTTTTACTTTTGAACGATTTAACAATTTCAATGACCTCTCTTTCGTCTGTGTTCTTTATGAAGATGGTGTCTTTTACAGCAGTGTTATTGCATATTGAATCACCTGTTGGCACCGTAGTGGGTATTTCTCGGGCCAGTTTAGGTCCAATGTTAACAAAAAAATTATTAAATTCATCTGCAGGTGAAGCTATATTCACATTCGGAGTCGATTTATTATTTTTTGGAATGTTAGTTGGGTAGCTGGTATTTCTGCTTTTATTTCCAAGGATACTGTTGATTATTGTCCATGTATTTTTAATATTGTCTTTGTTTTTTTCCAGTTCTTTACTGTAATAGTCTCTTTTACTACATCTTATTATATATGTTAACTTATTTTTGTATGTTTTATACCGCTGCTCTGCTTCTTTTGTCCTTTTCTTTATGAAAGCTTTATATAATAAATTTTTCTTTTTACACGCCTTTTGTAGTCCTTTGGTTAGCCATGGTTTGTCAGTAAATTTGTGTTTAAGCTTTTTTTTAACTAATGGGCAGTTTTTTTCATAAAGAGTGGTTACAATGTTTGTAAATGTGTCATAGGCTTCATTTACATCTGATACATAGACTTCTGTCCGGTCTTGCTTCAGCAAGTCCTCTTTAAAAGAACTGATTGCGTTTGGTGATTTGTGTCTGAACGATTTTGAGATTTTTTCTGGGTTGGGCCCCGTGTGGCCATGGATAAGTGCAAAGATTGGCAAGTGGTCGCTTATATCATTTATCAATAATCCACTTTCTATTTTCTTGTCGAGAACATTGACAAACAGGTTGTCAATAAGTGTAGCAGAGTGAGCTGTGATTCTACTGGGATGTGTTATTGTGGGATATAGACTCATGCTGTACATAGAGTTCATGAACTCTGTAACTACATTTTGTTGATGTGGATTAAGTAGATCAATATTGAAATCTCCACAAATTGCTACCATTTTCTTACTAGTAATATTATTGTACAGCTCGACTAATTTATCTCTGAATGTCTCAATGCAAGTTCCCGGCGTTCTGTATATGCAGCTTATGATTAGATTTTTTGTTTTGTCTAGGTCAATCTCAACAGTAACACATTCCAGAAGCCCTGGTAGTGCTGAGGACATTTCATTTACAAGCTTACATCTATATAGGTCATCAATATACAGTGCAACACCACCACCCTTTTTTTGAGATCTGTTAATGTTAAACATCTGATATCCCTCTATTGCCATCAGGGGAGCCTGGTCTGCATTAAGCCAGGTTTCAGAGACTGCTATAGCTGTGAATTTTCTGTCTAGCTGTTTTAAATAGTCCTGAATCTGTGAGAAGTTTTTGTTAAGACTTCTGCTATTGAAGTGTATTATTGACAGTTTACCATCTAATTGCACTTGACTTTTGAATTGCTTTTCAGTGTAATATTCACAGTGGTTATGAATATTATTGAAAAAGTGGTTATCAGGATCAATATCATTCTCCATCTCTTGTGGTTTATGTTCAGCATAGTGGCATATTTTTAGAGTTTGAGTTTCCTCACTCTGTGTTTCATAGTCAGTGTTCATCTGTATTTATCTAAGTCAGTAGCATCTCTGATCATTATACTTTTTGCTTGCTCAGGTGTTCCATTTAGTTTAATCCAAATTCTACAATTTCTTGTCCAGGTTGTCTGTATCTTATTATGTTTCTTTAGCATCCGTGCCTGCCGTGCTAATTCAGCGTTTTTTTTTTGTCAGGTGTTCATTTAGGTAAACTTGAGTTTCCTTTAGTTTTTTGGCCTGCCTCAGTATGTCATTTTTCACCCTCCTGTTCACAAAGCGCATCACAATTGATTTCTTTGTTTTGTTATCTTTCTTCGGTAAAGCATAACAGGCTGAGATCGCATTGGCTTCTACCTTAATGTCTTTATCATTAAGGAACTGAAGCACTTGGTTTTCTAAGGACATTGATTCACTTATGGAAGCATGTTCACCACTCAGTCCTGTAGCGGCATGGGCGTACGACTGATATCTGATGTCTAGTCCACTTATAACTATGTCATCAATGCGAGAACCTTGTTCAAGATCCTCGACGCGTTGCTCCAAAAGACGCCCGTGTTGCTCCAGGTCCATAATTTTTTTGTCTTTTTCTTTTATTATTGAATGTAGGGCTTGTACCTCCTCTATTAGGTCTAATATTTTGTCCTGCTGGCTAGTCACTTTGGCCAATTCTTCTAACACAAAGTTCAGAGTTTTTTTAATTTCTTCCATTTCCTCTTTTTGGGTGGCATTTTACTGACCTGTGGATAGAAATAAGCAGAGAATCCGGCTAGGCCTCAACTAGCTCGGTCGCTACTGGACCCGCCGCTCCTGCGCAGCTTCTCCGCCGAGTGACGCTGCTCAGCTCCGCAGATCACCGCCGTCTATCTCCGGCGCCTGCCTCCGTCTACCTGGCCAGTTATGTCGTGCATCATGTCTTTGGATTGTGGGAGGAAACCCACAAATGGGTATCCTAAAAGCAAATGGAGCTAAGAAGAACATAAAACAATGGAACACAAATGACTACTTCAATAATAAACAGGTTTGTTAAAAGCCAAATTTAAAAAGGTACAGAAAGAAACTAAGAACACATAAAACAAGAGGAGCTAAAACCCCATACTTAAAATCTGAACAAAAACACATCAATAAGAAAAGATGAAAAAATCTAAAAATGAATGGCTCCAAGAAGAACATAAAACAAGAAAAACATAAAACAATGGAACATAAATGACTACTTCAATAGTAGTTAAACAGGTTTGTTAAAAGCCAAATTAAAAAGGTGGGTCTTGAGCCTGTTCTTTAAAACATCTATTTACTCTGCAGCCCTGAGGCTCTCTGGCAGGCTGTTCCACAGATGAGGACCATAATAGTGAAAGGAAGCTTCACCAAAGGTCTTGGTCTTGACTTTGGGAACCATTAAAAGGCCAGTGGTGTAGAGACTGGGTTAATAATCTCAGACTGGTTGCAGAGGGTAAACAGAGAAGAACAATGGCTATGGAGATGAGAGAGATCATGGTGAGGTAGCAGGAAGAAGGAGTTGGGGGAGAAGGGATGAATGTATTGTGATGCGAGATGTCATGCAGATGTGAGATGGGCGGTTGATATAAAAGGAGAACCCCAAGTGTATTGGGACATGCTTTTCTGTGTATGACTGACATGAGAGTGAATAAAGTCGTCTGCTGCATGAATCAGTGTCGTTATTTACACGCTCCACACTGGTGACCCTTTGACGAATTATGGAACACGAGGCAAGAACCCCGGAGTTGGCTGGGACGGGAACCCCCAGCAATGCGTGTGCCGTTTCGGTCAAACTACCGGACTTTTGGCAGCACAACCTGCAATCTTGGTTCCACCACAACGAGGCTCAGTTCGCCCTCCGGGGAATAACGGCAGACGACACCAGATATTACTATGTGGTCACAGCGCTGGATGCTTGCACGTCTCAGCAGGTAGCGAGCCTGCTCCAACAGCCTCCAGCCCACAATAAATACGAGGCTCTCAAGGCCATGCTGACCCGGCGCTACACGCTCTCGGACTGTGAGAGAGCAGAGAGGCTCCTGAGGCGCTCCGAGTTAGGAGATGGGTCGGCGGTCGAACTGATGGAGAAGATGTTGGCGTTAATGGGCACGGACAAAGGGCATTTTCTGTTTGCCCACCTTTTCCTCCGGAACCTCCCAACAGAGGCAAGAGCGGTTCTTGCCAATTCGCCGTTGCTGGCTGTGTGTGACTACCGTGGGCTAGCCCAGGGGGCAGATCGGATCATCCTCACCACCAGAGCCCTCACAGTGAATGCAGTAGCGGCAGAACCCAGCGAGACGACCAGCGGAGGCGAGGAGCCACTGATGGTAGCGGCAGCGGAGGTCAGGAAGTGCCAGAGAGACACGCTTTGCTTCTACCACCGCTGCTTTGGAGAGAATGCACGCAGATGTGCACCACCGTGCCATTTCAAGCACTCGGGAAACACCAAGGCCGGCAGTCGGTAGCAGCTGCGACCGCTGGTGAAGAGAACAAGCTGCTCTACATGACGGACTCGCGCTCGGGGAGACAGTTCCTCGTAGACACCGGAGCCCAGAAAAGCCTCATCCTGCCATCCTACACCGACCAGCTAGCTGGAGCTAGTGGCCCCGGGTTGGTAGCAGTAAATGGCTCGGACATTAAGACTTTTGGTGAGAGAACACTGACTTTATCCCTACACAGCCGTATGTACGAGTGGACTTTTGTCATAGCGGCACTGAGTTTCCCAATCCTGGGAGCTGATTTTCTGTGTGCACATGGGTTACTAGTTGATGTTGCTAACAGGCGCCTGGTTAATGCACTGTCTTTTGACTCTCTCCCCTGTACAGCTCGAGGGGCCGGGCCAATAACACAAGCCAACGTCACAGCTCCAGGCGGTAAGTTCCACACACTGCTCACTCAGTTCCCAGCACTCACGGTCCCGATGTTTTCGGCGGCCATCACTACACACAGGGTGGAACACTTTATCACCACGACCGGGCCGCCCGTTTTCGCATGACCTCGGTGCTTGGACGCAGCTAAACTGGCCAAAGCGCAAGGAGTTTGCCAACCTGCCAGCAGCACTTGCTGGCAGGTTGGGCGGTGGGCATCGTGCCTGACAAACACGAACGCCGCATTCTTCAAAGTTTTTGGCACGAAAGCGCGTGGAAAACAGTGGTGGGCCAGGCAGCGTGCCTGTATCAGCATGCCTGTATCTTTTGGTGCGGAACGCAACCCCAATAAAACCCACAGCAACCAGTCTACCCAATTTGCATCCGTCAACAAAGCCCTGAGCGCTGCTTTCAGTGACCTATGAAAACGCTCGCATAACCCATTGGTCTGTGAGTTGTATGCGGTTGTGCGATGAATTGCAACATGCAGGGTACAGGCCATCGCGGACCAGAGGTCGGAAACAAACTGAGGGCCCCTATTGGACATGATGTCCGACGGGAATCCAAAATGTGCCACCCATGTCGTCAAAAAAGCGCGCGCCACGTCCGGGGATGTGGTTGCCGCCAGCGGGACTGCTTCTGGCCAGCGTGTGGTGCAGTCCACCACTGTCAGAAGGTGCGTGCACCCCTGCGACAGCGGGAGGGGGCCCACGAAGTCCACATGAACATGGCCGAACCTCTTCGCCGGTATACAAAACGGCTCCAAAGGAGCCTTCATGTGTCTGTGTACTTTGGCTCGCTGGCACGCTACGCAGGCTGCCGCCCCCTCTTTCACTTGTTTGTGCCGGCCTGGCCACACGAACTTCGCTCCCACCATTTTGACTGACGCGCGCACTCCTGGGTGCGCCAGAGCGTGAACTGACTCAAACACATGGCGGCACCAAGCAACTGGGACCAGCGTGCTCGGGCGTCCCGTGGAGATGTCGCAGATTAGGTAGGGCTTGCCATCTTGCAGTACTCTGCTCTCCAGCCTTAACCCTGTTGGTCCAGACTGGAGCGTGCACATGTCCGTATCACCAATCTGCTCTGCGGAAATGGCTGTATAATCTAACCCCACGCAGACCGGGGCACTACTGCACGTGAGAGGCAGTCCGCCACCACATTCAGTTTACCCGACATATGCTGAATATCGGTCGTAAACTCCGAGATTGCGGCCAGTTTTCTCTGCTGCCGGCCTGACCATGGTTCCGAAACCTTGGCCATCGCGAACGTCAGCGGCTTGTGGTCCACGAACGCGGTGAAGCTGCGCCCTTCCAGCCAGAACTGGAAGTGGCGTATGGCCAGGTGGAGAGCCAGCAACTCTCTGTCGAACGCGCTGTATTTACGCTCACTGTCGCGCAAAGCCCTGCTGAAAAAAAGCGAGCAGCTGCCAAGAACCGGTGACACATTGCTCCACGACGGCCCCTATGGCCACGTCCGAGGCATCGGTAGTGAGTGCTATCCAGGCCGCCGGATCCGGGTGCGCCAACAGTGCGGCGTTTGCCAGGGCTGTTTTAACCTCGGAGAACGCCTGCTTCCGCTCCGGAGTCCATTTGACTCTGTCCACGGTTTGTACAATGACTGCATGAGTTGAGCTGCGCGGGGGAGGAACCGGTTATAAAAGTTAACCATCCCCAAAAACTCTTGCAGCACCCTGACCATCTGAGGCCGGGGAAAATTCGCCATGGCGCGCCCTTTTTTGGGCAAGGGTATTGCTCCCTCCGGTGAGACGCGGTGCCCCAAAACATCAATCCCTGTCACGCCGAACTGGCATTTCGCCGGGTTGATTATTAACCCGTGCTCCTCCAACCTCCGGAAAACCGTCCTGAGGTGGGTTACGTGTTCGTCCTCGGACGCACTGGCCACCAGGATGTCATCCAGGTAGACAAACACAAGCGGGAGATCGTGCAACACCACATCCATCATGCGTTGGAATGTCTGTGCTGCTCCTTTTAATCCGAATGGCATGCATAAAACTCAAACAAGCCGAACGGAGTTATTACCGCTGTTTTGAGTACGTCCTCCGCGCGCACTGGGACCTGGTGGTAACCGCGGACCAGGTCTATTTTAGAAAAAATGCGTGCTCCGGCGAGGTGAACGGAAAAATCCTGAATGTGGGGAATCGGGTAGCGGTCGTGTGCTGTGACGTTATTCAATCTGCGGAAATCTCCGCACGGTTGCCACGATCCCTCAGCCTTAGGGACCATGTGTAGCGGGGATGCCCATGGGCTGTTCGAACGCCTGATGATGCCCAACCTTTCCAGGTTGGCAAACTCCTTGCGCGCTATGGCCAGTTTAGCTGCGTCCAAGTGCCGAGGTCGTGCGAAAACGGGTGGCCCGGTGGTGGTGATAAAGTGCTCCACCCTGTGTTTAGCGATGGCCGCCGAAAATGTCGGGACCGTGAGTGCTGGGAACTGAGTGAGCAGTGTGTGGAACTTACCGCCTGGAGCTGTGACGTTGGCTTGTGTTACTGGCCCGGCCCCTCGAGCTGTACAGGGGAGAGAGTCAAAGGACAGTGCATTAACCAGGCCCGGCAAAAAAATCGATAAACTGGAAAACATATGTGCCCCCCCACCCCTCATTTTTGTGGGTGGGGCCAAACGTACAAGGTCTATGGAGACTGGAGACCATAAACTTTGCCGTTGAGACATAAAATTTGGGTGAGGTGTGCATCACCTCAAGATATGAAAAAAACATCATTGTGGCCCATACCCACCACCAACAGGAAAGGCGCCTGTTAGGCACCTGTTATGATCTTCTGGCTGCTGGTGGCGCTGCTCTGCTGCGACCCGGGCTACCCTGTGCTGCTACTGTGTGTGTATGGTTGTAGTACTTAGTTTGTAGTACTTAGTTTTTAGTGCACAGTTTGAAGTATCATAATGATGTTTTTGCTGAAGGCACTGCTTGTGATCTGGTTGCTCGGGATAATGTGCCACTGTACCCAAGTGGATCGGGACATGAGGCCGACCACGCTTCTGAGCTATACTCGAGACCAGCTCCTGCTTCTTCGTTCCAGCCATGTCTCGGCACCCCTCTTGCCTAGGGAGCTCTTACGAAATCTGACGGGAGGACATAGAAGCCGGTCACGGAAGAGAGGGAAACGTGGCGGAGTACGACAGAGACTGTGGAGGAGAGAGAACAGGCCGCCACTGCCATCCATGTTGCTCTGTAATGTCCGCTCACTGAAGAGCAAAATGGAGGAAATCAAAATCAACGCCAGGTTCCTATACGAGTACCGGGAGTCATGCCAGCTCGTTTTCACGGAATCGTGACTTCAGGACGTACCCAACTTGCTCCTATCCGTGGACGGCTTCTCCCTGGTGCGGCAGGACAGGGATGTGCTCTCCGGTAAGATCAAAGGAGGAGGTATTTGTGTGTACGTTAAGAACGTTAAGAACAAATGGTGTTCACAGTTCACTACGAGAGAGTCAGTTTGTACCCCGGACATAGAACTGCTGTGCTTAAGCCTGAGACCTTTTTATCTCCCCTGCGAATTTGGAAACATTTTATTATGCACCGTTTATATCCCGCCCAGCGGGAACGCTTTCAACGCGGCGAATGCTATCGTGGACTGTGTACACAGACAACTGGAACGCACTCCTGAAGCACCTTGTTCGGTTTTAGGGGATTTTAATCACTGCAGACTGGATGCGGCACTGCCTGGCTTCAGCCAATATGTGAACTGCAGTACGGGGGGGGGGGGAATATTTTGGACAAATGCTATGGGAACGTCAAAAATGCCTATATAGCAAGGGTTAAGCCCCCCCTGGGGTCCTCAGACCATAATGCTGTTCATCTGATTCCTACTTTCAAGTCTTTGCTTAAAAGCAGCAAACCACAGACAAAGACAATCTTCATATGGGACAATGAAGGCATAGAAACTTTGAGAGGTTGTTTTTCTTGTACCGACTGGAGACTCTTCCATAACCTGGAGTTGGAGGAGGCCACAGATACCATAACTGAGCACATAAAATTCTGTAAAGAAAATGTTTTACCTCAGAAAGTAATCACTATGTACCCTAATAATAAGTCTTTTATTTCCAAGGAATTAAAACGGTGCATAGTACAGAAAAAGATTGCTTTTAAGAATGGGGACATGTTAGGTATGAAAAATATACAGAAAGAAATTAATTACAAACTAAGAACAGCTAGAGATGAGATGAGGAAGAAATTTGAATCTGAATGCCGAGGAAAAAGTTCTAGGAAATTGTGGGACTCAGTTAAAGTAATGACAAAGATGACGCCATCCAAAAGCTGCATTAATGTAATGAATGAGGAAGAAAAGGCAAACGAGTTGAATCATTTCTTTTGCAGATTTGAGACTAGAGATTTTTCTCATGAACAAAAAGCTGCTCTGGAAGCTATATCAGTATTAGGCTCCGAAAAAATTATAGTTGACCAGCATGTTGTGGAAAGATTTTTCTCACGTATGTGACCCAGGAAGGCATCTGGACCAGACGGGATCTCTGGGCGCTTACTGAAGTCATGTAGTGAAGAGCTAGCAGAAGCCTGGAGTCCCATCTACCAGAAGTCTTTAGATACGTGTTCTGTCCCAGTAATTTGGAAAAGCTCTATTATAATTCTTGTACCAAAAAAAGCAAGCTGCAAAGAGAATAATGGCTACCGTCCTGCTGCACTGACCTCACTGGTAATGAAGTGCCTCGAGAAGATTGTCACTGACATTCTGAAAACTGATTTTGGAGGACTTTTGGATCCTCTGCAGTTTGCTTATAAAAATAATAGAAGTGCAGAGGATGCCATTCTAACCTTAACTCATTCTGTGGTTAAACATTTGGAGGAGACATCCTCATCTCGTCTGGATGCCTCATCTCGTCTGGAGAAACCTCAAAACCATCTCGGGGCTCCAGAATACCTCCCCCCAGGCCACGGGGGGCAAGGAGTGGGCGAACAACCTGAATCTGTTTTTCAATAGATTTGACCAACCGCCCTCCCCCCTGTCTGCACAACAACCACTGCTGCCTCTAAGAAATCAAGTCCTGCTGCCCACTCCCCACTCCACCGACACCCCCCCCACTCCCAACACACAGCCCCCCATCCTGACCCTGACCAAGACCCAGGTGAGGACGGAGCTGAGGAAGATCAAGGCGAGGAAGGCGTCGGGACCGGACGGCATCAGCGCAAAGCTCCTCAAGTCCTGTGCAGACCAGCTGTGTGGGATTGTGACGTATATCTTCAACATGAGCCTGAAACTGGGGAGGGTACCACAGCTGTGGAAAACATCTTGTGTGGTACCTGTACCAAAAACTTCCCACCCCAAAGACCTGAACAGCTTCAGACTGGTGGCCTTGACGTCCCACTTGATGAAGACCCTGGAGAGACTGCTCCTTGCTCATCTCCGCCCCCTGGTGGAACCAGCGATGGATCCACTCCAGTTCGCCTACCAGCATGGCATTGGGGTGGAGGATGCGGTGATCTTCCTCCTTCACCGTTCTCTGTCCCACCTGGAGAAGCCCGAGAATATGGTGAGGATCATGTTCTTTGACTTCTCCAGTGCTTTCAACACCATCCAACCGATGATCCTGAAGGACAAGCTGCTGCGCGCAGGGGTGGACCAGCACCTGTCATCATGGATCCTGGACTACCTCACGAACCGGCCTCAGTTTGTGAGAACCCGGGACTGTGTTTCCGACACGATCATCAGTAGCACGGGGGCCCCCCAGGGAACGGTGCTGGCTCCCTTCCTGTTCACTCTTTATACTGCGGACTTCTCACACAACACAACACATTGCCATCTACAGAAGTTCTCTGATGACTCTGCGATCGTTGGTCTCATCTCCAGCGGAGATGAAGCTGAGTACAGAGGGCTTATCCAGGACTTTGTGGACTGGTGCCATCGGAACTGCCTCCAGATCAACGCGAGGAAAACTAAGGAGCTGGTGGTGGACTGCCGCAGGCATGGGCAGCCCCTCACAGCACCAGTAAATATACAGGGAACAGACATCGAGATGGTGACATCCTACAAGTACCTGGGTATTCATCTGAACAATAAACTGGACTGGTCACACAATACTGACGCACTCTACAAGAAGGGACAGCGCAGGCTGTTCCTGCTGAGGAGACTCAGGTCTTTTGGTGTACAAGGGGCGCTGCTGAAGTCATTCTATGACACGGTGGTGGCATCAGCCATCACTTTTGGAGTGGTCTGCTGGGGCAGTGGCATTACTGCAGCCGATAGGAAGAGACTGAACAAACTGATTAAGAAAGCTAGCTCTGTCCTGGGGCAACGCCTTGATCCGATGGAGGAGATAGGAGAGAGAAGGACGGTGGCTAAACTGTCATCTCTGCTGGAGTCCGAGTTCCACCCTATGCAGGACATACTGGATGCACTGAGGAGCTCATTTAGCAGCAGACTACATCATCTCAGGTGCACAACCGAGAGGTTTCGTAGGTCCTTCCTACCAACGGCTGTCAGACTGTACAACCTAAGCAGGGCTGCTCACAGAGATAGCAAAAAGACGTAACAAACTAATAGTTTTTTTTTTGAATGCAAAAGATGCAATAGACTTACACAATGGTCCCCTCCGGCATACAACTAGGAACATACCGGTCGCTATGGAGGGTGAGAATATGTATGGGCACATAATCATACCATGTAGGATAACTAAATAGACGGTTATGCTGTTTCATCCCACCTAGCAACAATGCTCTGCACTGTGTGTGTTTATATATTTACATATTTATTCCATCTAGCTACAATGCTCTGCACTGGGTGTGTTTATATATCTATATATTTATTCCATCTAGCTACAATGCTCCGCACTGTGTTTTTATATATCTACATATTATTCCATCTAGCTACATTGCTCCGCACTGTGTGTGTTTATATACTTGCATATTTATTCCACCTAGCTGCAATGCTCTGCACTGTGTGTCTGTGTGTGTGTGTGTGTGTATATATATATTTTATAGTAATATGTACATATGTATATTAGCTGCTCTTGCTTGCTTGTTTTTTTTCTTGCCTTCTGATTATTGCTCTGAGTGTTGCTATCCCTGTGCTGTTGCAATCCTGGAATTTCCCCGTTGTGGGACTAATAAAGGCTTATCTTATCTTATCTGCACGTCTTTTATTGGTTGATTTTAGTTCAGCTTTTAACACACTGCAGCCACACCTTTTAATTAAGAGGTTAAATAATTTTAAAGTGCATCCTGTCATTATTAGACATCAAGATGGTGACATCCTATAAGTACCTGGGTGTTCATCTGAACAATAAACTAGACTGGTCACACAATACTGACGCACTGACGCGGTGGCTAAACTGTCATCTCTGCTGGAGTCCGAGTTCCACCCTATGCAGGACATACTGGACGCACTGAGGAGCTCATTTAGCAGCAGACTACATCATCCCAGGTGCACAACCGAGAGGTTTCGCAGGTCCTTCCTACCAACGGCTGTCAGACTGTACAACCTAAGCAGGGCTGCTCGCAGAGATAGCAAAAAAATGTGACGACCTAATAGTTTTGAATGCAAAAGATGCAATAGACTTACACAATGGTCCCCTCCGGCATACAACTAGGAACATACCGGTCGCTATGGAGGGTGAGAATATGTATGGGCACATAATCATACCATGTAGGATAACTAAGTAGACGGTTATGCTGTTTCATCCCATCTAGCAACAATGCTCTGCGCTGGGTGTGTTTATATATTTACATATTTATTCCATCTAGCTACAATGCTCAGCACTGGGTGTCTATATATATATATATATATATATTTATATGTACATATGTATACTTGCTGCTCTTGTTTCTTTTTTTTTCTCTTGCCTTCTGATTGTTGCTCTGAGTGTTGCTATCCCTGTGCTGTTGCAATCCTGGAATTTCCCCATTGTGGGACTAATAAAGGCTCATCTTATCTTATCTTATTAAATGGTACTACTCATTTTTAACTTGTCGTAAACAGCAAGTTAGTGTAAATGGAACTTTATCTAAATCCAGAACCCTCAGCACAGGAGCTCCCCAAGGCTGTGTTAGTTCACCATTTTTGTTCACCTTGTACACTGATGAGTGCAGAAGTGTCTATCCAGGCAATCAAATTATTAAATTTTCTGATGACACTGCTATTTTATCACTACTTCAAAAGACTCATGATCTGTCAAGCTATTTTATAGAAATTCAGAGGTTTGTCAGTTGGTGTGATGACAGTCATCTCATTTTGAATACTGATAAAACAAAGGAGATGGTGTTTGACCCTCGGGGAGTTGGTGACCACAGGCCTGTGGTCATCCACAACCACACTATAACACAGGTTAGTTCCTAGAAATATTTGGGAGTATTTATTGACAATTCATTAACCTGGAGCACACATACTGATTACCTCTGCAGTAGACTACAACAGCGGCTGCATTTCTTGCGTAGATTAAGAATACATGGCATTGATAAAAGGATTATGTTAATATTTTACCAGGCTGTGTTGGAGAGCTGTATTAGATACAGCATTACAGCTTGGTTTGGCAACCTCTCTGTGAAACGAACGAACAGAGAGTTGCGTATAATTCACACAGCATGGAAAATTATTGGAGTTAAAGAGTATTTACCCATGCAGATCTTACACGACCAGGCAGCCTGTAGACAAGCTCAAAAAATAATCAGTGACATTGTGGAGAGTGTGGGAAATGATGAGGTCAGTTTACGAACAGACAAAATTTATTAACTTACTTGAAAAAATATTCTATGAGAGAACTGACAACTTCATACTGAAGAATAATTTATTGTGTGAGCAGCAATATGGGTTCAGACACAAGAGGACAACTGCATTTGCTCTAATGGAATTTATAGAAAAAATATCAACTGCCATTGAAAATAAAGAGTATTCAGTTGGGGTATTCCTGGATCTTAAAAAAGTATTTGATACAGTGGATCATAATTTATTATTAAAGAAACTACAAAATTGTGGTATTAGGGGGGTAGCACTGTCCTGGTTCTGTGGTTACTTAAAGAATGAGAGCAAGACGGAGAGCAAGAGCAAGATGGCGACCGGGATGGTCACACTTTTTCAGTGCTGAGACAAAGTTGCTGATTTTGCCATTAAAATAACTAACCAACAGCAATCGGCATTTGTGACGCACAGGCACGGGCTGAATTTCCACCTCCGTTGGAATAACCCTTTAATCACCTTTCACCGGCCACTGTGAGTAAACTGACTAGTGTCAGTGCACTAGTCAGTGCACTGACACAGTGCGCCACCGTGCACACGGGCTGCACGGTGGCGCAGTGGTTTAGCACTGTGGCAGCACAGTTTTACCCTCGGCCGGGGGATCGCGGGGATCATGAGATCGTGGGTTCGATCCCAGCCCCCGACCAACAGTGAGCTGTGTGGAGTTTGCATGTTCTCCCCGTGTTGCGTGGGTTTACCCCGGGATTTCTCCAGTTTCCTCCCGCATACCAAAAACATGTAGGTTTAGGGTGCTCGCGCACGCAGCGACCAGCAGCCGGTGGCTTGTCACCAGACTGCAAACCAAATCTACCTACGGGTACAAATAAGTAACAAAAAAAAAAAAAAAAAAAAAAAAAAAAAAGTGTTTCTTTTGTGGTTCGCCGCTACACTTTACCCGAAGTGTTTGCTAACGCTAACGCCAGTCGTACCACCTAACACCGACACGAAGCGACTCAGTCCCCGGTGAGGGCTCGCCAGAGGAACTAACCGAGGCAGCAGCTGGACGGGAGCCAGATCGGAGTTCGGGGGCGGCGGTGGTGGGAGACGGGAACCAGTGGAGGACCACCGGGACCCAGCCAGACAATAGCCTGAGTCGGAGCCCAGTTGTGAGGCCCAGCGGAGGAACTACCCAGGCAGACGGAGGTAGGTGGCGGGGCTCAGCGTAGGAACTACTGAGGCAGACGGCAGTAGGCGGCGGTGCTCAGCGGAGGATCTACCGGGACCCCAGCGGAGCTTGGCTGCAGCGGCGGTGTGCTGCGGGACTCGGTGGAGGAGCTGGACAGGAGCTCGGTTACGGCGGCGGTAAGCAGCGGGACTAGCAGCGGAGGGGGCTAGCTGAGGCCCAGCTGGATTCGAGGTCGCTGGGACAGCGTGTGACGTCATCCATTCAGTAACCAGCAGGCTGCAGACAGAACACCCAGTGCTCTTCTCCTCATCTCAGGCGATTTCAACCATGTTTCACTGTCTCCCATTCTACCCACGTTCACCCAGTATGTCACATGCCACACTAGAGACAATAAAACACTGGACTTATTCTACGCAAACACTAAGGAGGCGTACACCTCATCACAACTCCCCCCACTCGGGAGATCAGATCACAACTTGGTTCATCTCCGGCTGGTGTACAAACCCCTAGTGCACAGACAACCTCCGGCCAGGCGCAAAGTGAAGTTATGGTCTGAGGAGGCAATGGACACTCTGAAGGGCTGTTTTGAAGCCACCGCCTGGAAGCAGCTCTGCGATCCACATGGTGAGGACATCGATGGCCTCACTCACACCCTCACGGGCTACCTCAGCTTCTGTGTGGACAAATCCGTTCCCACCAAGACCATACAGTGTTGCTCAAACAACAAACCCTGGATCAACCCTGAAATAAAAACACTTCTGAGAGAGAAGAACAGGATCTTCAGGTCGGGGAACAGGGAGATGCTGAAGTCCGTACAGAGGGAGCTGAGGAGAAAGATCAGAGAAGGAAAGGACAGCTTCAGGAAGAAGACGGAGGACAAGCTGCAACAGAGCGACATCAGCAGAGTCTGGAGAAACCTCAAAACCATCTCTGGGCTCCAGAATACCTCCCCCCAGGCCACGGGGGGCAGGGAGTGGGTGAACAATCTGAATCTGTTTTTCAATAGGTTTGACCAACCACCCTCCTCCCTGACTGCACAACAACCACTGCTGCCTCTAAAGACATCAAGTCCTGCTGCCCACTCCCCACTCTGCCAACACCCCCCCACTCCCAACACACAGCCCCCCATCCTGACCCTGACCAGGACCCAGGTGAGGACGGAGCTGAGGAAGCTCAAGGCGAGGAAGGCCTCGGGACCGGACGGCATCAGCGCAAAGCTCCTCAAGTCCTGTGCAGACCAGCTGTGTGGGATTGTGACGCACATCTTCAACCTGAGCCGGAAGCTGGGGAGGGTACCACAGCTGTGGAAAACATCTTGTGTGGTACCTGTACCAAAAACTTCCCACCCCAAAGACCTAAACAGCTACAGACCGGTGGCCTTGACGTCCCACTTGATGAAGACCCTGGAGAGACTGCTCCTTGCTCACTTCCGCCCCCTGGTGGAACCAGCGATGGATCCACTCCAGTTCGCCTACCAGCATGGCATTGGGGTGGAGGATGCGGTGATCTTCCTCCTTCACCGTTCTCTGTCCCACCTGGAGAAGCCCGGGAATGTGGTGAGGATCATGTTCTTTGACTTCTCCAGTGCTTTCAACACCATCCAACCGATGATCCTGAAGGACAAGCTGCTGCGCGCAGGGGTGGACCAGCACCTGTCATCATGGATCCTGGACTACCTCACGAACTGGCCTCAGTTTGTGAGAACCCGGGACTGTGTGTCCGACACGATCATCAGTAGCACGGGGGCCCCCCAGGGAACGGTGTTGACTCCCTTCCTGTTCACTCTTTATACTGCGGACTTCTCACACAACACAACATACTGCCATCTACAGAAGTTCTCTGATGACTCTGCAATCGTTGGCCTCATCTCCAATGGAGATGAAGCCGAGTACAGAGGGCTTATCCAGGACTTCGTGGACTGGTGCCATCGGAACTGCCTCCAGATCAACGCGAGGAAAACTGAGGAGCTGGTGGTGGACTGCCGCAGGCATGGACAGCCCCTCACAGCACCAGTAAATATACAGGGAACAGACATTGAGATGGTGACATCCTACAAGTACCTGGGTGTTCATTTGAACAATAAACTAGACTGGTCACACAATACTGACGCACTCTACAAGAAGGGACAGCGCAGGCTGTTCCTACTGAGGAGACTCAGGTCTTTTGGTGTACAAGGGGCGCTGCTGAAGACATTCTATGACACGGTGGTGGCATCAGCCATCACTTTTGGAGTGGTCTGCTGGGGCAGTGGCATTACTGCAGCCGATAGGAAGAGACTGAACAAACTGATCAAGAAAGCTAGCTCTGTCCTGGGGCAGCGCCTTGATCCGGTGGAGGAGATGGGAGAGAGAAGGATGGTGGCTAAACTATCATCTCTGCTGGAGTCCGAGTTCCACCCTATGCAGGACATACTGAATGCACTGAGGAGCTCATTTAGCAGCAGACTACATCATCCCAGGTGCACAACCGAGAGGTTTCGCAGGTCCTTCCTACCAACGGCTGTCAGACTGTACAAACTAAGCAGGGCTGCTCGCAGAAATAGCAAAAAGACGTAACATCCTAATAGTTTTTTGAATGCAAAAGATGCAATAGACTTACACAATGGTCCCCTCCGGCATAGAACTAGGAAAATACCGGTCGCTATGGAGGGTGAGAATATGTATGGGCACATAATCATTCCATGTAGGATAACTAAGTAGATGGTTGTGCTGTTTCATCCCATCTAGCAACAATGCTCTGAACTGTGTGTGTGTGTATATATATATATATATATATTCATAGTAATATGTACATATGTATATTAGCTGCTCTTGCTTGCTTGCTTTTTTTTTCTTGCCTTCTGATTGTTGCTCTGAGTGTTGCTATCCCTGTGCTGTTGCAATCCTGGAATTTCCCCGTTGTGGGACTAATAAAGGCTTATCTTATCTATCTTATACCGGCGACACAAGCGGAGATTGTTTTACTATCCACAGGTCAGTAAAAATGCCACCAAAGAAGGAGGAAATGGAAGAGATCAAAAAATCTCTGAACTTCTTGTCATCAGAAGAAGTGGCCAAAATGGTTAGCCAGCAGGCCAAAATAATAGGCCTAATGGAAGAAGTACGAGACTTAAAATTAACAATTCAGGAAAAAGACAAAAAAATTACGGACTTGGAGTGACGCGTCGAGGATCTTGAACAAGGTTCTCGTATGGATGACCTAGTTATAAGTGGACTAGACATCAAATATCAGTCATACGCTTATGCCACAACAGGACTGAGAGGTGAGGAGGCTCCTCAGAGTGAATCAGTCTTCCCAGAAAACCAGGTGCTTCAGTTCCTTGACAGTAGAGATATAAATGTCGAAGCAAATGCAATTTCAGCCTGTTATGCCTTACCCAGAAAAGATAATAAAACAAAGAAATCAATTGTGATGCGCTTTGTGAACAGAAGGGTAAAGAATGACATACTGAGGCAGGCCAGAAAGCTACGGGGAACAGAAGTTTACCTAAACGAACATCTAACAAAAACAAATGCTGAAATAGCACGGCAAGCACGGATGCTGAAAAGACAAAATAAGATACAGGCAACATGGACAAGAAATTGTAGAGTTTGGATCAAACTAAATGGAACACCTGAGCAAGCAAAGAGTATAATAATCAGAGATGTTACTGACTTAGATAAATACAGATGAACACTGATTAAGAAAATTAAGAGACAATGATAATCCATATTCACACACACGGTAAGAATAATTCTTTTGATACGCCATGCCAAAGTACTTTAAAAAAAATAAGCAAAACAAACAAAAACTTATGACTGACTTGAGTAGACATCAATTATCCCCAGTTGGAGGAAGTCATTTGACACAGAGTGAGGAAACTCAAACTCTGAAAATATGCCATTATGCTGAACATAAACTACAAGAGATGGAGAATGATATTGATCCTGATAACCACTTTTTCAATAATATTCATAACCACTGTGAATATTACACTGAAAAACAATTCAAAAGTCAAGTGCAACTAGATGGTAAACTGTCAATAATACACTTCAACAGCAGAAGCCTTAACAAAAACTTTCCACAGATTCAGGACTATTTAAAACAGCTAGACAGAAAATTTACAGCTATCGCAGTCTCTGAAACTTGGCTTAATGAAGATCAGGCTCCCCTGATGGCAATAGAGGGATATCAGATGTTTCATATTAACAGATCTCAAAAAGAGGGTGGTGGTGTTGCACTGTATATTGATGACCTGTATAGGTGTAAGCTTGTAAATGGAATGTCCTTTGCACTACCAGGGATCTTGGAATGTGTTACTGTTGAGATTGACCAAGATAAAACAAAAAATCTAATTATAAGTTGTATATATAGAACGCCGGGAACTTGCATTGAGACATTCAGAGATAAATTAGTCGAGCTGTACAATAATATTACTAGTAAGAAAATGGTAGCAATTTGTGGAGATTTCAATATTGATTTACTAAATCCACATCAACAAAATGTAATTACAGAGTTCATGAATTCTATGTACAGCATGAGTCTATATCCCACAATAACACATCCCAGTAGAATCACAGTTCACTCTGCTACACTTATTGACAACCTGTTTGTTAATATTATTGATAAGAAAATAGAAAGTGGATTATTGATAAGATAAGCCTTTATTAGTCCCACAACGGGGAAATTCCAGGATTGCAACAGCACAGGGATAGCAACACTCAGAGCAACAATCAGAAGGCAAGAAAAAAAAACAAGCAAGCAAGAGCAGCTAATATACATATGTACATATTACTATAAAATATATATATATACACACACACACAAACAGACACACAGTGCAGAGCATTGTAGCTGGATGGAATAAATATATGAATATATGAACACACAGTGCAGAGCATTGTTGCTAGGTGGGATGAAACAGCATAACCGTCTACTTAGTTATCCTACATGGTATGATTATGTGCCCATACATATTCTCACCCTCCACAGCGACCGGTATGTTCCTAGTTGTATGCCGGAGAGGACCATTGTGTAAGTCTATTGCATCTTTTGCATTCAAAAAAACTATTAGTTTGTTACATCTTTTTGCTATCTCTGCGAGCAGCCCTGCTTAGGTTGTACAGTCTGACAGCCGTTGGTAGGAAGGACCTACGAATAAATGATAATAGTGACCACTTGCCAACCTTTGCACTTATCCATGGCCACACGGGGGCCAATACAGAAAAAAATTTAAAACCGTTCAGATACAAATCACCAAATGCAATCAGTTCTTTTAAAGAAGACTTGCTGAAGCAAGACTGGACAGAAGTCTATGTGTCAGATGTAAATGAAGCCTATGACACATTTATGAACATTGTAACTGTAGGAGCATGCTCAAATAACGAGGCTGAGTTTAAGTCATAAACCAGCTTTATTTGACAGAACACAGCTCCTAGCATTCTCAAAGCAGGAAAGAGAAAGAATCATATCTCAACATCCCTTTTATACATTTCCAGCATCAGGATTCAAGTCACATGGTGTCTTCAGTAAACATACAGTTACAAAGCATCCCTTTGAAGCTTCACCCATTGTCTCTCATTTCCCGATGAACCGGAATTCTCTCCGGGGCGTCTTCTGTGGGACAAAGAGACAAATTTCACACTTCCCTGTTATCTTCTGCAGATTCGAGTCCTCTTGTCCTTGCAGACGTGACACCCCACAATACACATACCGTCCTGTCTCTGTGGCAGCGAGAGCCCACAATGTGTGTCGGCCACACTACCCGCCCCCCCCCCCCAAACGTCTAGTAAGGCAGAACCTGCATGGCATAACAGAAAAAAAAAAAGAAAAACACAAAGCACTCCATACATCGCTAATCAATCCACCAACTGCCTAGGTTTTAACTTTCTGCCGAATCTGCTGCAGCCTGGCTTGGCTGTGCCTGCAACATCTCTCTACACCTGTGGATTAGAGCTGTTAACACCCTTCTGTGAAGACTTTGAAGAATGTCATCTCGGCGGCCTGCCCCGGCGGGGGGGCCTCGCGAGCTGCACCTCCTTGTCAGCCAGAACAAAAGCGGGTTTGAGCCTGTTAATGCAAATCAGCTCCCGTCTGCCCTCTAAATCCAGCAGAAAATGCTTCTGCCCGGTCTCCAGCACTCGAAACGGTCCGTCGTAAAACGGCCGCAAACTTGGACGCTGGGCGTCATGTTTAACAAAAACAAACTCTGCATTTTTTAAAGCCTTGGGCACAAAAACGTGTGGGAAACTGTGATGGACTGGGCCAGGGAGCGTGTTTGCTCCTGAGCCGCTCTGCCACGGCTGAGCGGGGGGGCCATTAGGTGCGGGATTATCGGGAAGAAATTGCCCGGGCAAACGGAGCGGTTGAGCGAACACTAATTCAGCCGGGGAAGCATGCAAATCTTCCTTAGGTGCAGAACGCAACCCTAATAAGACCCATGGAAGTTTGTCTACCCAATTTGTATCCGTTAGCGATGCTCTGAGGGCTGCTTTCAATGACCTGTGAAAGCGTTCGCATAAACCATTAGCCTGGGGGTTATACGCGGTGGTGCGATGAATCTTCACCCCCAAGCTGCGGGCCATCGATGACCATAGCTCGGAAATAAATTGGGGACCCCTGTCGGACGTTATGTCCGATGGTACACCAAAACGCGCAACCCACGCTGCTAAAAATGCTCGCGCCACTTCTTCCGCCGTGGTTGATGTCAGAGGAATCGCCTCTGGCCAGCGCGTGGTGCGGTCTACCATCGTCAAAAGATGTGTGTGCCCGTGTGATAACGGAAGCGGGCCGACCAGGTCAATATGCACATGATCAAAACGCTTAGCGGGGATGTGGAAAGGTTCTAACGGAGCCTTAGTGTGTCTGTGTATTTTGGCTCGCTGACACGCTACGCAGGCTGCTGCCCATTCCTTTACCTGTTTGCGCAACCCGGGCCAAACAAATTTCTCCCCCACCAATTTGATCGATGCGCGCACCCCCGGGTGTGCGAGAGAATGGATCAAGTCAAAAACACGGCGACGCCACGCGGTTGGCACCACAGGGCGGGGCCGTCCCATGGAGACATCGCAGATTAGCGGGGGCATACCGTTTTGTTGCACCCTGTGCTCCAGCCTTAACCCTGTTGGTCCAGAATGGAGCGCGCGCACTTCCGCGTCATTAACCTGCTCTGCAGCCATGGCTGCATAATCTAACCCAACACAGACCGGGGCTGCGCGCGCTCCCGCGTCGCTGCCCGGGCCCGCGGCCATGGCTACAGAGTCTGCCCCTATGGGGCTTGACTGTGCTACCGCACGCGAGAGGCAGTCTGCCACCACATTGTGTTTACCCGCGACATGCTGAATATCAGTAGTGAACTCCGATATTGCGGCTAATTGCCTTTGTTGCCGGCCTGACCAGGGTTCCGAAATTTTGGCCATCGCAAACGTTAGTGGTTTATGATCCACAAAAGCGGTGAAACGTCGCCCCTCTAACCAGAACTGAAAATGACGAATGGCCAAGTGTAGGGCCAAAAGCTCCCTGTCAAACACGCTGTATTTCCGTTCACTATCGCGCAAAGTCCTGCTGAAAAACGCGAGGGGTTGCCAGGTACCTGCCACAAACTGTTCAACCACCGCCCCCACCGCTACATCGGAAGCGTCAGTGGTGAGCGCCATGCGGGCCGTTGGAACTGGGTGCGCTAACAAAACTGCGTTTGCCAGGGCTGATTTGACCTGGGCAAAAGCGCGCTCCCGCTCCGGAGACCATTCGACTTTATTTGCGGGCTTTTGTTTTTTTAACGCGGTGTACAATGGCTGCATGAGTCGTGCTGCGCTTGGGAGGAAACGGTTGTAAAAATTAACCATCCCTAGAAACTCCTGAAGCGCCTTGACCGTTTGAGGTTGCGGAAAATCCGTTATGGCACGCACTTTATTTGGAAGGGGAACCGCTCCCTCTGCCGAAACGCGATGTCCCAAAAAATCGCGCCACCCCAAACTGGCATTTCGCTGGGTTAACTATTAACCCGTGCTCTGCCAACCTCTGGAAGACTGCTGTGAGGTGTTTTTCATGTTCGCCTTCGGACGTGCTGGCTACCAAAATATCGTCCAAATAAACGAACACGAAAGGCAGGTCGCGTAAAACTGCATCCATCATGCGTTGAAAAGTCTGCGCGGCCCCCTTGAGGCCAAAAGGCATGCGCAAGAACTCAAAAAGGCCGAAAGGAGTTATGACCGCTGTTTTGGGTACATCCTGCGCGCGCACTGGAACCTGGTGATAGCCGCGCACCAAGTCTATTTTAGAAAAAATGCGCGCCCCCGCCAAGTGAACAGAAAAATCCTGAATGTGCGGAATCGGGTAGCGGTCATGAGCTGAAACGTTGTTCAACCTGCGGAAATCGCCGCAAGGCCGCCACGAGCCGTCAGCCTTTGGGACCATGTGTAACGGCGAAGCCCAAGCGCTCTTGGAGCATCTAACAATGCCTAGTTTTTCCAGATTAGTGAACTCCTCGCGCGTGATGGCCAGTTTAGCTGGGTCCAAGCGCCGAGCCTTTGCAAAAACGGGAGGGCCTGAGGTTGTTATGAAATATTCTACCCCATGTTTGGCCACCGTTGCTGAAAAAGTGGGGACTGTGAGTGCTGGAAACTGAGCAAGCAGAGTGTGAAACTTACCACCCGCGGCTGAGACGCTGGCATGTGCAGTTGGCGGGGCCACCCGAGCTGTGCAGGGAATAGAATGAAAGGACAGTGCATTAATCAGACGTCTATTAGCAAGGTCAACCAATAAACCATGTGAGCACAAAAAATCAGCCCCTAACATGTTGAAACTGACTGCTGCTACAATAAATGTCCACTCAAATGAACGGCCTTGTAAGGACAGAAGCATGGTCCTCTCACCAAACGTTTTAATCGTGGAGCCGTTCGCTGCTGACACTGACACGCAGGGGACTTTAGAAGGCGAGAGCCGTTCCGCGTAGGTGGGTGTGACGAAGCTCAGCTGAGAGCCCGTATCCACGAGGAACTGTTTCCCCGAGCGTGCATCCGTCAGGTAAAGCAGCCTGTTCTCGTTGCCGAGAGTCGCGGCTGCTACCGGCCCTCGGTCCTGGCATTTCCCTGGCGCTTAAAATTGCACGGTGGGACGCACCTGTGTGCTCTCTCTGCAAAACGGCGGTGGTAGAAGCACGAGCCGTTCTCCGCTCCGCGTCGTCTGGCTCCGGTCGCCGCCGTTGTTGGTGCGTCTGGCGCCGCGGCCGCTGGACCCAAGCTGTCTCCGGACGCCGTTCCCGGACTGGCCGCCGCGGCCGAAACTGCGTTCCGCTTGTGGGCGTCGACCAACTTCTGCGCCTCCTTGCTCAACCCATGGTAGTCTCGCTTGGCCAATCGGGGTGACTCTGCCAGGGCCACTCTCACTGCTGGTGGTAGGGTTTGAAGGAATAGGTGGGCGAAAATGAATTCGCCATCCTCAGAGGCTTTGAGCTGCAGCATCTTCACCATCAGGTCCGCAGGTCTATCGTTTTCTGCCTCCGTCAGCGCCAGGAGCCCCTCTGCTCTTTGTTGGACTGAGGGGTGAAATGGCTGATCAGCGCGTCTTTCAATGCGCTGTACTTGTCGCTGTCTGGTGGATGATTAACCAAATCCTCCACTCTCTGGACCGTGTCGCTGTCCAGCTTCGCTACCACGTGGTAGAATCTTGTGTCGTCGTTGGAGATTCTCCGGAGGTTGAACTGCACCTCGATGGCGCTAAACCATGAGCGTGGGCTGTGCTGCCAGAAATCGGGCAGCCGGAGTGTGGAGGCGGCCATCAGGCTGGCTTCCACCGAGCCCCGCTCGGGAGAATTCTGTCTGCTCATTCTCCGTCGTAGGTCACCAGTGTAGGAGCATGCTCAAATAACGAGGCTGAGTTTAAGTCATAAACCAGCTTTATTTGTCAGAACACAGCTCCTAGCATTCTCAAAGCAGGAAAGAGAAAGAATCATATCTCAACACCCCTTTTATACATTTCCAGCATCAGGATTCAAGTCACATGGTGTCTTCAGTAAACATACAGTTACAAAGCATCCCTTTGAAGCTTCACCCATTGTCTCTCATTTCCTGATGAACCGGAATTCTCTCCGGGGCATCTTCTGTGGGACAAAGAGACAAATCTCACACTTCCCTGTTATCTTCTGCAGATTCGAGTCCTCTTGTCCTTGCAGACTTGACACCCCCACAATACACATGTAGTCCTGTCTCTGTGGCAGCGTGAGCCCACAATGTGTGTCGGCCACATAACCACTCTTTATGAAAAAAATTGTCCATTAGTAAAAAAAAAGCTTAAACATAAATTTGCCGATAAGCCATGGTTAACCAAAGGATTACAAAAGGCGTGTAAAAAGAAAAATTTATTATATAAAGCTTTCCTAAAGAAAAGGACAAAAGAAGCAGAGCAGAGGTATAAAACATACAAAAATAAGTTAACATATATAATAAGATGTAGTTAAAGGGACTATTACAGTAAAGAACTGGAGAAAAACAGAGACAATATTAAAAATACATGGACAATACTTAACAGTATCCTTGGAAATAAAAACAGAAATACAAGCTACCCAACCGATTTTTCAAAAAATAATAAAACGACTCACACGACCTACAGGTGATACAATAAGCAATAACACTGCTATAAACGACTCCATCCATCCATCTTCTACCGCTTTTCCGGAGGTCCGGGTCGCGGAGGCAGCAGTTCAAGCAGAGAAGCCCAGACTTCCCTCTCCCCAGCCACCTGCTCCAGCTCTTCAGAGGGGATACCAAGGCGTTCCCAGACCAGCTGGGAGACATAGTCTCTCCACCGAGTCCTGGGTCTGCCCCGGGGTCTCCTCCCAGTGGGACGTACCTGAAACACCTCAAGTGGGAGGCGTCCAGGAGGCATCCTAATCAGATGCCCATACCACCTCAACTGACTCCTTTCAATGTGGAGGAGCAGCGGTTCTACTCTGAGCCTCTCCCGGATGACTGAGCCCCTCACCCTATCTCTGAGGATGAGTCCAGCAATCCTACGGAGAAAGCTCATTTCAGCCGCTTGTATCCGCGATCTCGTTCTTTCGGTCATTACCCAAAGCTCGTGACCATAGGTGAGAGTAGGAACGTAGATTGACTGGTAAATCAACAGCTTTGCCTTAGAACTCAGCTCCCTCTTCACCACAACAGACCGGTACAACGTCCGCATCACTGCAGATGCTGCTCCAATCCGTCTGTCGATCTCTCGCTCCATTTTCCCCTCACTCGTGAACAAGACCCCAAGATACTTAAACTCCTCCACTTGGGGCAGGAGCCTGTCCCCAACCCGGAGAGGACAATCCACCTTTTTCCGGCTGAGGACCATGGACTCGGACTTGGAGGTGCTGATTCTCATCCCAGCCGCTTCACACTCAGCGGCAAACCGTCCCAGCAAGAGCTGTAGGTCATTGCTGGATGAAGCCAACAGGACAACATCATCTGCAAACAACAGAGATGAGATCCTGTGGTCACCAAGCATGACACCCTCCATTCCCTGGCTGCGCCTAGAAATCCTGTCCATAAAAATTATGAACAGGATCGGTGACAAAGGGCAGCCCTGGCGGAGTCCAACTCTCACTGGGAATGACTCCGACCGAGTGTTGGCAATACGAACCAAACTCTCACAACGGTCGTACAGAGACCGAATAGCTCGTAACAACAAGCCCGATACCCCATACTCCCGAAGCACCCCCCACAAAAATCCACGAGGGACGCGGTCAAATGCCTTCTCCAAGTCTCCAAGTTTTTGCTGGAGATCGTCACTTCCTTGTGGTAACGTATCGTCACTTCCTGTTTTGCTGTCTGCCTGTGTGGTTTGCTCTCCAGCTCTCCAGCCACTAGCTAGCCACTAGCTATGGCTACTACCTCTCTTTCCTCTCCTCCTCTGGTGTGCTCTCTCTGTCAGATGTTTAGCTACACCTCTGCCTCTTTTAGTGATAACGGTAAATGTAATAAATGTTGTCTTTTTGAGGCGCTCGAGGCGAGGTTGTCTGATTTGGAATCCCGGCTCCGCTGCATTGAAACACCGTCTGCGCCAGTTAATCTCGACGGACGTCCATTAGCTGCAGCGGAGCTAGCTAGCTTAGGTCGAACTGTCAGCGGTTCCCCGGCTCTCCTCAGCAGCGAGGAGACTGGGTGGGTGACGGTGAGAAGGAAGCCTAGTCGCAAAGCCCCGGTTCACCACCAACCTGTTCACGTTTCTAATCGTTTTTCCCCGCTCAGCGACACACCCGCTGAGGAAAAAACTCTGATCATTGGCGACTCTGTAGTCAGAAACGTGAACCTAGAGACTCCAGCGGCCATAGTCACATGCATTCCTGGGGCCAGAGCAGGCGACATCGAGTCAAATTTGAAAATGCTGGCTAAAAGTAACTGTAAATACTCCACAATTGTTATTCACGCCGGCATTAATGACATCTGTCTCCGGCAGTCGGAAGTCACGAAACTTAATATAGAATCGGTGTGTGACTTTGCCAAAACGATGTCTGCCACTGTAGTATTCTCTGGGCCCCTCCCCAATCTGACCAGTGATGACATGTTTAGCAGCTCGTCATCCTTGAACCGCTGGCTGTCTGTGTGGTGTCCTGCAAATGACGTGGGCTACATTGACAATTGGAGCTCTTTTTGGGGAAAACCTGGTCTTATGAGACGAGACAGCATTCATCCCACTTTGGATGGTGCTTCTCATTTATCTAACAATCTGGCATCTTTTTTATCCAAATTTCCAAAACCATGACTACTCAGAGTTGGGGCCAGGAAGCAGAGTCGCAGTCCTACACGCCTCTCTGCAGCTCCTCTTCATCCGCCACCCCTCAACTTAGCCCGTCTTCCCCATCAGAGAATCGTTGTCTGCTCCCTCCAAAGTGAATAAAAATATAATGTATAAGCATCCCAAAGTGATAAAGCAAAATATTGGTAAAACTCAAATTAAACATAAAGCCTCTAAATTGAATGATTTGGCCTCTGTTCCTCCTCATAATTTAAAAATTAAATGTGGTTTATTAAATATTAGGTCTCTAACTCCCAAGTCTCTGTTAGTCCATGATCTGTTAATTGATCATCAGATTGATTTAATTTCCCTTACAGAGACTTGGTTAGGGCAAGAGGATTATGTTGGTTTAAATGAATCAACTCCCTCTGGTTATTTAAACTGTCAAAATCCCAGAAGTTCTGGTCGTAGAGGAGGAGTAGCAACAATTTACCATTCCAAATTACTAGTTAATGTAAAGCAAAAAACATGTTATAATTCCTTTAAGGGCCTGGTCCTCAGTGTTGGGCACTTTAGCAATTTCAGGTTAAACCCAATTTTATTTGCCATAGTTTATCGTCCCCCATCAACCTATTCAGAATTTTTATCCGAATTTGCTGATTTCTTAGCTGATTTAGTGCTGAAATCTGATAGAATAATTATAGTAGGGGACTTTAATATACATGTGGATGTAGATAGTGACTGCCTTAATGTGGCTTTTAATTCAATATTAGACTCGATTGGGTTTTCTCAGAAAGTAGGAAATTCTACTCATTACCTCCACCATACATTGGACCTTGTTCTGACATATGGCATAGAAATAGAAAATCTTGTAGTGTCTCCTCATAACCCTGTACTGTCAGACCATTGTCTGTTAACCTTTGATTTTACTATTTCTGACTATTTGGCTCCTAAAGAAAAATATTATTACAGTAGATGCCTCTCAGATGATGCTGTTTCCAAATTTATGCAGATTGTTTCCTCTATGCCATGTGTCAACACAACGGAAATAAGCTATAGACAGCTTGCTCCTTCTGTAATTGATAACATGGTGGATAGTGTTTCAGCTTCTCTGCATCAGGCTCTAGACTTGGTGGCCCCCTTAAAAAAGAAAAAGTCTAATCAGAGATTTTTAACTCCTTGGTTCAACACAGAAACTCGTAGCTTAAAACAGAAGACTCGTCAATTAGAAAGAAAATGGCGCTCTACTAATTTAGATGAAATCTATTTAGCTTGGAGAAATCATCTTTTAATTTATAAAAAATCTCTTAGAAAAGCTAGAACGAGTTATTACTCTGCATTAATAGAAGAGAACAAGAATAATCCCAGGTTTCTTTTCAGTACTGTAGCCAGGTTGACAAAGAGTCAGGACTCTGTCAATCCTAGCATCCTCTTAGAGCTTACTAGTCAGGACTTTATGAACTTTTTCAATAATAAAATTTCATCCATCAGAGATAAAATCAATCAGATTCTTCCCACAGTTAACTTAAATACTGTAACTACTACAACTCCTTCTATTGATGTCTGTCTTGATGAATTTACTCCAATCGACCTTTGTGAGTTAGACAAAATAGTTTCCTCATCCAAACCTTCAACTTGTCTTTTAGACCCCATTCCTACCAGGTTATTTAAAGAAGTCTTCCCACTTATTGGTAGCTTTATTCTTCATATAATCAATTCTTCATTAGGCCATGTACCGCAGGCTTTTAAAACGGCTGTAATTAAACCCTTACTCAAAAAGCCAACGCTAGATCCAGGAGCTTTAGCTAACTATAGACCAATCTCTAATCTCCCTTTCATTTCAAAAATCTTAGAAAGAGTTGTTGCTACGCAATTATTTGACCACCTGCAGGGAAATGGTTTACTTGAGGAGTTTCAATCTGGGTTTAGAATCCATCATAGTACTGAAACAGCCTTAGCGAAGGTCACTAACGACCTCCTCATTGCATCTGATAATGGACTAGTTTCTGTACTTGTCCTTTTAGATCTTAGTGCAGCTTTTGATACTATTGATCATAATATTCTACTTGATAGATTAGAACACTATGTTGGACTTAATGGAACTTCGTTGCAGTGGTTTAGATCTTATTTATCTGATAGGTTCCAGTTTGTTCATGTAAATAATGAGTTTTCTCTCAGCTCAAAGCTTAGTCATGGAGTTCCACAGGGATCTGTGCTAGGCCCTACTCTTTTTAGTTTATATATGCTTCCGTTAGGCAACATTATTAGAAAGCACTGTATACATTTTCATTGTTATGCAGATGACACACAATTATACCTGTCAATGAAGCCAGATGATACTAATCAATTAGCCAAGTTAGAAGCCTGTCTTAAGGAAATCAAAGCTTGGATGACTTGTAATTTCCTTCTATTAAATTCATATAAGACTGAAGTCATTCTTGTTGGTCCAAAAAACCTTAGAAATTCCTTTCCAAATCAAACTTTCAGTTTGGATGCAGTTACTCTTTCTCTTAATAGCTCTGTGAGGAACCTTGGAGTTATTTTTGATCAGGATTTGTCCTTCAATTCACATATTAAATTTGTTTCTAAGACTGCCTTCTATCATTTGCGTAATATTGCCAAGATTAGGAGCATCTTGTCTCAGAGTGATGCTGAGAAGCTGATCCACGCTTTTGTTAGCTCGAGATTAGATTATTGTAATTCTTTATTATCAGGCTGTCCTAAAACATCTTTAAAAAGTCTTCAGCTGATCCAAAATGCTGCAGCAAGAGTTTTAACAGGTACTAGAAAGAGAAATCATATCTCTCCGGTTCTGGCCTCCCTTCATTGGCTTCCCATAGAGTTTAGAATTAAGTTTAAAATCCTTCTTCTTACTTACAAAGCTCTAAACAATCAGGCTCCTTTTTATTTAAAAGATCTGATACTACCGTATCATCCTAACAGAGCACTACGCTCCCAAAATGCAGGATTACTTGTAATACCTAGAATCTCCAAAAGTACAATGGGAGGCAGAGCCTTCAGTTATCAAGCTCCTCTCCTGTGGAATCAGCTGCCAATCTGGATTCGGGAGTCAGACTCGATCTCTGTTTTTAAGAATAGGGCTAAAACCTACCTTTTTGATATAGCCTACAATTAGGGAGGGATCATGTGTTTCTGAACCCTCCCTTAGTTATGCTGCTAATAGGTTTAGTCAGCCGGGGGACCTCCAGTAATGCACTGGGCCTCACTCCTTTCTTCACTCTCTATGAAATATTTTTTTTTTTTTTTTGCTGGTCATTAACATTTGTTTGTTCTCTCCCATAGATTGAGTCCCCATCGTGCTGTTTGCTCTCTACATGTCTGTTCTTTTCTTCTTCTCTATCCCCTCACCCCCCAGCCAGTCGCAGCAGATGACTGCCCCTCCCTGAGCCTGGTTCTGCTGGAGGTTTCTTCCTGTTAAAAGGGAGTTTTTCCTCTCCACCGTCGCCAAGTGCTTGCTCACAGGGGATCGCCTGATTGCTGGGGTCTTTCTGCAACTGTGGGGGTTCCCCCCTACAGTTGATAGTGCTATGAGATGACTGTTGTTGTGAAATGGCGCTATATAAATAAAGTTGAATTGAATTGAATTGAAGTCCACAAAACACATGTAAACTGGTTGGGCAAACTCCCACGAACCCTCAAGAATTCTCAAGAGGGTAAAGAGCTGGTCCGATGTGCCACGGCCAGGACGAAAACCACATTGCTCCTCCTGAATCCGAGGTTCGACCAATGACCGGACTCTCCTCTCCAGTACCTTGGCATAGACCTTCCCAGGGAGGCTGAGGAGTGTGATCCCTCTAAAGTTGGAGCACACCCTCCGGTCCCCTTTTTTGAAGAGAGGAACCACCACTCCGGTTTGCCATGCCAAAGGCACTGCCCCCAGCCTCCACGCAATGTTGCAGAGGCGTGTCAACCATGACAACCCAACAACATCCAGGGCCTTGAGGTACTCAGGGCGAATCTCGTCCACCCCCGGGGCCCGGCCACCAAGGAGATTTTTAACCACCTTGGCGACCTCAGCCCCTGTGATAGGCGAGTCATCCCCCTCGTCCCCAAACCCTGCTTCCTCTGTGGAAGGCGTATCAGTGGGATTGAGGAGATCCTCGAAGTATTCCTTCCACCGCCCAACGATATCCCCAGTTGAAGTCAACAGTGTCCCATCCGCACCATACACAGTGTGGACGGGGAGCTGCTTTCCCCTCCTGAGCCGCCGAACAGTTTGCCAGAATCTCTTTGAAGCCGACCGAATGTCTTGTTCCATGGCCTCGCCGAACTCCTCCCATACCCGGGTTTTTGCTTCAGCAACCACCCGAGCTGCACTCCGCTTGGCCTGCCGGTACACCTCAGCTGCTTCGGGAGTCCCACAAGCCAACCAAGCTTGATAGGACTCCTTCTTCAGCTATAAAAGACTCCATTTTCATAAAGAACACAGACGAGAGAGAGGTCATTGAAATTGTTAAATCGTTTAAAAGTAAAACATCTACGGACTGTGATGGTATTGACATGCTCTTAGTCAAAACTATTATTGAATGCTTAGTGAAACCACTGACGTATATCTGTAACCTGTCTCTCCAAACAGGTATATTTCCCAATGCAATGAAAATAGCTAAAGTAATTCCGATATACAAGACGGGTGACAGAGGGGAATTCTCAAACTATAGACCAATTTCACTATTGCAACAATTTTCCAAGATACTTGAAAAAATATTCTATGAGAGAATTGACAACTTCATACTGAAGAATAATTTATTGTGTGAGCAGCAATATGGGTTCAGACACAAGAGGACAACTGCATTTGATCTAATGGAATTAATAGAAAAAATATCAACTGCCATTGAAAATAAAGAGTATTCAGTTGGGGTATTCCTCGATCTTAAAAAAGCATTTGATACAGTGGATCATAATTTATTATTAAAGAAACTACAAAATTGTGGTATTAGAGGGGTAGCACTGTCCTGGTTAAGTAGTTACTTAAAGAATAGATATCAGTATGAATGTGTTGGTAACAAAAACTCACAGTTACTGAAGGTTACTTGTGGAGTCCCACAGGGTTCAGTTTTGGGGCCATTGTTATTCAATATGTATATAAATGATATATGTAAAGTTTCAGAAAAAATGGATTTAATATTGTTTGCCGATGACACTAATCTATTTTGCAGTGGAAGCAAGTTGGAACAACTTCTGGATACACTCGGAAAGGAATTAGGAAAGCTTAAACTGTGGTTTGATTCAAACAAATTAACGCTCAATTTAAGTAAGACTGTGGAGCGTGTAAAAAATGAGGCTGATTTGGTTCAAGCGGTTTATTACACGACTCACACGAAGAGCATAGACAGAATGGCATACAAGCAGGAACTCTTCCCTTAAAAAACATGACATCCTTCTAGACTCTTCTCACACACAAAAGATAATCTCCCCCGACTGCAGTCAGTCCATTCATCCTTGACACCTCCCTGTTATCTTAAGGGCCTTTTCCACTAGCACGCTTTAGCGCGACACGGGACGGCTCAGCACGCTTTGTAAGCTTTTCCACAAGCCCCAACATGGTTTAACAGCCGCAATTCTCAGCTCCGCTCCAGGGCAGGCTACAGCAGTGCTGAGTGCTGAGTGCTGAGCTGTGCCGTGTTGTGACGTTAACAGACTGGTCGCCGCTGATTGGTCAGGTCATAACCGGCGCTGATTGGTCAGGTTGTAACCGCCCCTCTCCTCCTCCTCATCTACCAAATCTTCACGACCTTCTCAATAAAGTTTTTGAAAAAAAAAAAAAAGAATCTTCACAACCGCCTTTACTCAGCACACAACCACTGTTGGCGGTTTCTTTTCATTGCTGTGCTATTTTCATTTATTCTCTATCAAAAATGGCTTTGCGTAATAAGGGTGTTCCATGGAGCAATAAGGAGCTGCAGTGTCTGCTCACTGCATTGTCAGACGAACGTATGCAGCGCGAGTTAGACGGAGCCGCCCGGAATGAAAAAATATACCGGGAGGTCTGGACATCGGAGACCTTTAACGGTGAGTTTTAATTTTTTTTTATTGTGCCTTTTTTCGCAAATATATTCGGTAAGACGCTCAGTTTATTTATGCAATAAAAAAGCTGTTCATTTGTGGATAATGATCGCTGCTTTATTGCAGCACACTGCGGACTAAAGCTTTTATTTTAATTATTCATGTGAACAATACGCTGAAATAAGCTTATGTAATCTTGTTAAAAACTATTGTCTTTTCTGTATATCTTGCACTTTCGTGCTGTATTTTATTGTGTGCATTTTCCTTGTAGAATCATCCCACGCGTCCGCCGCGACAGCCCGCACGGATTATTCAACCGAGCCATCCTGACCCACAGCTGGCAGAGACGGCTTCATTCATCCGAGTCGTGACCCAGTTTGGGAAGCTGATGTAGACACTCAGTGGTCGGCTTGTATAAAATGTCGATTAACCTTCATGTTGTGTTGCAAAGTTTTTTTTTTCTTTTAATATTTTGTATATAATAAAATGGAATTGTTTTGGAAAGTGTGGTTTGTCTGTTATAACACTGAATTATAAAACAGTATAATTACATAGAAATTCCATTGCCTAGTCTGATCAAAATGATGCTGATCATCCTGTCAGGGGTCAACCATTGTAAAGGTAATGTAATTTTTAACTAGACCAAAAAACAAATGTTTTTGTAAGCTTTCTGTTCTTTTTATTGAAATATCATAAAAAATTAGCCCCACATGATCCAGTTCTAAACTTTGGGTACATTTTTTATGTTAACTTATAAGAAGTTGCACAGTTGGACTTTAAAATGCAGCAGGAGAGACTGATCAAGCTTACAAGTCAAAGTAGGTAAAAAAGTAAGTATATGTAAATTGAATGTCCTATCGGCATTCCAAATTCAGAGAATTACAATAGTGGGGCAAAGAAGTATTTAGTCAGCCACCAATTGTGCAAGTTCTCCCACTTAAAAGATGAGAGAGGTCTCCAATTTTCATCATAGGTATACCTCAACTATGAGTGACAAAATGAGAAAAAAAAAATCCAGAAAATCACATTGAAGGATTTTTAAAGAATTTATTTGCAAATTATGGTGGAAAATAAGTATTTGGTCACCTACAAACAAGCAAGATTTCTGGCTCTCACAGACCTGTAACTTCTTCTTTAAGAGGCTCCTCTGTCCTCCACTCGTTACCTGTATTAATGGCACCTGTTTGAACTCGTTATCAGTATAAAAGACACCTGTCCACAACCTCAAACAGTCAGACTCCAAACTCCACTATGGCCAAGACTAAAGAGCTGTCAAAGGACACCAGAAACAAAATTGTAGACCTGCACCAGGCTGGGAAGACTGAATCTGCAATAGGTAAGCAGCTTGGTGTGAAGAAATCAACTGTGGGAGCAATTATTAGAAAATGGAAGACATACAAGACCACTGATAATCTCCCTCCATCTGGGGCTCCACGCAAGATCTCACCCCGTGGGGTCAAAATGATCATGAGAACGGTGAACAAAAATCCCAGAACCACACAGGGGGACCTAGTGAATGGCCTGCAGAGAGCTGGGACCAAAGTAACAAAGGCTACATCAGTAACACACTACACCACCAGGGACTCAAATCCTGCAGTACCAGACGTGTCCCCCTGCTTAAGCCAGTACATGTCCAAGCCCATTTGAAGTTTGCTAGAGAGCATTTGGATGATCCAGAAGAGGATTGGGAGAATGTCATATGGTCAGATGAAACCAAAATAGAACTTTTTGGTAAAAACTCAACTTGTCGTGTTTGGAGGAGAAAGAACACCATACCTACTGTGAAGCATGGGGGTGGAAACATCGTGCTTTGGGGCTGTTTTTCTGCAAAGGGACCAGGACGACTGTTCCGTGTAAAGGAAAGAATGAATGGGGCCATGTATCGTGAGATTTTGAGTGAAAACCTCCTTCCACCAGCAAGGGCATTGAAGATGAAACGTGGCTGGGTCTTTCAGCATGACAATGATCCCAAAAATACCGCCCGGGCAACGAAGGAGTGGCTTTGTAAGAAGCATTTCAAGGTCCTGGAGTGGCCTAGCCAGTCTCCAGATCTCAACCCCATAGAAAATCTTTGGAGGGAGTTGAAAGTCTGTGTTGCCCAGCGACAGCCCCAAAACATCATTGCTCTAGAGGAGATCTGCATGGAGGAATGGGCCAAAATACCAGCAACAGTGTGTGAAAACCTTGTGAAGACTTACAGAAAACGTTTGACCTCTGTCATTGCCAACAAAGGGTATATAACAAAGTATTGAGATGAACTTTTGTTATTGACCAAATACTTATTTTTCACCATAATTTGCAAATAAATTCTTTAAAAATCAGAATGTGATTTTCTGGATTTTTTTTCCCTCATTTTGTCTCTCATAGTTGAGGTATACCTATGATGAAAATTGGAGACGTTTCTCATCTTTTAAGTGGGAGAACTTTCACAATTGGTGGCTGACTAAATACTTTTTTACCCCACTGTACTTTAGAAGGAGTGTAGCATCATCTAAACGGAAAATAATAATATTGTTGTTCCAAACGTTGACCTGAAGGTGAAAAACATGATTTTTTTTAATTCAGTACATCCAAAATGCCCTAGGATGTAAAAAATAATAATTTGGTGTTGGCCAGTGTGCCACCGTCTCATTATTTAATACGAATAAAAACAAGTTTCAGCTCATTATTTCTAGGTCATTTGGCAGTTAATTCAAAACAAAAGTGACTTGTGTTGTTGCAGCTTAATTATGAGATAAAATTAATTGTGAGATAAATCCACAGAGCGAGCAAGGCAATAATCCTTGGATCCTTTTTTGTCTCGTGTAAATAAGGACTCAGTCGGGTGCATAACGTCACGGGAGTGTGGCCCCGCCTCGCTGAGAATCTGCTGCTGCCCCGCTTCTAAAACCTCCTAACAAACCATCACAGCACAAGCACAACACCGTGCTAATGGAGACAGAAGCATTCCGAGCCGTACTGAAGTGAATCGAGCCGTACCGAGGTGTGCTGGGCTAGTGGAAAACAGGCTTTACTAGGGCATCTAGAAACTTCTCACACACAAAAGGTTAACTTCACGTCCTTTGTTCCTGTCTAAGGTGGTAAACCATTATGCACTCCCCAGGTTGCCACACCACCACCCCCAGCAACTTAGATAGGACAAAAGGGTAACAGTCCACGTGCTGTGATAGAACCATTAACATCAGTCCACATGCTGTAGAACCATCAACATCAGTCCACATGCTGCTTGGGCTTCAGTCTTCTGCCGTATCTGCTGTAGCCAGGATTCGCTGCCTCCGTGGCGCTGCCATGCTGGGGGGCTGATGTCTGGGGGTGAAAACTTTTTGATTGTGCTCTGGAGAATCTTTTCTCTGGGAAGTGCCCCGTGGGGGTCTTCCACGCCGAGGGGCCCTCGCCAACAGCACTTGCTCGTCAGCCACAACAAAAGCAGGTTTGAGTCTGTCTATGCCAATTTTTTCCCTCCTACCCCCCAAATCTAGCAAAAAATGCTTATCCCCTGTTTCCAACACTCTAAACGGTCCATCATAAGGTGGGCGCAGTGGGGGGCAGTGGGCGTCGTGTCTGACAAACACGAACTCAGCGTTTTTCAAAGCTTTAGGCACAAAAACGCGCCGAAAACTATGGTGGGCAGGGCCCGGCAGCGTGCTTGAGTCTATGCAACGCTGCAGCAGCTGAGACGGGGAGCTGCCCGGTGCAGGATTATCTGGCAGAAACTCCCCAGGCAGCCGGAGTGGTTGTGCAAAAACGAGTTCTGCTGGGGAAGCTTCCAGATCCTCTTTAGGCACAGAACATAACCCCAATAAAACCCATGGTAGCCTGTCTACCCAATTTGCATCCGTCAGTGAAGCCCTCAGAGCCGCTTTTAACGACCTATGAAAACGTTCGCATAACTCATTTGCCTGCGGGTTGTACGCGGTTGTGCGGTGAATTGAGACACCTAGGCTGCGGGCCATGGTTGACCAGAGTTCAGAAACAAATTGAGAGCCTCTGTCGAACGTAATGTCCAACAGAACTCCAAAACACACCACCCATGCTGTTAAAAACACGCGCGCCACCTCCTCGGCCGTGGTTGCCACCAGCGGAACCGCTTCTGGCCAGTGCGTGGTGTGGTCCACCATTGTCAGGAGATGCGTGTACCCCTGTGATAGCGGAAGGGGGCCTACGAGGTCCACGTGGACATGGTCAAACCTCTTAGCCGGGATGCGAAACGGCTCCAAAGGAGTCTTCGTGTGTCTGTGAACCTTGGCTCGTTTGCACGCCACGCAGGCTGCCGCCCACTCTTTCACTTGTTTGCGAAGGCCCAGCCACACATATTTCTCTCCTACCATTTTGACCGACGCGCACACCCCTGGGTGTGCCAAAGAGTGAACCGTGCTCTTCCAACCTACAGAAAACAGTCGTGAGGTGGGTTTCGTGTTTGTCTTCGGACGCGCTGGCTACCAAGATATCGTCCAGGTAGACGAACACCAAAGGGAGATCGCGCAGCACTGCATCCATCATGCGTTGGAACATCTGTGCTGCCCCTTTAAGCCCAAACGGCATGCGCAAGAACTCAAAAAAACCAAATGGAGTTATTACCGCTGTTTTGGGTATGTCCTCAGCGCGCACTGGAACTTGGTGGTAACCACGGACCAAATCTATCTTAGAAAAAATGCACGCTCCTGCGAGGTGAGCGGAAAAATCCTGAATGTGGGGAATTGGGTAGCGGTCATGCGCTGTAGCGTTGTTTAACCTGCGGAAATCGCCGCAAGGTCGCCACGAACCTTCAGCTTTAGGGACCATGTGTAGCAGGGAAGCCCATGGGCTGTTTGAGCGCCTGATGATGCCTAACCTCTCTAGGTTAGCAAACTCCTCGCGCGCTATGGCCAGTTTAGCTGCGTCCAAGCGCCGAGGTCTTGCAAAAATGGGCGCCCCGGTGGTGGTGATAAAATGCTCCACCCCATGTTTAGCGATAGCTGCTGAAAACGACGGGACTGTGAGTGCTGGGAACTGAGCGAGCAGTGTGTGGAACTTACCGCATGCTGCTGTGACGTTGGCTTGTGCTGTTGGCCGGGTCACTCGAGCTATACAGGGGAGAGAGTCAAAAGACAGTGCATTAACCAGGCGCCTGTTAGCGACATCTACCAACAACCCATGTGCACATAGAAAATCAGCCCCCAGTATATGGTAATCTAATGCTGCTACAACAAAAAGAGCAGAGTCCTCTCACCAAAGGTCTTAATGTCTGAGCCGTTTGTTGCTGCCATCTCGGGGCCGCTGGCTCCTGCCAGCCAGTCAGCATAGGTCGGCCGGATGAAACTCCTCTGTGCGCCGGTGTCCACAAGGAAATGCCTTCCCGAGCGTGCGTCCGTCAAATAGAGCAGCTTGTTCTCTTCCCTGAGGGTCGCGGCTGCTACCGACCCCCGGTCTTGGCGTTTACCGAGCGCTTGAACTGGCACGGTGGTATGCATTTGGGTGCCCTCTCTGCAAAGCGGCGATGGTAGAAGCAAAGCGTGTCACCTCCATGTTCCTTGGCCCCCGCTGCTGCTGTCGTCGGTGGTTCTGCTGCTGCCGTCGGTGGCTCCTCACCTCCTTGTGTCGACGTGCCGGGCTCCGTCGCTGCCGCAATGGTCACGAAAGCCCTGGTGGCGACGATGATCTGGTCTGCCTCTCGGGCTAGCGCACGATAGTCCCGTTTGGCCAGCAACGACGAATTGGCCAGGGCCGCTCTTGCCGCTGTCGGAAGGTTCCTGAGGAAAATGTGGGTGAAGATGAAGTGGTCGTCGTCCGTGCCCTTTAACCTCAGCATCTTCTCCATCATGTCCATGGCCGAACCGTCTCCCAACTCGGTCCGCGTCACAAGCCTCTCTGCTCTCTCACCATCCAAGAGCGTGTAGTGCTGGATGAGGGCAGCCTTCAGCGCGTCATATTTGCTGTCGGCTGGTGGCTGATCGAGCAGGCTCTCGATGTGCTGAGCCGTGCTGGCATCGAGTGCTGCGACCACATAGTAGAATTTCGTATCATCCGCCGATATCCCTCGGAGGGCGAACTGCGCCTCGGTTAGGTGGAACCAGGAGCGCGGGTTGTGTTGCCAAAAATCAGGTAGTTTGATCGCTACAGTGCACGCGAAGCTGGGGGTTCCAGTCGAGGTTGGCTCCGGGGATCTTCCATCGTATTCCATGATTCGTCTTGGGCCACCAGTGTGGAGCGTGTGAATAATGAGGCTGATTTGGTTCAAGCGGTTTATTACACGACTCACACGAAGAGCATAGACAGAATGGCATACAAGAAGGAACTCTTCCCTTAAATAACATGACATCCTTCTAGACTCTTCTCACACACAAAAGATAATCCCCCCCGGCTGCAGTCAGTCCATTCATCCTTGACACCTCCCTGTTATCTTACTAGGGCATCTAGAAACTTCTCACACACAAAAGGTTAACTTCACGTCCCTTGTTCCTGTCTAAGGTGGTAAACCATTGTGCACTCCCCAGGTTGCCACAAGACAAAATTTATAGTCTTTAACAACCATCACAACAACTCAGTATCTAAACTCAGTGTAAATGGTGTAGAGATTGAAAGGGTATCTGAAACTAAATTTCTTGGAGTAATAATTGATAATAAACTGTGTTGGAAGTCACATATTAATTATATTAAAGGTAAAATATCCAAATCAATTGCAATATTACACAGAGTGAAATATTTGCTGAATCAACCAACATTATATACTCTGTATCATTCATTAATACTCCCATACATGACATATTGTACTGAAGTATGGGGAAATACATATAAAACAAACATATATCCAGTCTTTATGCTTCAGAAGAGAGCTATTAGAATAATAAACAAAGCTGCTTACAGGGAACCAACAAACCCACTTTTTCTTAAATTAAAAGCTCTCAAGTTAAAAGATCTGGTTGACTTTAAAACTGCAGTAATAATGTTTAAAGTGAAGAATCTATCACTGCCCGCAAATATCCAAAAGTTGTTCCAAATAAGGGAGAAACAATATCATTTCAGAGGAACATGTATATTTCAAAAACCTTCAGTGAGAACTACCACCAAGCAACACTGTGTTTCAGTGCAAGGAGTCAGATTATGGAACGACTTTGGACCTGAATTAAAATCATGTACAACGCTTGGACAATTTAAACAAAAACTAAAGGAAGAAATACTCCAAACATATATACAAGATGACATGTAAAATCACATAAGGATTGACATTTCCAGCCTGTGTTGTAGCTTAGTTTTTTGTCACATTTTGTCTTAGCTTTGTTCTGAATTGTAATCGCTCTTGTTTTGTTTTTCTTTTGAATTCTTGGATGGAATATGGGTGGGCAATATAAGCTGCAGCTTCAGCCATCACCCATTTCACATAACTTATGTTGAACTGGATAATCAGAGGAGTTATTGTCTAATTTGACCTTGTTGGATTTTCTTCCCCCTTTGTTATAATATTCTGTTTCTTTTAATCTGTACTTTTATCTATCCGAAAATAAAGATTCATTCATTAACACTCTCTCATCATTCATACACAGAAGAGCATGAAAGCATTTTGTGCATTTTGTGTCTGCTACACCTCCCCCCCCCCCCCCCCCCCCCAGATAGAGTTTCAGTCCCCACATCTTTTGGGCTTCAGTCTCCTCCCATATCTGCTGTAACGGGGGTCTCTGTGCCGGCGGGGGGCTGCTGGACGTGTGTCTGACTGCAGGTGGGCCAAGGCGAGGGGGGGGGAACTTCGCTCTGCCCGTGTGACTGTCCTGGTGAATTATTTGCCTGGGGAGTTCTCAGTGGGGGTCTTCCACGCCGAGGAGCCCGGGCCAGCAGCACTTTCTCATCCGCCACCACAAAGGCAGGCTTAAGTCTGTCTATGTATATTTTCTCCCGACGCCCCCCCCCCAAGTCTAGCACAAAATGCTTATCCTCTGTTTCCAGTACTCTGAACGGGCCATCATAGGGTGGGCGCAATGGCGGGCGGTGGGCATCATGCCTGACAAACACGAACTCTGCATTCTTCAAAGTTTTTGGCACTAAAGTGCGTGGAAAACAGTGGTGGGCCGGGCAGTGTGCCTGTATCTGCACTACGCTGCGAACGCTGAGACGGGCAGCTGTCCAGCGCGGGATTATCTAGCAAAAATTCCCCGGGCAGCCGCAGTGGCTAAGAAAAAACCAGCTCTGCCGGGGAAGCCTCCAAATCCTCTTTTGGTCTGGAACGCAACCCCAATAAAACCCACGGCAACCGGTCTACCCAATTTGCATCCGTTAACGAAGCCCTGAGTGCTGCTTTCAGTGACCTATGGAAACGCTCGCATAACCCATTTGCCTGTGGGTTGTATGCGGTTGTGCGATGAATTGTAACACCCAGGCTGCGGGCCATCGCAGACCAAAGTTCGGAAACAAACTGAGGAACCCTATCGGACGTGATGTCCAACGGGACTCCAAAACGCCCCACCCATGTTGTCAAAAAAGCGCGCGCCACACCCGCGGACATGGTTGCCGCCAGCGGGACTGCTTCTGGCCAGCGTGTGGTGTGGTTCACCACTGTCAGAAGGTGCGTGCACCCCTGCGATGGCGGGATGGGGCCCATGAGGTCCGCATGAACATGGTTAAATCTTTTAGCCGGTATACTAAACGGCTCCAAAGGAGCCTTCGTGTGTCTGTGCACTTTGGCTCGTTGGCACACTACGCAGGCTGCAGCCCACTCTTTCACTTGTTTGCGCAGGCCTGGCCACACAAACTTCGCTCCCACCATTTTGACTGACGCGCGCACTCCTGGGTGCGCCAAAGCATGAACTGACTCAAACACACGGCGGCACCACGCAACCGGGACCACTGTGTGCGGGCGTCCCGTGGAGACGTTGCAGATTAGGGGGGGCTGCCGTCTTGCAGTACTCTGCTCTCCAGCCTTAACCCTGTTAGTCCAGACTGGAGCACGCGCACGTCCATATCGCTAATCTGCTCTGCGGCCATGGCTGTATACTCTATCCCCATGCTGACCGGGCCACTACTGTGTGCGAGAGGCAGTCCGCCACCACATACAGTTTGCCCGACACATGCTGAATATCGGTCGTAAACTCCGAGATCACGACCAGCTGTCTCTGCTGCTGACCTGACCATGGTTCCGAAACCTTGGCCATTGCAAACGTCAGCGGCTTGTGGTCCATGAACGCGGTGAAGCTGTGCCCTTCCAGCCAGAACTGGAAGTGGCGTACGGCCAGGTGGAGAGCCAGCAACTCTCTGTCGAACGCGCTGTATTTATGCTCACTGTCGCGCAAAGCCCTGCTGAAAAAAGCGAGCGGCTGCCAAGAACCAGCGACACGTTGCTCCACGACAGCCCCTATGGCCACGTCCAAGGAATCGGTAGTAAGCGCTATCCGAGCCGCCGGGTCTGGGTGCACCAACAGTGCAGCGTTTGCCAGGGCTGTTTTAACCTCAGAGAACGCCTGCTCCCGCTCCGGAGTCCATTCAACAACATCCGCAGGTTTCCGTCTCTTGAGCTTGGTGTACAATGGCTGCATGAGTTGAGCTGCGCGGGGGAGGAAACGATTATAAAAGTTAACCATCCCCAAAAATTCCTGCAGCGCCCTGACCGTCTGTGGCCGGGAAAAGTTCACCACGGCGCGCACTTTGTCGGGCAAGGGTATCGACTTCCTCCGGTGAGACACGGTGCCCCAAAAAATCAATCCCCGTCACGGCGAACTGGCATTTTGCCGGGTTGATTATTAACCCGTGCTCCTCCAACCTCTGGAAAACCGTCCTGAGGTGGGTTACATGTTCATCTTCGGACGCACTGGCTACCAGGATATCATCCAGGTAGACAAAAACAAACGGGAGATCGCGCAGCACCGCATTCATCCAGCGCCTGGTGAGGGAGATCGCTCAGGACTTCAAGACCGACCTGCGCTTCCAGAGCTCCGCCGTCATGGCTCTGCAGGAGGCCAGCAAGGCCTACCTGGTGGGTCTCTTCGAGGACACCAACCTGTGCACCATCCATGCCAAGAGGGTCCCCATCATGCCCAAAGACATCCAGCTGGCCCGCCGCATCTGCGGTGAGAGAGCTTAGACTTTCTGCTGCACATCCACCAACCACAATGCTCCGCACTGTGTGCCTATATATATATTTATAGTAATATGTACAAATGTATACTAGCTGGTCTTGTTTTTTCTTGCCTTCTGATTGTTGCTCTGAGTGTTGCTATCCCTGTGCTGTTGCAATCCTGGAATTTCCCCATTGTGGGACTAATAAAGGCTTATCTTATCATGCGTTGGAACGTCTGTGCTGCTCCTTTTAATCCGAATGGTATGCACAGAAACTCGAACAAGCCGAACGGTGTTATTACCGCTGTTTTGGGGATGTCTTCTGCGCGCACTGGGACCTGGTGGTAACTGTGGACCAGGTCTATTTTAGAAAAAATACGTGCTCTGGCGAGGTGAACGGAAAAATCCTGAATGAGGGGAATCGGGTAGCGGTCGTGTGCTGTGGCGTTACTCAACCTGCAGAAATCGCCGCATGGTCGCCACGAACCCTCAGCCTTAGGGACCATGTGTAGCGGGGATGCCCATGGGCCGTTCGATCGCCTGATGATGCCCAACCTTTTCAGGTTGGCAAACTCCTCGCGCGCTATGGCCAGTTTAGACCTCCAAGCACCGAGGTCGTGTGAAAACAGGCGGCCCAGTGGTGGTGATAAAGTGCTCCACCCCGTGTTTAGCGATGGCCGCTGAAAACGTCGGGACCATGAGTACTTTTTTTTTCTCCTCTCGGCGCCACACCAGTCGGCTGCCTTTTGCAACAGCGGCTCGATTCCGAGTTTTTTTTCCCTTCCTCTCTCTTTTGATCACTTTTTTTTTTCACCCCACTTATATCACGGACACACAGATCATCCCAAATGTCTCCTGAGCCGGTGGACGGAGCCACTGTTTATAGCAGGATACGATATAACAGGGAAGAGCTGCTAGCATTTAACCGCCACCCGGTCCCACTGGAAAAACTCGACATACCGAGAGAACTGAGGCGAAAACGCCGCGGCTGCCGGGCTGGAGTAAGGCGGAGGACAAAAAATATAAGGTACAGACCCTCCCTTCCATCTGTTGTCATGGGAAATGTACGGTCGATACTGGGAAAGTTAGATGAGCTAGCGGCTATCTCCCGTTATGATAGCACTTACCGGGAGTGCTCTCTCCTTTTGTTTACTGAGACGTGGCTAACTGAACTAGCAGCAGATGCTAACATTGAGCTGGAGGGTTTTCACACGATACGAGCTGACCGAACACCAGAGAGTGGCAAAACTAGGGGCGGTGGAGTGATCATGTATGTTAACAACAACTGGTGCAGACCGGGACATATCACTGTTAAACAACGACACTGCAGCAAAGACATTGAGTTGCTAGCTGTTAGCATGAGGCCTACATATCTCCCGAGAGAACACTCACACGTGATCTGCATTGTTGTTTATGCAAATCCGACGGCGAACGCTGGGACAGCGCGTGACGTCATCCATTCAGTAACCAGCAGGCTGCAGACAGAACACCCAGATGCTCTTCTCCTCATCTCAGGCGATTTCAACCACGTTTCACTGTCTCCCATTCTGCCCACTTTCACTCAGTATGTCACATGCCACACTAGAGACAATAAAACACTGGATTTGTTCTACGCAAACACTAAGGAGGCGTACACCTCATCACAACTCCCCCCACTTGGGAGATCGGATCACAACTTGGTTCATCTCCGACCGGTGTACAAACCCCTAGTGCACAGACAACCTCCGGCCATGCACACTGTGGAGTTATGGTCTGAGGAGACAATGGACACTCTAAAGGACTGTTTTGAAGCCACTGCCTGGAAGCAGCTCTGCGATCCACATGGTGAGGACATCGATGGCCTCATTCACACCTTCACGGGCTACCTCAGCTTCTGTGTGGACAAATCCGTTCCCACCAAGACCATACGGCGTCACTCAAACAACAAACCCTGGATCAACCCTGAGATAAAAACACTTCTGAGAGAGAAGAAGAGGATCTTCAGGTCGGGGAACAGGGAGATGCTGAAGTCCGTACAGAGGGAGCTGAGGAGAAAGATCAGAGAAGGCAAGGACAGCTTCAGGAAGAAGATGGAGGACAAGCTGCAACAGAGCGACATCAGCGGGGTCTGGAGAAACCTCAAAACCATCTCGGGGCTCCAGAATACCTCCCCCCAGGCCACGGGGGGCAGGGAGTGGGCGAACAACCTGAATCTGTTTTTCAATAGATTTGACCAACCGCCCTCCCCCCTGTCTGCACAACAACCACTGCTGCCTCTAAGAAATCAAGTCCTGCTACCCACTCCCCACTCCACCGACACCCCCCCCCCTCCCAACACACAGCCCCCCATCCTGACCCTGACCAAGACCCAGGTGAGGACGGAGCTGAGGAAGATCAAGGCGAGGAAGGCGTCGGGACCGGACGGCATCAGCGCAAAGCTCCTCAAGTCCTGTGCAGACCAGCTGTGTGGGATTGTGACGTATATTTTCAACATGAGCCTGAAACTGGGGAGGGTACCACAGCTGTGGAAAACATCTTGTGTGGTACCTGTACCAAAAACTTCCCACCCCAAAGACCTGAACAGCTTCAGACCGGTGGCCTTGACGTCCCACTTGATGAAGACCCTGGAGAGACTGCTCCTTGCTCATCTCCGCCCCCTGGTGGAACCAGCGATGGATCCACTCCAGTTCGCCTACCAGCATGGCATTGGGGTGGAGGATGCGGTGATCTTCCTCCTTCACCGTTCTCTGTCCCACCTGGAGAAGCCCGGGAATATGGTGAGGATCATGTTCTTTGACTTCTCCAGTGCTTTCAACACCATCCAACCGATGATCCTGAAGGACAAGCTGCTGCGCGCAGGGGTGGACCAGCACCTGTCATCATGGATCCTGGACTACCTCACGAACCGGCCTCAGTTTGTGAGAACCCGGGACTGTGTTTCCGACACGATCATCAGTAGCACGGGGGCCCCCCAGGGAACGGTGCTGGCTCCCTTCTTGTTCACTCTTTATACTGCGGACTTCTCACACAACACAACACATTGCCATCTACAGAAGTTCTCTGATGACTCTGCGATCGTTGGTCTCATCTCCAGCGGAGATGAAGCTGAGTACAGAGGACTTATCCAGGACTTTGTGGACTGGTGCCATCGGAACTGCCTCCAGATCAACGCGAGGAAAACTAAGGAGCTGGTGGTGGACTGCCGCAGGCATGGGCAGCCCCTCACAGCACCAGTAAATATACAGGGAACAGACATCGAGATGGTGACATCCTACAAGTACCTGGGTATTCATCTGAACAATAAACTAGACTGGTCACACAATACTGACGCACTCTACAAGAAGGGACAGCGCAGGCTGTTCCTGCTGAGGAGACTCAGGTCTTTTGGTGTACAAGGGGCGCTGCTGAAGTCATTCTATGACACGGTGGTGGCATCAGCCATCACTTTTGGAGTGGTCTGCTGGGGCAGTGGCATTACTGCAGCCGATAGGAAGAGACTGAACAAACTGATTAAGAAAGCTAGCTCTGTCCTGGGGCAACGCCTTGATCCGATGGAGGAGATAGGAGAGAGAAGGACGGTGGCTAAACTGTCATCTCTGCTGGAGTCCGAGTTCCACCCTATGCAGGACATACTGGATGCACTGAGGAGCTCATTTAGCAGCAGACTACATCATCCCAGGTGCACAACCGAGAGGTTTCGTAGGTCCTTCCTACCAACGGCTGTCAGACTGTACAACCTAAGCAGGGCTGCTCGCAGAGATAGCAAAAAGACGTAACAAACTAATAGTTTTTTTTGAATGCAAAAGATGCAATAGACTTACACAATGGTCCTCTCCGGCATACAACTAGGAACATACCGGTCGCTATGGAGGGTGAGAATATGTATGGGCACATAATCATACCATGTAGGATAACTAAATAGACGGTTATGCTGTTTCATCCCACCTAGCAACAATGCTCTGCACTGTGTGTGTTTATATATTTACATATTTATTCCATCTAGCTACAATGCTCTGCACTGGGTGTGTTTATATTTATATATCTATATATTTATTCCATCTAGCTACAATGCTCCGCACTGTGTGTGTTTATATACTTGCATATTTATTCCACCTAGCTGCAATGCTCCATACTGTGGGTGTTTATATATTTACATATTTATTCCATCTAGCTACAATGCTCTGCACTGTGTGTTCATATATTCATATATTTATTCCATCCAGCTACAATGCTCTGCACTGTATGTCTGTGTGTGTGTGTGTGTGTGTATATATATATTTTATAGTAATATGTACATATGTATATTAGCTGCTCTTGCTTGCTTGTTTTTTCTTGCCTTCTGATTGTTGCTCTGAGTGTTGCTATCCCTGTGCTGTTGCAATCCTGGAATTTCCTCGTTGTGGGACTAATAAAGGCTTATCTTATCTTATCTTATCTTATCTTAAACCCTGTGCACACAGAAAATCAGCTCCCCGGATGAGGAAACTCAGTGCTGCTATGACAAAAGTTCACTCGTATGTACGGCCGTGTAGAGATAAAGCCAGTGTTCTCTCACCAAAGGTCTTAATGTCCGAGCCGTTTACTGCTACCAGCCCGGGGCCGCTAGGTCCTGCCAGCTGGTCGGCGTAGGTCGGCAGGATGATGCTCTTCTGGGCTCCGGTGTCTACAAGGAAACGTCTCCCTGAGCACGAGTCCGTCACGTAGAGCAGCTTGTTCACTTCGCTGGCGGTCGCAGCTGCTACCGACTGCCGGCCTTGGCGTTTCCCGAGCGCTTGAATTGGCACGGTGGTGCACATCTGCGTGCGTTCTCTCCGAAGTGGTGGTGGTAGAAGCAGAGCGTGTCTCTCTGGCGGTCCTTGGCCCCCGCTGCCGCTACCGTCGGTGGCTCCTCGCCTCCTCTGGTCGTCTCGCTGGGTTCCGACGCCGCCGCGTTGACTGTGAGCACTCTGGTGGTGAGGATGATCCAGTCTGCCTCCTGGGCTAGTGCATGGTAGTCACGCGCGGCCAGCAATGGCGAATTGGCCAGAACCACTCTTGCCTCTGTTGGAAGGTTCTGGAGGAAAAGGTAGGCAAACAGAAAATGCCCGTCATCCGTGCCCATTAACGCCAACATCTTCTCCATCAGATCGACAGCCGAACCATCTCCTAACTCAGAATGCCTCAGGAGCCTCTCTGCTCTCTCACAGTCCGAGAGCATGTAGCGCCGGGTCAGCGCAGCCTTGAGAGCATCGTATCTGTTGTGGGCTGGGGGCTGGTCGAGCAGGCTCGCTACCTGCTGAGCTGTGCGAGCGTCCAGCGCTGCAACCACATGGTAGAACTTGGTGTCGTCTGCCGTTATTCCCCGGAGGGCGAACTGGGCCTCAGTGTGGTGGAACCAAGAGCGCGGGTTGTGCTGCCAAAAGTCCGGTAGCTTGACTGAAACAGCGCACGCGTTGCTGGGGGTTCCCATCTGGGCCGTCTGTGGGATGCTTGCTGCGTTGCTGGGGCTTCCCGTCTGGGCCGACTCCGGGGTTCTTGCCTCGTGTTCCATAATTCGTCCAGGGTCACCAGTGTGGAGAGTGTGAATGAGGAGGCAGGTTTATGAACAGACGGCGTTTATTACACTCTCATCAGTCATACACAAAAAGCATGAAACAACCAAGCGCGGCTCAGAAGAATCAGAATCAGAATCAGAATCAGATTTATTGCCATTGTTCATGTAGTACACAAACTAGGAATTTGTCTCGGTGCCATGCTGCAACATTAAAAACATGATGAGATAAAGAGATAAACTAAAAAACTAAAAGACTAAAATCATGCAATAAGTGTAGAATAATAAGTAATAATAATAATAATAATAATGAGTAATACTAATCAAGGCAGTTTTAAATAAATTAGCAAGTAGCAGATAATATGGGGTACCACAGTGCAGTTGATAATGCAACAGAAAAACAGTGATGATTGACATGAGTCTGGTTGAGCTGCTGTACGTAGTGCACGAGAGTCAATAAGTCACTTAATGTTCAGCAGTCTGATGGCAGAGGGGAAGAAGCTGTTCATGTGCCAGGAGGTTTTAGTTTGAATGGACTGAAGTCTTCTACCTGAGGGGAGGGGGGCAAACAGTACGTGACCAGGGTGTGAAGGATCGGCTATGATCCGGCCTGCACGCCTCCGGGTCCTGGAGATGTACAGGTCCTGGAGGGATGGGAGCTTGCAGCCGATCACCTTCTCAGCAGTGCGCACGACGCGCTGCAGCCTTAGTCTGTCCCTGGCAGTGGCTCCTGCGTACCACACGGTTATGGAGGAGGTGAGGATGGACTCGATGATGGCCGTGTAGAACTGCACTAACATCTTGGTGGGTAGCTTGAGCTTCCTCAGCTGCCGCAGAAAGAACATCCTCTGCTGGGCCTTTTTGATGAGGGAGCTGATGGTTGGCTCCCATTTGAGGTCCCGGGTGATGGTGGTGCCCAAGAAGCGGAAGGAATCTGCAATGGTGATGGGAGAGCCTGTGATGGTGAGGGGGGGCAGGGGGGTTGTGACTTTCCTGAAGTCCACAATCATCTCCGCTGTCTTCAGAGCGTTCAGCTGCAGGTTGTTGTGGCTGCACCAGGACACCACTGGGCCACCTCTTTCCTGTAGACGGACTCGTCGCCGTTGGAGATGAGCCCGATGAGGGTGGTGTCGTCCGCAAACTTGATCAGCTTAACAGACCGGTGGGAAAAGGTGCAGGAGTGGGAGAAGAGTAGGGGGGAAAGTACACAGCCCTGGGGTGATCCGATGCTGATGCTAACAGAGTCCGAGACAGACTTCCCCAGCCGCACATGCTGCCTCCAGTCCTTCAGGAAGTCGGTGATCCACCTGCAGAGGGAGTCAGGCACGCCGAGCAGGGACAGCTTGTCCTGGAGCAGAGCGGGGCGGATGGTGTTGAATGCAGAGCTGAAGTCCACAAACAGGATCCTGGCGTAGGTTCCCGGGGAGTCCAGGTGCTGCAGGATGGAGTGGAGGGCCAGGTTGACTGCGTCGTCCACAGACCTGTTGGCACGGTAGGCAAACTGCAGCGGGTCCAGGAGGGGAGTGGTGATGGACTTGAGGTGAGACAGGACCAGGCGCTCAAAGGACTTCATGACTACACAGGTGATAAAAGGCTTCTCCTTTTATGTCAGCCGCTCATCTCACATCTGCATGACATTTAACATCACAATACATTCACCCTTAAACCCCCCGGCTCCTTCTACCTGCCAACACCCCATGATCTCCCTGACTATTGTTCTCCTCTGTTTACCCTCTGCATCCAGACAGAGATGCTGTCTGAGCTGACTCACCCAAGCTTCTACAATACCATGTCTCCTGATAACATCCCCAGGTGGTAACATATAAAAGATTAAAAAGTATTAGCCCTAAAAATGAGCCTTGGGGTACCCCACACTTGATTTCACAGATTGCTGAAGAACATGTATCCATACTTACAAAATAGCGACGATTGTTTGAGTCTGTGTAATAAAATGTGGTGATCTACTGTATCAAAGGCAGCGCTGAGATCCAGCAGCACCAGGACTGACAGTTTGTGGGAGTCCATGTTACACCTGATATCATTAACGATTTTTAACCTGTTGCACTCCGGTATACTGCGAGCGGACACGTCTCTGCGTCCTAGAGCGCACGAGGGCGCTGCGTCCTAGAGTGCACTGAAAAAAAAAGCTGCATTTCCGTTCTTCCACTACAGACACAGCCGCGAACAGAAAGCCAAAGGAGTGCTTTGATTGGTTTAGATGTGATTGACCTCTCATTCGACTAATAAGAGCCTTGAATTGGGTTTCTGAAACCTTGAAGAACCAATGACTGAAAACCTAGCAAGAAGGACCCGCCTACCAACGGCTGCGAATACAGCCAGCCAATTGAAGCACAGTAGTTTGAAAGCTGTTTTGTGTAAGGCTGGGTGACACACAGGCATTCGCCAGTCTTTTTTTTCTTACTACTGTTATTTGTTTTGAAAAATCGTTCGCCAAAACTGCAATCATGGAAGCGCAAAACCGCAATAATGGAATTATGGTTTGACCGGGTCGCGTGACCAGAACCACAAGTCCGTAACAAGTGGACCAGCTTCATGTTCGTCTGACAATGAGGAAGAGAAGTTCACGGAGTGGTCTGGGTCCGTCATGTTGCGAAAGCCCCCCCCCCCCCGCTACTCTTCTGTAGCGGATTGCAGATATATTGCAGATATTGTGGGGAAACATATGTGGGTTTCATATGCACAAATGTAAACCACCTTATGCTTCATGCGTATATCACTGTATGCTTACTGTATGCTTCACGTCTCAGATGAACAAAGGCTGAGCTTCCTAGGAGATGACAGGAGGATGTGAAATGTGAGCTTTGTTATGCAAAGAGATGGCCGTGGGAGATTTCCTGGCGGCCAGTGACTTTGGGGTGGGGGTGTTAAGATCTGAAAGGGATGCATTGTGACTTGGGATGAAATGCAATGTGTCTGGAGCTTTGAAGCTCCTGGGGTATAAAAAGGGATGAAGTTCTGAGTTTCTTCATCTTTCTGTATTTTGCTGATGTTGGAAAATGTGAATAAACCTGACTCATGGGATAAACCCTGCTTCGTCATTTCCACACTGGTGACCCTAAGACGATGAGTGAAAGAAATTCCCCCGAACCAGCCGGAGCAGGAGCGCCCAGCCAGGCGTATGCCGCCATCGTCCAGCTACCGGATTTTTGGCGAGACAACCCTTGCTCCTGGCTCCTCTTGGTCGAAGCACAGTTCGCCCTCCGGGGGATAACGGTAGATGAGACAAAATTCTACCATGTAATCGCCACGCTCGACAACCGCACGGCTCGGCATGTGCAGAGCCTTCTGTTGAAGCCACCGGCCGATGACAAATACGGCGCTTTGAAGGCTGCACTCATCCAGCTCTTTACTCTCTCAGCCCAGGAGAGAGCGGAGAGACTCCTGGCTCTGAACGACTTGGGAGACGGCACGCCCGTTGACCTGATGGAGGACATGCTGAGGTTGAGGGGCTCAGACGGTGACGATTTCCTCTTCACCCACATTTTCCTGAGAACCCTAACGTCGGCCACGAGAGCGACCCTGGCCGGTTCGCCGTTGTTGGCCCAGTGGGACTTCCACGCGCTGGCCCAGAAGGCACACCGGATTCTCAACGCCAGCAAACAGCGCGCGGCCACCGCAGCTGCGACGGGGTGCAGAGTGACGGCCGGAGACGGCGAGGGGCCAGAGACGACGGTAGAAGACCCACCAATGACGGCGGTGGCGGGGGCTAAGGATCGCGGAGGAAACACCCTCTGTTTCTACCATCGCCGCTTCGCAGAGAAGGCACGCAAATGTATACCACCGTGCCATTTCAAGCACTCGGGAAACGCCAAGACCGGGGGTCGGTAGCAGCTGCGGCCCTCGGGGAAGAGAACAAGCTGCTCTACTTGAAGGATGCGCGCTTGGGGAGGCATTTCCTCGTGGACACAGGCTCCCAGTTGAGTTTCATCACACCTTCCTCCGCTGACCGGCTGGCGCCTTCCAGTGGTCCCGGGGTGTCAGCAGCGAACGGCTCGGCGATTAAGACCTTTGGTGAGAGGACTCTGCTTCTGTCCCTACACGGCCGTACTTTTGAGTGGACTTTTGTTATAGCTGCAGTGAATTTCAATATGTTAGGGGCTGATTTTCTGTGCTCACATGGTTTTTTGGTTGATCTTGCTAACAGGCGCCTGGTTAATGCACTCTCTTTTTATTCTATTCCCTGTACAGCTCGAGTGGCCCCGCCAACAGCACAAGCCAACGTCACAGCCGCAGGTGGTAAGTTCCACACACTGCTCACTCAGTTCCCAGCACTCACGGTCCCAACATTTTTGGCGGCCGTGGCTAAACACGGGGTGGAACATTTTATTACTACCACCGGACCGCCCGTTTTTGCAAAAGCCCGGCGCTTGGATTCAGCTAAACTGACCATAGCGCGCGAGGAGTTCGCCAACCTGGAAAAGCTGGGCATCATCAGGTGTTCGAAAAGCCCATGGGCTTCACTGCTTCACATGGTCCCGAAAGCTGATGGCTCGTGGCGACCTTGCGGTGATTTCCGCAGGTTGAACAACGTTACAGCGCACGACCGCTACCCAATCCCGCATATCAGAGATTTTTCAGTTCATTTGGCGGGGGCGCGCGTTTTTTCTAAGATAGACTTGGTACGCGGTTACCACCAGGTCCCAGTGCGCGCTGTGGACATACCCAAAACAGCGGTAATAACTCCGTTCGGTCTATTCGAGTTTTTGCGCATGCTTTTTGGGCTTAAAGGCACGGCGCAGACGTTCCAACGCATGATGGACACGGTGTTGCGCGATCTCCCCTTCGTGTTCGTCTACCTGGATGATATTTTGGTAGCCAGCACGTCCAAAGATGAACACGAAAACCACCTCACAGCAGTTTTCCGGAGGTTGGGAGAGCACGGGTTAATAATCAACCCAGTGAAGTGTCAGTTCGGGGTGACTTTTTGGGGCATCGCGTCTCTCCAGAAGGAGCGGTTCCTCTGCCTGACAAAGTGCGCGCGGTAACAAATTTTCCCCAGCCACAAACGGTCAAAGCGTTGCAGGAGTTTTTGGGAATGGTGAATTTTTATAACCGTTTCCTCCCCTGCGCAGTGCAGCTCATGCAACCATTGTATGCCGCACTAAAAAAACAAAAACCCACAAATAAAATCGAATGGTCTCCGGAGCGAGAGCACGCATTCTCGGAAGTCAAAACAGCCCTGGCAAACGCTGTGTTGTTAGCACATCCGGTCCCAACGGCCCACATAGCGCTCACTACTGACGCGTCAGATGTGGGCATAGGGGCGGTCATGGAGCAGCATGTAGCCGGGGCTTGGCAACCGCTAGCCTTTTTCAGCAGGACCTTGCGCGATAGCGAACGAAAATACAGCGCATTCGACAGGGAGTTGTTAGCTCTCCACTTGGCCATTCGCCACTTCCAGTTCTGGCTGGAGGGACGCCGTTTTACCGTGTTCGTTGACCACAAGCCGCTGACTTTCACGATGGCCAAGATTTCAGAACCGTGGTCAGGCTGGCAGCAGAGACAGCTGGCCGCGATCTCAGAGTTTACTACCGATATCCAGCATGTGGCGGGTAAACTTAATGTAGTGGCAGACTGCCTCTTGCGCGCCGTGGCGGCTCCAGTCCGCTTAGGGGTAGATTTTGCAGCCATGGCCGCGGATCAGGTTAGCGACGCGGAAGTGCGCACGGCCCCAGTCCGCGTAGGGATAGATTACGCAGCCATGGCCGCGGATCAGTTTAGCGATGCGGACGTGCGCGCGCTCCAGTCTGGACCAACAGGGTTAAGGCTGGAGAACAGGGTGCTGCAAGACGGTATGCCCCCCCTAATCTGCGATGTCTCCACTGGGCGACCGCGTCCTGTGGTACTGGCCACGTGGCGCCGCCGCGTTTTTGACTCGATTCATTCTCTGGCGCACCTGGGAGTGCGCGCGTCGGTCATATTGGTGGGAGAGAAATTTGTATGGCCGAGCCTGCGCAAACAAGTTAGGGAGTGGGCAGCAGCCTGCATGGCCTGTCAACGAGCCAAGATACACAGACACACGAGAGCTCACTTGGAGCCGTTTCACATCCCGGCTAAGAGGTTTGATCATGTTCACGTGGACCTCGTAGGCCCCCTTCCGCCATCACAGGGGTGTACACACCTCCTAACAATGGTAGACCGCACCACGTGCTGGCCGGAAGTGGTCCCACTGGCGTCAACCACAGCTGAGGAGGTGGCGCGCGCGTTTTTAACAGCATGGGTAGCGCGCTTTGGAGTCCCGTCGGACATTACGTCCGACAGAGGTACTCAATTTGCTTCTGAACTTTGGTCAGCGATGGCCGCAGCCTGGGGGTAACGATCAACCGCACGACCGCGTACAATCCGCAGGCTAACGGGTTATGCAAACGTTTTCACAGGTCATTGAAAGCGGCTCTCAGAGCGTCGCTTACGGATGCAAATTGGGTGGACAGGCTACCGTGGGTTTTATTGGGGTTGCGTTATGCACCTAAACAGGATTTAGAAGCCTCCCTGGCGGGGCTAGTTTTTGTGCAGCCGCTTCGGCTGCCCGGGGAATTTCTCCCAGATAATCCTGTGTCAGAAGGCTCCCCGGCTCAGCAGTTGCAGCGTGGCACGGAATCGGGCACGCTGCCTGGCCCCGTTCACCACAGTTTTCCGCGCGTTTTTATAACTAAAGCTTTAAAAAACACGGAGTTTGTTTTTGTCAGACACGACGCCCATCGCCCGCCGTTACGACCACCTTATGATGGACCATTTAGAGTGCTGGAAACAGGGGATAAGCATTTTTTGCTAGATTTGTGGGGCAGGAAGGAGAAGATTGGCATTAACAGCCTCAAACCCGCCTTTGTGGTGGCAGACGAAGATGTGCTGTTGGCTAGGGCTCCTCGGCGCGGCAGACCCCCTAGGGGACATTCCACTGAACACCCACAGGGATTGACTAACAGTTTTCACCCTCACACAGCAGCCCCCCAGCAGGATGGCGCCATGGAAGTGTTGAAGCCTGCTTACAGCAGATACGGGAGGAGACTTCATCAAAGGCGCCCCCCCTCCTCCCCCCCTGCCCTTGTCATCAGTGAGCAGGACGTGCTCAAACAGTTCTCCAGACTGAACCTGCGCAAGGCCCCCGGTCCGGACGGCGTGTCTCCCTCCACCCTGAGACACTGTGCGAAAGAGCTGGCTCCTGTCTTCACAGACATTTTTAACACCTCCCTTAAGCTATGCCACGTGCCGTCCTGCCTCAAATCCTCCACCATCATCCCTGTCCCCAAGAAGCCACGGATCACTGGACTTAATGACTACAGACCTGTAGCGCTCACCTCTGTAGTCATGAAATCCTTTGAGCGCCTGGTCCTGCCCCACCTCAAGTCCATCACCACCCCTCTCCTGGACCCGCTGCAGTTTGCCTACCGAGCCAACAGGTCTGTAGACGACGCAGTCAACCTGGCCCTCCACTCCATCCTGCAGCACCTGGACTCCCTGGGAACCTACGCCAGGATCCTGTTTGTGGACTTCAGCTCCGCATTCAACATCATCCGCCCCGCTCTGCTCCGGGACAAGCTGTCCCTGCTCAACGTGCCTGCCTCCCTCTGCAGGTGGATCACCGACTTCCTGACGGACCGGAGGCAGCATGTGCAGCTGGGAAAGACTGTCTCAGACTCTGCTAGCATCAGCACCGGATCACCCCAGGGCTGTGTACTTTCCTCCCTACTCTTCCCCCTTTATACCAACTCCTGCACCTCCAGCCATCAGTCTGTCAAGTTGATCAAGTTTGCGGACGACACCACCCTCATCGGGCTCATCTCCAACGGCGACGAGTCCGCCTACAGGAGAGAGGTGGCCCAGCTGGCGTCCTGGTGCAACAACAACAACCTGCAGCTGAACGCTCTGAAGACAGTGGAGATGATTGTGGACTTCAGGAAAGTCACAACCCCTCTGCCCCACCTCACCCTCACAGGCTCTCCCATCACCACTGCTGATTCCTTCCGCTTCCTAGGCACCACCATCACCAGGGACCTCAAGTGGGAGCCGACCATCAGCTCCCTCATCAAAAAGGCCCAGCAGAGGATGTTCTTCCTGCGGCAGCTGAGGAAGCTCAAGCTACCCACCAAGATGTTAGTGCAGTTCTACACAGCCATCATCGAGTCCATCCTCACCACCTCCATAACCGTGTGGTACGCAGGAGCCACTGCCAGGGACAGACTAAGGCTGCAGCGCGTCGTGCGCACTGCTGAGAAGGTGATCGGCTGCAAGCTCCCATCTCTCCAGGATCTGTACATCTCCAGGACCCGGAGGCATGCTGGCCGGATCATAGCCGATCCCTCACACCCTGGTCACGTACTGTTTGCCCCCCTCCCCTCAGGTAGAAGACTTCGGTCCATCCAGACTAAAACCTCCCGTCACATGAACAGCTTCTTCCCCTCTGCCATCAGACTGCTGAACACTAAGTGACTTATTGACTCTCGTGCACTATGTACAGCAGCTCAACCAGACTCATGTCAATCATCACTGTTTTCTTCCTGCATTACCGACTGCACTATATGGTTCTCCACAGTATCTGCTGCTCGCTAATATATTTTAACTGCTGACTAGTATTACTCTCTTATTCTACACTTTATTGCATGTATAGTTTATTTCTCTTATCTTATCATGTTTAATGTTGCAGCATTGCACCGAGACAAATTCCTAGTTTGTGTACTACATGAACAATGGCAATAAACCTGATTCTGACTGAGGCCCAAGCAGCACGTGGGCTGATGTGTAATGATTTTATCATGGCAGGCTGACTGTTATTCCGTTGTTACATCTTAGACGTTTGGGGGGGGGGGGGGTCATTTGGGGACACATATGTGGGTTTCATATGCACAAATGTAAACCACCTTATGCTTCATGCGTATATCACTGTATGCTTACTGTATGCTTCACATCTCAGATGAACAAAGGCTGAGCCTCCTAGGAGATGACAGGAGGATGTGAAATGTGAGCTTTGTTATGCAAAGAGATGGCCGTGGGAGATTTCCTGGCGGCCAGTGACTTTGGGGTGGGGGTGATAAGATCTGAGAGGGTTGCATTGTGACTTGGGATGAAATGCAATGTGTCTGGAGCTTTGAAGCTCCTGGGGTATAAAAAGGGATGAAGTTCTGAGTTTCTTCATCTTTCTGTATTTTGCTGATGTTGGAAAATGTGAATAAACCTGACTCATGGGATAAACCCTGCTTCGTCATTTCCACAATATTTTAGTACAACTGTGCGTAGTAGACCGCGGCGCACCGGGCGATGTCTGTCCTCTGTAGCGGGGGGGTGGTGGTGGGAGTTGTTATCTTCTGCATTACAAATACAGTGATCCCTCAGTTATCGCGGCTAATGGGTTCCAGAACCGACCGCGAAAAGTGAAAAACCGCGAAGTAGCGTCACCCCTAATGACGTCACCCATAAATAATACGTACGTTCATTCTCTCACTCTCTCTCTCGTGTGATATGTGTGTGTGTGTGTAAATGTACATACATACGTAGATGTAAATAAAGTGTACATTTCTATTCTTATAACAAGATACATAACTCAAGATGAAAATGATTTACTGCACAGGTTAATGAGAGCTTTACTGCTCCTCAGGTGACGCCTCATCGTCAGGTGCTAGAGGCGCAGGATTGTCGAGGGCAGCTTCCGATAGAGCTGGAGAAGCTGCAGGAGGCGGCGTAGTGGCTCGACGGGAAGACTATTTCGCACAAAATGGCACAAGAGAACAGCAAAAAGTTCCACGCGGCGAGACTAAGCAACACGAGCGATAAAGAGCAATGAATGCGGTCTTCCTTCGCTGCATGGGCGCTCGGCAGGGAGAGAAGCTGCGTGAAACGTCTCGGCCAATCAGCTTGTGGGGTGAAACGTTTCGGCCAATCAGCTTGCGAGATTCCCGAGCTGAGCCAACATGAGAACAGCGAACAGAGAGGTGGATTTTGAGTTGTGCGGCTCTCCGTGTTGATACCTGATGTTCTAATGTAGTCTCCCTGCCTTCTGCTAGCGCCCGCCCATTATTTCTCAATTTTGAATTTTTGATGAATATTTTTGAAAAATCCGCGATGCACTGAGGGTGCGAAAGGTGAAGCGCGAAGTAGCGAGGGATCACTGTATTTTAGTATAATTTTTATTGCACTGTAGGTTATTTTTTCTTGTAAAAAAAGCCACACATTTTTTACGTGGCATGCTTCTTTGCGTGTGGGGGCTTGTTTGTTCATTCATTCATTCATGAATGAATAAACAACCCCCCCCACACACACACACACACAGCCCTGAGTGTCACCTTTCATTAGAGCCCAAGATGAAGCTTCTATATTGAATCATTCAAAAGTTACAGACGTTTTTCCAAACTGTGCCATTTGGCACAATTTGGCACAGTTCAAAAACGCCTGGGAACAAAGCTGTGTAATATATTCATTTTTTGTGGTATTGTTACAAAATTTGGACCTCAGCTGGATAACGCTTGGTTCTACATTTCTGTTGCATTTTCCAGCCCGGATCTGACAGCTGTGTATTATTTGCAAGCATTTGTATCTAAAAAAAAACACTCAGGCGAACTTTATTTTCTTCAAGTTCAGTATGTTTAGATGACTGTTACTCAGTGGCCGGAGCACTTAGAGAGATTATGACTGTTTTGCCAAAAAATTCAAAGTGTTTTCTTTTAAATGAGACCAACCCCATGAAGCTGCTGCAAAGGGTTGAAGAACAGCTTTTGATTTACTTTGGGTACGTTATTTTTAGGCGTTTTTAGGGAAATTGACCAGAGTGCAGGGGGTTAAAAGAGCTGTCTCGGTACTGTGGTTTGTCCTAAAACCAGATTGAAATTTTTCAGGAATGTGGTCAATAAGAAAATTGTTTTAACTGGATAAAAAAAAAAAAAAATTCTAAAACTTTACTTAAAAACGGTAAGTTGGATACAGGTTGATAGTTCCTGAGAATATCAGGATCCAAATTACTGTTCTTCAAAAGGGGCTTCACCACAGCTGTTTTAAAGGCAGCAAGGAAAACAGCAGTCTGAAGAGAGCAAGTTACAATGTTCAAAATCCCATGTTCGAAGAATCCATAAAATGTTTTAAAACAGTGATGTGGGAATCGGATCTAAAAGGCAGGAGGTCAAGTTTACCTGGGAGAAAACTCTACCAAGCATCTTAGCATCAACCAGGGCAAAACAGTCCAGCGTTTCCTCAGCTAAAGGCGAGTCCACGATTCCACTGAAGACAGTCTTCTGGTCAGGTAAAATGTTGGATCTAATAGAATCAACCTTGCACCTGAAGTGGTCTGCAAAACTCTCACAGAGAGTTGGATGGCAGGTTTGTGTGTTTATTAAAATCTGGGTTGATGATCAATGGTTGCAAAAAGGACTTTAGCGTGATGATCAGGCGAGCGTGCACCCCCTCCCCTCCTGTTTCCCCGGCTCTGGAGTCATCTGCACACCTGTGTGATTGGCTGCACCTGTTGCTCTCTGGGCCGCCAGCTTATTTAAGAGCCAGCACGCGAGTGCTTCTCCACTGGACCGCTGGGTATTGCTACCAGGCAGCAACTCTGCTAATGTTGCATGTGCAGTTCACTGCGACCATTTACAGGCAAAACATGTTGGGATTTGGAGTTTTTAACAACTTTTACCTCTTACTTCCTCTACAAAAGTAAACAGCAAAACCAGTGTGAAAACAATCGATGTAATGAATAAATGGTGTAGCTGCTGAATATGTTTTTATGCCTCAGTGAAACTGCGGGGCTTACGGTAGTCAGTCAGTGCGTCTGTTTGTAGCCGTCTGTCCGCCTCTCTGTTTCAGCTCGCCCAGTCAAAATTAAGTGGAATTAAGGGCTGGTATCATTGTATCACCATATTTTCTCGACTTTTAATTTGCCATAATTTTGAAATTACGCTTTGTTTTTGAAATAAACACAAAAACAGCTCACCTTTACTGTCAATGGAACGGTACCGCGCGTGCACCTGGAAACTCCCGGAGGGCAGCACTGACCAATCTGCTAATACTGGGTGAACTAATGTCCGTCTTTTGCCCGTCTCTTTTCTTTCTCTGCCACTAAACAGCACAAGCTCCTGTTCGTCTTGTCATTGTATTCACGTACCTCCATCGCTTCCGCCTTTTTAAACGTCCGCCACCGTGCTCTTCTCCTGTGTTTGGATTGCAGTTGTTCAAATCAGGTTGGTGGCTCTTGGCTGCCGCCAACAGTATGGGCATGTGAACTGCAGATTATTTTCACTGGAACTACTGGATGGATTTGGATGAAATTTCACCAGAGGTGGTCCCTGGGTTAGAGAGGAACCCAGAACATTTTAGTGGTGATCCCAGAACGCATACCTCCACCAAGGCTCTGTGAGGCTTCAGAGTAAAAACTGTTTCAGGAGCATTTCTGACAAGTTCAGAGCAACGTTCCTGTTAAAATTTAATCTGAAGCATCACTTTAAAACATGTCATCAGATTACATTTCGACCTGCAGGTCACCATGGAAACCACCAGGAGTCACACCACTGGTCATGTGATTGATCAGAAAACACAGGAGACGTTTGATGGAAACACAAAAAACAAGAAGACATGTTTATTAGCGTCACACAGACACCCCCTTACCCCGCCACTTTACATTCTTCACCATGTGACTAATCTTATAAGCCCCTCCCCTCCACATAAGCCCCCCTCACTGCTTCTTCTTCACCACGTGAGCACAGTCGTACTTCCCCCTGACCACGGTCAGTTTCACCCCCGGCAAGTCCTGAGTTCGGCCCCCCTGGATCAGAACCACGTTGTGCTCCTGCAGGTTGTGCCCCTCCCCGGGGATGAAGGCTATCACCTCCTTCCCATTGGACAGCCGGACTCTGGCGCACTTCCTGTTGGCAGAGTTTGGTTTCTTGGGTTTCCGGATCATGGTCTTCAGGACAAGAGCCTTCATCTGGGGCCGTCCAAACATGGGCCCCACTGAGGGAGGCGGAGCTTTAGGTTTGCCCCGCCGGTGCATCTGGTTCAGGGTGGCCATGGTTCTCAACAAGAGGGGCGGGGGCCTGAAGGGGGCCAGCTGAGAGGCTGGAGGGACATGACAGAGAAAAAAACTTTATTAATGTTTTAACATCTATGGTACAGTCCTGTGGGCGGGGTCTGTCACTGTTGCTAGGCAACGAGGAAAACATGCAGCAGTGAACCAAACTGGTTTAAAGCGGTTCAGACTGACCTTGACTCAGCACCGTCATCAGAGGTCTCCATAGCAACGACATCCTGAAACAACACAGAATCAGTCATCATTAACCAGATCAAATTTAACCCTTTAACTGCCCATGTTAAATGGACGGGTCACGCGCCCCCAGTGGCACAGCGCAGCAACTGCACGTGTCAACGTCCCCCGGCTGTACTAGCTAACTAACTAACTAACCTGCACTTCTATAGCGCTTTTCTAGTCTCAAAGACCACTCAAAACGCTTCACTAGTACTAACCCTCTATTCTACGGGCCTATAGGAGACAGATATCTAGGGACAATTTAGAACAACCAGTTAACCTAGCATGCATGTCTTTGGATTGTGGGAGGAAACCAGAGCCCCTGGAGTAAACCCACGCAGCACAGGGAGAACATGCAAACTCCACACAGAAAACCAGGAACCTTCTAGCTGTAAGGCAACAGTGCTAACCACTGCACCACCGTGCTGCCCACAACATACTGAGAATTTGTACAAATCTCTGTTGATCTGACAGTTTAGAAGGTGGCAGACACACGCCAAAGGAATCGTGGCTGACATGGAATAGAGCAAAGAAGGAGAAATCCTCCTTCTTCTTCTTCCTTTTTCTGCTTTGAGCTCACACACCAATGTGGATGCCGCCGTGTTTGGTCATTGTGGCGGCATTGATGATGGAAACTGCATGAAATGGGAAAAATAGCTGCGTAATACAAACGAAATTCATGTGGGATAATCATAAGAGTTTGTAGATGTGGTACACGGTGTAAATGGCTGAGCAAACACACAAACATCGACTACGATGGACAAAAACGGACACATGGACACACCTCACATGGGCAGGTGAGCCTCCCTCCTGCTAACAGGTAAGAGAGAAATATGTTGGGTTTTTTTGACATTTTATTGATTTTCTGGTTCATTTAATTTGAAAATTAGATAAAAACATTCCTCTGTAAACAAACTGGCGTCCAAAAAAACCCCCCAGACCATTCTTTATGTAAATGTGTCCAAAGTCCACTTTTGACTGAGTTATGTAATTTATATATGACATTATGCAAATTAGATGCATAAATTTATTCCTATCTGAAACTTTGAATCATATTCTACATCTTTCTAATTGACAGTAAGCTATTACCTCTTCAAACTTTCAAGTTATAGCCTTGGAAATCTGAACTATTTTAGTGACAAAATTTTTTACCACTCTTGACCACTAGGGGGGCCTTGAGTCACCATATGGCGAATTTGGCAGTTAAAGGGTTAAATGAGTTTAATACAAGATACGAACAGGAAATTGTGATTAATATTCCATATTCACATCGGGTTCTTTAAGGGCCAAATTTATGACATCATAACTCATTTAGACGTTCTACTTCCTGTCTAGACTCAGGTGCTTTAGGAGGAAAGCTAACAATTTATCAAAAAACTTCATTTACAACAGCCAACCGGTCAGCATTTCTCTCTGAAATGTTGGACTTCTTCCCAAACGTGTCGCTTGATATTAGTATAATTCATAATAATAATAATAATAATGAGAATATATGGAGACCTTTCATTGATTATGTAAAGAAACTAAACATAACTTCTGAAGAAGAAGGTGACTGATGTGTGTGGACCTTGTAAATTCCAAACTGGAGAATGTATAATATGTATGCTTATGTAATGGATTACCTAGACTAAACAGAGGAGCATTGTTGAAGACCTGTCTTTGTTAGTGGTTGTTGGTGTTTTTAGAACATTTATTTTTAATTTACTTTAGTGTTAGGGTTTGATTGTTGGTGTCATGCTTGTTAAAAAAAGGTTCAATAAAAATATTGTGGAAAAAATAATAATAATAAGTCCTCTAATATTCTGATATTTGTGCTGATTTATAGTAAAATCACAACTTTGTCCTTTTTCTCTTGAGACTGTTTCAGCTTTCTCCGTAGGATTGCTGGACTCACCCTCAGAGATAGGGTGAGGAGCTCAGTCATCCAGGAGAGGCTCAGAGTAGAACCGCTGCTCCTCCACATTGAAAGGAGTCAGTTGAGGTGGTATGGGCATCTGATCAGGATGCCTCCTAGACGCCTCCCACTTGAGGTGTTTGGGGCACGTCCCACTAGGAGGAGACCCCGGGGCAGACCCAGGACTCGTTGGACAGACTATGTCTCCCAGCTGGTCTGGGAACGCCTTGGTATCCCCTCTGAAGAGCTGGAGCAGGTGGCTGGGGAGAGGGAAGTCTGGGCTTCTCTGCTTGAACTGCTGCATCCATGACCCGGACCTCCTCCACTCGTTAATAACAGTGTGGATAACAACTGTGGAGTATTTACAGTTACTTTTAGGCAGCATTTCCAAATTTGACTCCATGGCGCCTGCTCTGGTCCTGGGAATGCATTTGACTATGGCCGCTGGAGTCTCTAGGTTCACGTTTCTGACTACAGAGTCACCAATGATCAGAGTTTTTTCCTCAGTGGATGTGTCGCTGAGTGGGGAAAAACGATTAAAAACATCAACAGGTTGGTGGTGAACCAGGGGCTTGTGACTATGCTTCCTTCTCACCGTCACCCACCCATTCTCTCCTGGCTCCTCAGGAGAGGTGGATGTCAGGGGACGGCTAACAGGCCCTATGCAATCACGCTCCGCTGCAGCTAATGGGAGTCCGTCATTATTAACTGGCCTGATGGTGTTTCAAATCAGTGGAGCCAGGATTCCAAATCACACAACCTCGCCTCAAGCGCCTCAAAAAGACATTATTACATTTACCATTATCACTAAAGGAGGCAGAGGTGTAGGAAAACATCTGACAGAGACAGCACAACAGAGGAGAAGGAGAAGGAGAGCTAGTAACCATAGCTAGTGGCTAACCCGAAGCTAACACAAACGCAGATGAAAGGTGAACAGAAGGCTAAAGAGGGTGATCAGGTGCCACAGAGTGGCCACACAGGAGCAAGAGGCTTGTTAAACAGCAGTGAGGGGTGATGGTAGATGGAAAAAAGCAATTAAAATGCAATTAAAGGCAATAATCCTCAGGAGAGTGAGGAGAGCTAAGCACAGAGCAAACCACACCAGATAGCAACACAGGAAGTGATGATACGTTACCACAGGTAGCACTCTTGGAGCACGATCAGTTGCTTTGTTTCTCTTTTGTTCCTAAATTTCTTTGGATTGCAGCATGATGTCTAGCTTTTGAGGATCTTTTGGTTTACTTCACTTCGTCAGGCAGGTCCTACTTAAGTGATTTCTTGAGTGAGAACAGGTGTGGCAGCAATTAGGCCTGTGTGTGGCTAGGGAAATTGAACTCAGCTTCCCAAAGATGTGAAAAACCACAGTTAATTTATGTTTTAACAGGGTGGGGGGCAATCACTTTTCACACAGGGCCATGTAGGTTTGGATTTTTTTTTTACCCTTAATAATAAACACCTTAATTTAAAAACTGCATTTTGTGTTTACTTATGTTACCTTTGTCTAATATTTTAATTTGTTTGATGATCTGAAACATTTAAATGTGACAAACATACAAAAAAAATTAGAAATCAGGAAGGGGACAAACATTTTTTCACACCACTGTATGTAAACCATGACAAAAAATTCCTGCAGGACAAAACGTGACAGTTGATATTTTCTAACCTGTTTGTATCCCACCATAGACAGAGAGAGAAGCTGAATTAGACAGAGCTCAGAGAGGGAAAGATGAGACAGAAGAGAGGAGCCAAGGAGAGGGAAGTGTTCAGGCAGAGGGTCCAGGAGAGGTGAGAGCAGAGGGGGGAGAGAAGGATGACACCAGGAAAACGTCCAAACACAGGATGTCTGGGTGGGACCCTAACTGGCCCAATATTCCAACATTCAAGCCTTGGTTGTAAAATACTTCAACTGGTAAGTTACATATGTAAAGTTACTATACAAATTTTTTTTTAAAAAAGAAATGAATAGTATAAAATCAACAAATCCAGTTACAATAGTGTCATGTAATTTCTGCCCCCCGCCCCTGGAAAAATATGTTGTCACTGCGCCAAGGCCTTTCAGCCAGAGGAAACACTGCATGAGTCCCACCCCCATCATATGCTCATTCTACCAGGGCACCATTGAGAGCGTCCTCACCAGCTGCATCATGGTGCGGTATGGAAGCTGCACCGCCTCCTGCTGGAAGACACTACAACGCACAGTGAAAGCTGCCAGCAAGATCATCGGTGCCCCTCTGCCCTCCCTCTCAGACATAAACCTCACCCGCAGAGCCATCAACATTGGAGGCGACACCTCCCACCCCTCACACTCCCGCTTCAGGCTCCACAAGACTGCTAAACAGCTTTGTTCATCAGGCCATCAGGACCCTGAGCTCTGTCCACCCCTTCCCTCACCCCCGGACTGTAACGCACTCACCCGCACAATAACTACCTCAGCTGTTGGTTCAGAAAGACTGGCACACCAACGGAAATACATCTGCTGCTGTATGTTTATGCACTTTACTGCAACTATTTGCACAAATGCCATATCTGCTGCTGTCTGTTATTGCAATACTGATCATGTGCAGTCCTATCTGTTACTGTCTGCACCTACACTACTGCACTGAACTGCAACTACACATATTACAGCTCCAGTTGTCTGTATACAGGATTGCTGGGTTCCGTCATTGTTTATCGTTTGTCTCTATTTGCACTGTGGGAGGTCTGGCTCTGTATTTTGTCACCATTTGCACTATGGTAGCATTACTGTACATAGACTGCTGTTGTTGTTTTTCCAGCCTTATTCCTTTTTCTTTTTTATATTGTGCACACCACTGAAGGGAGCGAGAGAAACACCATTTCAGTTCTCCTGTATGTGTAGTAGTATTGACAAATAAAATCTTTGAATCTTTGAATTAGGGATGGGCATTCGGTGAAATTTTCTTCACCGATCGCCGGGAGAATTAACGATTAATAATCGGTTAATCATTAACATTTTTAGGTAGGTAGACTAAATTAGAACATCAGGTATCAGCACGGAGGGCACGGAGAGCCGCACAACTCAAATCTACCTCTCTCTCTCAAATCTCTCTCTCTCTGTTCTCGTGTTTGCTCGGCTCGGGAATCTCGCAAGCTGATTGGCCGAGACGTTTCACCCCGCAAGCTGATTGGCCGAGACGTTTTACCCAGCTCTCTCTCCCTGCCGAGCGGCCACCCAACAAACGAAGACCGCATTCATTGCTCTATCGCTCGTATTGCTTAGTCTAGCCGCGTGGAACTTTTTGCTGTTCTCTTGTGCCATTTTGTGCGAAATAGTCTTCCCGTCGAGGCACTACACCGCCTCCTGCAGCTTCCCTCGACGTGTGTACACCGAATCTTCATGACCTTCTCAATAAAGTTTCTGGAAAAAAAAAAAAGAATCTTCACGACCGCCATTACTCAGCGCGCAACCACTGTTGGCGGTTTCTTCGCGTAATAAGGGTGTTCCATGGACCCTGTCGATGAGGTATATTTGTATGCTGCATTGCAGTGATTGCAGTACACCTGGTCATTTTTTAAATTGAAATGGTCCCACGCAACACTTCGCCGTAACCGCCTCATGATTTGGCGATCGCCCTACGGAAGCCCGCATGTATCAACGGAGGCACGCCAGGGTACGGCGATGGTGTAATGTTGCCCCCTGGTGCCCAAATTTTGCCATTGCATTGTTTGAGGACGGCCGTGCACTAGGCCTTAATAACCTCGGATTGTTTAAAAAAAAAAAAAAAAAACGGTTTGTCGACGAAAATGAACTTCCTCGGTGAAATTCTTAATGATCAATTATCGGTTAATCGGTAAATTATGCCCATCCCTACTTTGAATAATCTGAGACATATTACATCCCAATAAAACAGATGCAATTTTATTTTTTAATGGACAAAGTTTTGATGACCAATCTATGTTGAAATCACCCAAAAGAAATATTTCCTTGTGTTCCAAAGACACCATTTCAATAGTCTCACAAATTCTGTCTAATATAACAATTTTAGCACTAGGAGGCTGATAGCAGCAAGCAGTTAACATCGGCTTATTATGAGGATGAACGTGAATCCATAGGTTTTCAACATCAGCTAACATCAAATCATACCGAACTATCGCTGAAACTCCACTGTGGACAAACATAGCTACAGCACCTCCAGACCTGCTCCTGTCCCTTCTACAGAAGCCAAACCCTTCTGCATCTAGTTCAGTGTCTCCGACAGTAGAGTCTAAATGAGTTTCAGGCAAAGCTAACACATGTAAGTTATTTGATTTCAATATAGCATCAATTTCCTGTACTTTGTCTCCTTGACTGCAGATATTTCAATGACCTATTGTACATTTATTCTTACATTGACTTAAATGAGCCATTTTTAAAATGACGGTTGAAACCAGCAGAAACTAAAAAAAACCCAAACAAAAACCAAGCAGGTCTCAACTAAGAAGGACCTGGCCAGCATGCAGGTGAACATCATGGTACCTTATCAGACAGTTTGGGCCTGACAGTTCCACCCTATCATCTGCTTCCTGCAGATCCACAACAGCACAGCTCCTTCTCACCTTCTCCATACGTCTCCATCAGCACTCATACAGCAAACATTGCACCTGTAGGTGGGGTGGGCAACATGGCCTAAAAATGATCTCACCATATTTCTGTGAATTTTGACAATAACAATATTTCACTATATTGCAGAATGCAGTTTTTTGTCTTTTCTTCTTGTCTTTTTTCCCATCGTTATTTACCTTGAACATTTTCAGGAAAAGCAAAACAAAAACTCTTAGTTCTTTATTTTATAAAGAGCAGCTCAGATTTAGTTTAAAATATGTTTTAGTTCTCTGTCAAATATTACAAGAATCTAAAGCGTTCCATCTTAACTGCACACAGAGGTGAGTTTTTTTGCTGAATCCCTTTCCCTGCAGTACTCCCGCTGCACGGACCTGTCCTGGGCTTTTGGCTCTCTGAACGGATGTTTTTTGTTTCCCTCTCTCTCTTCGGATGGCTGAATAAAATCAAGATGAAGGGGACAAAATGGAAGTAAAATACAGCCACTCTGAGTGGCACATTGTCCAACGTGTGGAAAAAATGCAGGCAGCAGATTATCCACGCTGCTGCACCGTTTCATTTAAACATGACAGCAGTCTGAAACAGAAAGTGAAACGTGAATATTTCCACTCAACTGGAGACGGTCTGACTTCAGAGCTGCAGCTTCCCGCCATGTTTGTTTTGCTGTTTTCATGCAGTGTGATGTTGTCAGCAGACCCCAAATATCACGATATTCATTTTTACACTAGTATCAAAATTTATACTGGTATTATCATGAACGATACAACATGGCACACCCCTAATCTGTAGAACTCTTTCTTGGCATGAAACCGTACTGCTGCTCACTGATGGTCACCTCTCCTCTGAACCTGGCTTCAACAACTTTTGTTCTGGAACACACAGATATGGCTCTATATTATAACTATCATCAGGTCTTATAACAACAGCCTAGAATCATACTGCAGTAAAACAAACATATGTTAACTTTGATTAACCTTTTAACCCCAGAGAGACAGTACTGGACTACAGACCAGAAGAACCAGAACCAGAAGGTTTATTCTCCTCAGCAGGATAACTTAATTTTTCATTGTTGTAGTTTATTTTATTTGCTGATCTTATTAATTTTATTTGGGGTTTATATGGTACTTTATTGAGGATTTTAGTCTGCGATGGACAGCAGATCTGTCGAGGGTGGGCCTGGCCTCCGACCAACAACAACAACAAATAATAATTACAGCTACGAGCAGCGATATACAGGTCCTCGCGTCCTTGCTAGACCTCTGCCTTGCCACTCAGAGCACATAACACCATGCAGGCTCCACTCCTCCCTCCCTAATTCTGTCCCTCCCACTCTTTGTCAGTCTGTCCTTCCATAATATCATTTGCCCATCCATCCGTCCATACCACCATCCATCATCAGTCCGTCCATCTGTCCATCTGTACATTGCAAGAGAGCGCCTCGGCAGACGTACTGTATAAGCTCATGGATTACCTCAAAAATCTAATATGTTTGTCCCTAGCCTAAAGGCCACTTCTGGAGAAAATGCCACCAGAAAATTTGAGTTTAGACAAGCTAAGCCATTGCTATAAATGTTTTGTTGGGGTTTTTTAACCTAGGGGGCACTGTAGCTATATGTGGTATAGTCATATAAATCTGTTCTGGGTAGTACTAGTACCATGTACTAGTACACACAATGCTCCGCACTGTGTGTTTATATATCTACATATTATTCCATCTAGCTACAATGCTCCGCACTGTGTCTGTTTGTGTGTATATATATATTTTATAGTAATATGTACATATGTATATTAGCTGCTCTTGCTTGCTTGTTTTTTTTTTCCTGCCTTCTGATTGTTGCTCTGAGTGTTGCTATCCCTGTGCTGTTGCAATCCTGGAATTTCCCCGTTGTGGGACTAATAAAGGCTTATCTTATCTTATCTTATCTTATGTATATCAAGTTTGGCCGAATCTCAATCTCCTCCCTAAGCCCTAAAGCCCTGAACCCTTGTAGACTTGTAGACTTAGGCAACAGCCATTAGTAGTGTACGAGTGTGCGAGTCTGTGAGGGACTGAAATGGTCTAAAAGAAATGGGACACTTTCTGACATGTCACCCTACCTTGACAACAGTGGATGACAAACATGCTGCTGAGTATTGTGGCATTCAGACATTTTGTTTTCAGAATGATTTTATCTTCAAGGCCAAGGAAGAGAAGGAATCAGTTTCCTGATCTAAATATCTTGCAGGCACTAGCCTTACGGAGGGAAAGAGAGGAAATTATTTTACTTTTTTATGACAATTACACAAAATAGTTGATAATGTCTGCACGATAGTATATTTATTTCTTATTTATTTATCTTTTATTTATAGGTTATGTGTTAACTGCAGTATCTTAACCTCTTGCACTCCGGTGTACCGTGGGTGGTCACGTCTCTGCGTCCTAGGGCGCCCTGAGAAAAAAAAACCCCTGCATTTCCGTTCTTCCACTACAGACACAGCTGCGAACAGAAAGCCAAAGGAGTGCTTTGATTGGTTTAGATTTGATTGACCTCTCATTCGACTAATAAGAGCGTTGAATTGGGTTTCTGAAACCTTGAAGAACCAATGACTGAAAACCTAGCAAGAAGGACCCGCCTACCAACGGCTGCGAATACAGCGAGCCAATTGAAGCACAGTAGTTCGAAAGCGTGCCTCCCTTGCAAAAGCTGTTTTGTGTAAGCTGCTGGGTGATACACACGCGTTCGCCAGTCTTATTTTCTTACTACTGTTCTTATTTGTTTTGAAAAATCGTTCGCCAAAACCGCAATCATGGAAGCGCAAAACCGCAATAATGGAATTATGGTTTGACCGGGTCGCATGACCAGAACCACGAGTCCGTAACAAGTGGACCAGCGTCATGTTCATCTGACAATGAGGAAGAGAAGTTCGCCAGCGACACTGTTGTTGTGGACAGGTAAGTGTTATAAGCTAAATTATTCTTTATCCCTGAAAATTGTAATGAAAATGACTTTTGACCGATCGGTAAATTACAACTGTGCGTAGTAGACCGCGGCGCACGGACTGGACACGGTTTGTGCGCCGCGTCCGGACCGTGAACGCCCCCCCCCCCCGCTACTCTTCTGTACCGGATTGCAGATATTATTGCAGATATTTTAGTACAACTGTGCGTAGTAGACCGCAGCGCACAGTCCCCGCGGTCCGTCATGTAGCAATGGGCGATGTCCGTCCTCTGTAGCGGGGTGTGGGGGGGGGGGGGGAGTTGTTATCTTCTACATTACAGATATTTTAGTATAATTTTTAGTGCACTGTAGGTTATTTTTTCTTGTAAATAAAAAGCCACACATTTTTTACATGGCATGCTTCTTTGTGTGTGGGGGCTTGTTTGTTCATTCATTCATGAATGAATGAATAAACAACACCCCCCCCCACACACACACACAACCCTTCACCTTTCATTAGAGCCCAAGATGAAGCTTCTATATTGAATCATTCAAAAGTTACAGACGTTTTTCCAAACTGTGCCATTTGGCACAATTTGGCACAGTTCAAAAACGCCTGGGAACAACCTGAGAAAAAAAGCTGTGTAATATATTCATTTTTTGTGGTATTGTTACAAAATTTGGACCTCAGCTGGATAACACTTGGTTCTACATTTCTGTTGCATTTTCCAGCCCGGATCTGAAGCTGCGTGTTAGTTGCAAGCATTTGTATCCAAAAAAAACACCCAGGCCAACTTTATTTTCTTCAAGTTCACTATGTTTAGATGACTGTTACTCAGTGGCAGGAGCACTTAGAGAGATTATGACTGTTTTGCCAAAAAATTCAAAGTGTTTTCTTTTAAATGAGACCAACCCCATGAAGATGCTGCAAAGGGTTGAAGAACAGCTTTTGATTTACTTTGGGTACATTATTTTTTGGCATTTTTAGGGAAATTGACCAGAGTGCAAGGGGTTAAATCCTTAGTTACAGTCATCCACTGGCTTACTACATAATCAACCAATACAGCAGCTGAATACTGACTTGAAACCTTGAACAGATGTGTTTCTGTGGCTCGGGAATTTGGAGTCATGTTCAATACAAAGCTCAATAAACTGTAATATTTGTTCATTGCTCCCTGTTTGTAAATAAAAAAAATATATTATGCAACTATAGATACACTGCAGACTAGTGAGCTACGTTAGACTGGCATGGAAACATCTTCTTTGTAGTGATGGTTGGAGTTGTTCCCTCCATGCTTCTGTGTTTACCTGTTTTGGTTTTTTGGGGGGTGGAGCAGGTGTGAAGGGGCGGTCAGTGATGAACAGGTGACCAATCAGGAGCTTTTCCTTGAGAAACCCTGACATGGCGCTCTGAACTGTGGGTTATTCCCTTACCTAAGGTAAGGGCTCATTTAAGGGCTCATGAAGTCAGTGAGTGATCAGTCAGCCACTTCCTGATTTCAGATTGGGACAGCCCTTCACTTCATGTGAACGTGCAAGATTAAGGTCAGGCATTGGTTTGCTTGCTACCGGATGAGGGGCGGCAGTGGCTCAGGAGGTAGAGCAGGTCGTCTAATAACCCGATGGTTGGCGGTTCGAATCCCGCTCTCCCCAGATATCCTGCCGTTGTGTCCCTGGGCAAGACACTTCACCCGCATTGCCTCCAGTGCCCATAACACTGGGTATGAATGTGTATATATGTATAAAAAAAATGTTCGGTGGTGGCCGGAAAGGCCGTTGGCACAGATTGGCTGCCACATTTCCGTCAGCCTGCCCCAGGGCAGCTGTGGCTGCAGAAGTAGCTTGCCACTACCATTGTCTGTCTGGAGTGAATGAATAATGTACCTATTTGTAAAGCGTCTTTGAGTATATATGATAAAGCGCTATATAAAACCGATGCATTATTATTAAAATCTTTACTATCTGTCTCATGGGTCGGGCCATCGGCGACTCAACCGGCAACCCCGTCCTTCCAAGGGTGTGGAGGGTGAAACTGGGCATCCTGGCAGAACTAAAAACAATATCTGTCACAGGTCTGTGGTGGACCACTCCCAATTACACGAGGTGAGACTGGACATCTTGGCATATAAACACATCTGTCGCAAGGTCTGTGGTGGACTTTTGCCAGTTGGTGCATCGTGACATGCACTACACAAAGAGCTGAGATAAACAAACGTATCATCTGGTCAGTCACTGCAACAGATACTGGAGTCAGTTTGTCTTGGCCTGTCCTTGCCACTGATAATACCTCTATCTGCCAAGAATGTGCCACCAGTCCAGCAAAAGCTAGCAGTACTCAAACACTTTGCAAGCAGTTTCATGAAATGGTCAGTCAGAGAGCAACTCATACCAGCTAAGATGTCGCCCGCGTTAATAAGGTCAGGAGCTACTGGCAGCGGAAGGCGAAGGACAGCTGCGTGGAGGAATCTGATCAGACCTAAATGAAACAGTCATTGTCGCCCCCAACAGACTGCTACGATGACATGATGATAGAAAGGTTCAGTGTTGGTTAACCATGCACCACACAAAATTTGGTTGAATTTGGACTAAGTATTTCAGAGTTATAAGGCTTTGTTTTTTCCAAGGGGGCATTATAGCTACAGTGGGGCAAAAAAGTATTTAGTCAGCCACCAATTGTGCAACTTCTCCCACTTAAAAGATGAGAGAGGTCTCCAATTTTCATCATAGGTATACCTCAACTATGAGAGACAAAATGAGAAAAAAAATCCAGAAAATCACATTGAAGGATTTTTAATGAATTAATTGGTAAATTCCTCAGTAAAATAAGTATTTGGTCACCTACAAACAAGCAAGATTTCAATTCAATTCAACTTTATTTATATAGCGCCATTTCACAACAACAGTCATCTCATAGCACTATCAACTGTAGGGGGAACCCCCACAGTTGCAGAAAGACCCCAGCAATCAGGCGATCCCCTGTGAGCAAGCACTTGGCGACGGTGGAGAGGAAAAACTCCCTTTTAACAGGAAGAAACCTCCAGCAGAACCAGGCTCAGGGAGGGGCAGTCATCTGCTGCGACTGGCTGGGGGGTGAGGGGATAGAGAAGAAGAAAAGAACAGACATGTAGAGAGCAAACAGCACGATGGGGACTCAATCTATGGGAGAGAACAAACAAATGTTAATGACCAGCAGAAAAAAATATTTCATAGAGAGTGAGGAAAGGAGTGAGGCCCAGTGCATTACTGGAGGTCCCCCGGCTGACTAAACCTATTAGCAGCATAACTAAGGGAGGGTTCAGAAACACATGATCCCTCCCTAATTGTAGGCTATATCAAAAAGGTAGGTTTTAGCCCTATTCTTAAAAACAGAGATCGAGTCTGACTCCTGAATCCAGATTGGCAGCTGATTCCACAGGAGAGGAGCTTGATAACTGAAGGCTCTGCCTCCCATTGTACTTTTGGAGATTCTAGGTATTACAAGTAATCCTGCATTTTGGGAGCGTAGTGCTCTGTTAGGATAATACGGTAGTATCACATCTTTTAAATAAAAAGGAGCCTGATTGTTTAGAGCTTTGTAAGTAAGAAGAAGGATTTTAAACTTAATTCTAAACTCTATGGGAAGCCAATGAAGGGAGGCCAGAACCGGAGAGATATGATCTCTCTTTCTAGTACCTGTTAAAACTCTTGCTGCATTATTTTGGATCAGCTGAAGACTTTTTAAAGATGTTTTAGGACAGCCTGATAATAAAGAATTACAATAATCTAATCTCGAGCTAACAAAAGCGTGGATCAGTTTCTCAGCATCACTCTGAGACAAGATGCTCCTAATCTTGGCAATATTACGCAAATGATAGAAGGCAGTCTTAGAAACAAATTTAATATGTGAATTGAAGGACAAGTCCTGATCAAAAATAACTCCAAGGTTCCTCACAGAGCTATTAAGAGAAAGAGTAACTGCATCCAAACTGAAAGTTTGATTTGGAAAGGAATTTCTAAGGTTTTTTGGACCAACAAGAATGACTTCAGTCTTATCTGAATTTAATAGCAGGAAATTACAAGTCATCCAAGCTTTGATTTCCTTAAGACAGGCTTCTAACTTGGCTAATTGATTACTATCATCTGGCTTCATTGACAGGTATAATTGTGTGTCATCTGCATAACAATGAAAATGTATACAGTGCTTTCTAATAATGTTGCTTAACGGAAGCATATATAAACTAAAAAGAGTAGGGCCTAGCACAGATCCCTGTGGAACTCCATGACTAAGCTTTGAGTTGAAAGAAAACTCATTATTTACATGAACAAACTGGAACCTATCAGATAAATAAAATCTAAACCATTGCAACGAAGTTCCATTAAGTCCAACATAGTGTTCTAATCTATCAAGTAGAATATTATGATCGATAGTATCAAAAGCTGCACTAAGGTCTAAAAGGACAAGTACAGAAACTAGTCCATTATCAGATGCAATGAGGAGGTCGTTAGTGACCTTCGCTAAGGCTGTTTCAGTACTATGATGGATTCTAAACCCAGATTGAAACTCTTCAAGTAAACCATTTCCCTGCAGGTGGTCAAATAATTGCGTAGCAACAACTCTTTCTAAGATTTTTGAAATGAAAGGGAGATTAGAGATTGGTCTATAGTTAGCTAAAGCTCCTGGATCTAGCGTTGTCTTTTTGAGTAAGGGTTTAATTTCAGCCGTTTTAAAAGCTTGCGGTACATGGCCTAAAGTTAATGAAGAATTGATTATATGAAGAAAAAAGCTACCAATAAGTGGGAAGACTTCTTAAAATAATCTGGTAGGAATAGGGTCTAAAAGACAAGTTGAAGGTTTGGATGAGGAAACTATTTTGTCTAACTCACAAAAGTCGATTGGAGTAAACTCATCAAGACAGACATCATTAGAAGGAGTTGTAGTAGTTACAGTATTTAAGTTAACTGTGGGAAGAATCTGATTGATTTTATCTCTGATGGATGAAATTTTATTATTGAAAAAGTTCATCAAGTCCTGACTAGTAAGTTCTAAGGGAATGCTAGGATTGACAGAGTCCTGACTCTTTGTCAACCTGGCTACAGTACTGAAAAGAAACCTGGGATTATTCTTGTTCTCTTCTATTAATGCAGAGTAATAACTCGTTCTAGCTTTTCTAAGAGATTTTTTATAAATTAAAAGATGATTTCTCCAAGCTAAATAGATTTCATCTAAATTAGTAGAGCGCCATTTTCTTTCTAATTGACGAGTCTTCTGTTTTAAGGTACGAGTTTCTGTGTTGGAGGAGAAATGTCTGATTAGACTTTTTCTTTTTTAAGGGGGCCACCAAGTCTAGAGTCTGATGCAGAGAAGCTGAAACACTATCCACCATGTTATCAATTACAGAAGGAGCAAGCTGTCTATAGCTTATTTCCGTTGTGTTGACACATGGCATAGAGGAAACAATCTGCATAAATTTGGAAACAGCATCATCTGAGAGGCATCTACTGTAATAATATTTTTCTTTAGGAGCCAAATAGTCAGAAATAGTAAAATCAAAGGTTAACAGACAATGGTCTGACAGTACAGAGTTATGAGGAGACACTACAAGATTTTCTATTTCTATGCCATATGTCAAAACAAGGTCCAATGTATGGTGGAGGTAATGAGTAGAATTTCCTACTTTCTGAGAAAACCCAATCGAGTCTAATATTGAATTAAATGCCATATTAAGGCAGTCACTATCTACATCCACATGTATATTAAAGTCCCCTACTATAATTATTCTATCAGATTTCAGCACTAAATCAGCTAAGAACTCAGCAAATTCGGATAAAAATTCTGAGTAGGTTGATGGGGGACGATAAACTATGGCAAATAAAATTGGGTTTAACCTAAAATTGCTAAAGTGCCCAATACTGAGGACCAGGCCCTCAAAGGAATTATAACATGTTTTTTGCTTTACATTAACTAGTAATTTGGAATGGTAAATTGTTGCTACTCCTCCTCCACGACCAGAACTTCTGGGATTTTGACAGTTTAAATAACCAGAGGGAGTTGATTCATTTAAACCAACATAATCCTCTTGCCCTAACCAAGTCTCTGTAAGGGAAATTAAATCAATCTGATGATCAATTAACAGATCATGGACTAACAGAGACTTGGGAGTTAGAGACCTAATATTTAATAAACCACATTTAATTTTTAAATTATGAGGAGGAACAGAGGCCAAATCATTCAATTTAGAGGCTTTATGTTTAATTTGAGTTTTACCAATATTTTGCTTTATCACTTTGGGATGCTTATACATTATATTTTTATTCACTTTGGAGGGAGCAGACAACGATTCTCTGATGGGGAAGACAGGGGCTAAGCTGAGGGGTGGCGGATGAAGAGGAGCTGCAGAGAGGCGTGTAAGACTGCGACTCTGCTTCCTGGTCCCAACTCTGAGTAGTCATGGTTTTGGAAATTTGGATAAAAAAGATGCCAGATTGTTAGATAAATGAGAAGCACCATCCAAAGTGGGATGAATACTGTCTCGTCTCATAAGACCAGGTTTTCCCCAAAAAGAGCTCCAATTGTCAATGTAGCCCACGTCATTTTTAGGACACCACACAGACAGCCAGCGGTTCAAGGATGACGAGCGGCTAAACATGTCATCACTGGTCAGATTGGGGAGGGGCCCAGAGAATACTACAGTGGCAGACATCATTTTTGCAAAGTCACACACCGATTCTATATTAAGTTTCGTGACTTCCGACTGCCGGAGACGGATGTCATTAATGCCGGCGTGAATAACAACTGTGGAATATTTACAGTTACTTTTAGCCAGCATTTTCAAATTTGACTCGATGTCGCCTGCTCTGGCCCCAGGAATGCATTGGACTATGGCCGCTGGAGTCTCTAGGCTCACGTTTCTGACTACAGAGTCGCCAATGATCAGAGTTTTTTTCTCAGCGGGTGTGTCGCTGAGCGGGGAAAAACGATTAGAAACGTGAACAGGTTGGTGGTGTACCGGGGCTTTGCGACTAGGCTTCCTTCTCACTGTCACCCACCCAGTCTCCTCGCTGCTGAGGAGAGCCGAGGGACCGCTGACAGTGGGACCTAAGCTAGCTAGCTCCGCTGCAGCTAATGGGCGTCTGTCGAGATTAACTGGCGCAGACAGTGTTTCAATGCAGCGGAGCTGGGATTCCAAATCAGACAACCTCGCCTCGAGCGCCTCAAAAAGACAACATTTATTACATTTACCGTTATCGCTAAAAGAGGCAGAGGTGTAGCTAAACATCTGACAGAGAGAGCACACCAGAGGAGGAGAGGAAAGAGAGCTAGTAGCCATAGCTAGTGGCTAGAGAGCAAACCACAAAGCAAACCACACAGGCAGACAGCAAAACAGGAAGTGACGATACGTTACCACAAGGAAGTGACCCGTCTGATTTCTGGCTCTCACAGACCTGTAACAACTTCTTTTAGAGGCTCCTCTGTCCTCCACTCGTTACCTGTATTAATGGCACCTGTTTGAACTCTTTATCAGTATAAAAGACACCTGTCCACAACCTTAAACAGTCAGACTCCAAAACTCCACTATTGCCAAGACCAAAGAGCTGTCAAAGGACACCAGAAACAAAACTGTAGACCTGCACCAGGCTGGGAAGACTGAATCTGCAATAGGTAAGCAGCTTGGTGTGAAGAAGTCAACTTGTGGGAGCAATTATTAGAAAATGGAAGACATACAAGACCACTGATAATCTCCCTTGATCTGGGGCTCAACGCAAGATCTCACCCCGTGGGGTCAAAATTATCACGAGAACGGTGAGCAAAAATCCCAGAACTACATGGGGGGATCTAGTAAATGACCTGCAGAGAGCTGGGACCAAAGTAACAAAGGCTACATCAGTAACACACTACGCCGCCAGGGACTCAAATCCTGCAGTGCCAGACGTGTCCCCCTGCTTAAGCCAGTACATGTCCAGGCCCGTCTGAAGTTTACTAGAGAGCATTTGGATGATCCAGAAAAGGACTGGGAGAATGTCATATGGTCAGATGAAACCAAAATAGAACTTTTTGGTAAAAACTCAACTTGTCGTGTTTGGAGGAGAAAGAACACCATACCTACTGTGAAGCATGGGGGCGGAAACATCATACTTTGGGACTGTTTTTCTGCAAAGGGAGCAGGACGACTGATCCATGTAAAGGAAAGAATGAATAGGGCCATGTATCGTGAGATTTTGAGTGAAAACCACCTTCCATCAGCAAGGGCATTGAAGATGAAACATGGCTGGGTCTTTCAGCATGACAATGATCCCAAACACACCGCCCGGGCAACAAAGGAGTGGCTTCGTAAGAAGCATTTCAAGGTCCTGAAGTGGCCTAGCCAGTCTCCAGATCTCAACCCCATAGAAAATCTTTGGAGGGAGTTGAAAGTCTGTGTTGCCCAGCGACAGCCCCAAAACATCACTGCTCTAGAGGAGATCTGCATGGAGGAATGGGCCAAAATACCAGCAACAGTGTGTGAAAACCTTGTGAAGACTTACAGAAAACGTTTGACCTCTGTCATTGCCAACAAAGGGTATATAACAAAGTATTGAGATGAACTTTTGTTATTGACCAAATACTTACTTTACCGAGGAATTTACCAATTAATTCATTAAAAATCCTTCAATGTGATTTTCTGGATTTTTTTTTCTCATTTTGTCTCTCATAGTTGAGGAATACCTATGATGAAAATTGGAGACCTCTCTCATCTTTTAAGTGGGAGAACTTGCACAATTGGTGGCTGACTAAATACTTTTTTACTCCACTGTATGTTTGTTATCATTACAAAAATCTTTTCTGGGTCTGACTAGTATTGTATATACAAAGTTTAGCAGCAACCGGAATTTCTACATGTGAGTTATGGCAACTTCCTGTCCATTGGCGGTCGGGGGCGATGTTGCTATGTGTCATTCTTTATTATAGAAATAATCAGTATTGGCTACCTATTCACCACACAAAATTTGAATGAATGAATTTATTTGATAATAATAATAAACATATATACAATACAATAAGAACACACAAAAGAACAACCGAAAGGGTGTAGGCTGAAGCTAGTGCTTATATAGTGCCTACCCCGTTACAATTTTAAAATCATTAACATAAAAATTTAAGTCATACCCAAAATCAGCAAAGAAAATTAAATAGAACAAGTAGACAAAAAAACAAACAAAAACCTTTAAGTTATTACAAGTTTATCTCCCAGCATTTACAGTGAGATACTGGGAGATTTTCTCATCTTTGTACAATTTTTTGAATTGCTTCAGAGTTGAACATGTTTTAATATTTTCAGAGCAACAGTTCCACAGTTTAACTCCAGTGACAGACATGCAATGATTCTTTGTATTTGTTCTAAGCTTTGGCTTGTGGAGAGTGTGGGAAATGAGGAGGCCAGTTTACGAGCAGACGAAATTTATTAGCACTCTCAACATTCATACACAGAAAAGCAATGAATCAGCCAAACCAGGTTTCTCCTTATAAGCTCCACAGATCATCTCACATCTGCATGACATTTCACATCACACTGCATGATATCCAGCTCCACAACACATTTCACTTCAACCCCCAGCTCCCTCTTCCTGCCAACTCCCCAGGACGTCCTTGCCTATTATTCTCTTATGTTTAATCACTGCCTCCTGACTTTTTTTTTTTTTTTTTTGATTCTGTATACTTTATTGATCCCCAGAGGGGAAATTGAGGGCATCCACCTGGATGGATGAAGCAGCCACAGTACGGCGCTATCCCTTAACCATTCACACACACATTCACACCTAGGGCCACTTTAGAGTCTCCAGTTAACCTAACCTGAGACGCTGTCTGCAGATTCCCCCTCAATATGCATTTCCACAGGCTTATTAAAAACAGAGTTACCTCTTAGCTCATATTTGCTTTCCCTTTTTTTTAAACAGTCTCTGGATATTTACAGGTAATTGGTTATTATTTGCTTTGTACATGATTTGAATGACATTATAATCTACCAGATCTCTAAATTTAAGAGTATGTAATTGAATAAATATTGGATTTGTTGGTTCATGGTAAGGTTTCTTTGATACAATGCGTACGGCTTTTTTCCTGTAGTAAAAAGAATAAGTTTGTGTTTGTTTTATATGTGTTTCCCCAGATCGCCACACAGTATGTCATAAAAGGAATTATCAGTGAATTATATAAAATGCAAAGAGATTTCTGACACAGGAGATCCTTAACTTTATACCGTACGGCAATGGATTTAGACATTTAGTTTTGACATAATTTATAATTTATGTGTGATTTCCAGTTTAGTTTGTTATCAACAATGACCCCTAGGAACCTGGTTTCAAAAACTGTCAATTTCAACATTGTTTATTTTAATTTTTCTGTGATTACATAATTTGCAGTTTCCAAATATTATACATTTTGTTTTTCCAAGGTGAATAGATAATTTATTGGCAGTGAACCATTGATTGATTTCTTTAAATTCATTGGTCGCGTCAGTGCTATTTTGTCGGCTTTTGTTTGTTTTTTATTGATTTAGTTTTTAATCTCTGTTTGCTGATATTAGTTTCTGCTTGGTGCTAGCTTGGTACTGCCTCGCTGAAAAGCCCGATCGGATGCGCGGGTGGTCGGACCCCTGGCTGGGCTGTTTTTACCAGGCTAGGCTACCTGCTAACCTGTTTTTAGCCTTTTTAGCTGTTTTTAGCTAACTTGTTTTTAGCTGTTTTAGCTGTTTTTGGCTGGCTGCTGGCTATCCACCTCATCGCCCGGAACGCCATGGCTCCATCCTTGACGTGTATCCGCTGTGTGTCCCTTCTTAGTAAGGTTTCTGAGCTGGAAGTGAGACTTGCCAACCTCTACAAGATTCGGGAGGCTGAGGAACATCTTGATACCATTATACTCGGGCGAACAACGGCTCCGGCAACCGATTCGCAGCTAGCAGAGACGGCTACCTACCTGGGGGAGGTCAGCGCTTCTCCGTCCACTTCCACTCCTGCTCCAGTTCTGGCTTTTTCCGATGTCCAGGACCACAGCAATCGACACTGGCTTCGTCTCGGGGCTAAACCCAAAGCTCCAGTCGGTACTTCTCACACTCAATGCGCGCCCTGGACCTTGGTTGAACCAGCTGGCAATCATCGTCGGTCTCCCAGACAGGGCCGCGCCTCTGCTCTTCCTCTGCTCCTGGATAATAGATTTGACATCCTTTCTCTGGAGGATTTTCCCCACCTGGACACTGGCCGTCCACCCGTAGCCGCCCCTCCTCCTCCTTCCTCTCCTTCAGCTGCGGCTCAGGTCCGCAAACCCCGGACTAAGACAACTGTAGGTGTGCCAAATTACACACCAGCTCCAAATAGAAGAGAGCGCATCACCCCGCCTTCACAACAACAACACCCTCGACAAAGTCATTCTCCATGTCAGAATCCACCAACAAAATCCCCCCAGAAGACATTGGTAATAGGTGACTCGATTATGAGGAACATCAGAAGCAGATTTTTTCCTTAGGAGTCCACTAGATTTTTTCCTGGGGATAGAGTCTCTGACATTGAGGCCCTTATCTCTGACCTGCTAAATGAATTTCCCCACGTTCAAACTGTCATAGTCCATGTTGGATGCAATAACATCCCAGATGAAGCGTTGGAGATTTTAAAGAGTGACTTCAGGAGCCTTCTGTCCACTCTTATGAACTGTGGCAGACGTGCGTTTATATCTGGGCCTTTGGCACCTCTCAGACGAGGCTGCAATTATTTTTAGCAGAACTCTTAGTCTTAATACTTGGTTGTGTTTTACTTGTCCTATTTTTAACATTGGTTTTGTAAACAATTTTAACTTGTTTTGGAACCGCCCATCACTTATGAGGCCTGATGGCATCCACCCAAATAGACTTGGTGCACGTGTTTTAAGAGACAATCTGTTCTATTCCATTCAGTGTTCTTTGGTACAGTGACTGAAACTTGTAGGTGTGTTTACTCACTCTGAAGCCTGGGAACAACCTGACAAAAAAAGCTGTGTAATATATTCATTTTTTGTGGTATTGTTACAAAATTTTGACCTCAGCTGGATAACACTTGGTTCTACATTTCTGTTGCATTTTCCAGCCCGGATCTGACAGCTGTGTGTTATTTGCAAGCATTTGTATCCAAAAAAAACACCCAGGCCAACTTTATTTTCTTCAAGTTCACTATGTTTAGATGACTGTTACTCAGTGGCAGGAGCACTTAGAGAGATTATGACTGTTTTGCCAAAAAATTCAAAGTGTTTTCTTTTAAATGAGACCAACCCCATGAAGCTGCTGCAAAGGGTTGAAGAACAGCTTTTGATTTACTTTGGGTACGTTATTTTTAGGCGTTTTTAGGGAAATTGACCAGAGTGCAAGGGGTTAAAAAAGATAAAGTCTAACCAGAGATTTCTAACCCCTTGGTTTAACTCAGAAACTCGGAGCTTAAAACAGAAGACTTGTCAATTGGAAAGGAAATGGCGTTCTACTAATTTAGAAGAATTCTATTTAGCATGGAGAAATCATCTCTTAATTTATAAAAAATCTCTAAGAAAAGCTAGATCAAGTTATTATTCTGCATTAATAGAAGCAAATAAGAATAGCCCCAGGTTTCTTTTCAACACTACAGCCAGGCTGACAAAGTGTCAGGACTCGGTCAATCCTCGCATCCCCCCTGAGCTTTCTAGTCAGGCCTTTCTGAACTTTTTCAATCATAAAATTTTATCTACTAGAGATAAAATCAGTCAGATTCTTCCTACCGTAAACTTAAGTACATTAACTACTACAACTCCCTCAATTGATATCTGTTTAGATAAATTTACTCCAATCGACCTCTTAGAGTTGGATAAAATAATCTGCTCATCTAAGCCTTCATCTTGCCTTTTGTATCCTATTCCTTCCAGGTTATTTAAAATTGTCTTCCAAATATTGGTAGCCGTATCCTTTACATAATTAATTCTTCTTTAACTCTGGGTTAAGTACCACTGGCTTTTAAAATTGCTGTAATTAAACCCTTACTCAAAAAGCCGACGTTCAATTCAGGAGTTTTGGCTAACTATCACCCAATCTCTAATCTGCCTTTCATTTCAAAAATCTTGGAAAGAGCTGTTGCTGCGCAATTGTTTGACCACTTGCAGGGAGTTGGTTTGTTTGAGGAGTTTCAATCTGGGTTCAGAGTTCATCACAGCACTGAAACTGCCCTAGTGAAGGTCACTAATGACCTCCTTATCGCATCTGATAATGGACTTGTTTCTGTTCTTGTCCTTTTAGATCTTAGTGCAGGCCTTTGACACTATTGATCATGCCATTCTACTTGATAGATTAGAACACTATATTGGACTGAGCGGAACTCTGCTGCAGTGGTTTACATCTTATTTGTCCGATAGATTTCAGTTTGTTCACATCAATGATGAATTTTCTTCCAACTCTAAGCTCAGTCACGGAGTGCCACAGGGATCTGTGTTAGGCCCTACTCTTTTTAGTTTATATATGCTTCCGTTAGGCAATTTCATTAGAAAGCACTGTATACATTTTCATTGTTACGCAGACGACACACAACTATACCTGTCAATGAAGCCCAATGATTGTAATCAATTAGCCAAGTTAGATGCCTGTCTTAAGGATATCAAAGCCTGGATGACTTGTAATTTTCTGCTATTAAACTTAGATAAGACTGAAGTCATTCTTGTTGGCCCAAAACACCTTAGAAATTCCTTTCCAAATCATGCTCTTAAATTAGATGCCGCCACTCTCACTCTGAATAGTTCTGTGAGGCACCTTGGAGTTATTTTTGATCAAGATCTGTCCTTTAATTCACATATTAAATTTGTTTCTAAGACTGCCTTCTATCATCTGTGCAATACTGTCAAGATTAGGAGCATCTTGTCTTTGAATGATGCTGAGAAAGTGATTCACGCCTTTGTCAGCTCTCGATTAGATTATTGTAACTCTTTATTATCAGGTTGTCCTAAAATATCCTTAAAAAATCTTCAGTTGATCCAAAATGCTGCTGCAAGAGTTTTAACTGGCTCTAGAAAAAAAGATCATATCTCCCCGGTTCTGTCCTCCCTTCATTGGCTTCCCATAGAGTTTAGAAGTTTAAAATCCTTCTTCTCACTTTCAAAGCTCTTAATAATTAGGCCCCCTTATATATAAAAGATCTGATATTACCTTACCATCCTAACAGAGCACTACGCTCCCAAAATGCTGGATTACTTGTAATGCCCAGAATCTCCAAAAATACACTTAGTCCCAAAAATATTTGGACAGTGACACAAGTTTTGTTATTTTAGCTGTTTACGAAAACATATTCAGGATACAATTATATAATCAATATGGGCTTAAAGTGCAGACTCTCAGCTGTAATTTGAGAGTATTCACATCCAAATTGGAGCAAGGGTTTAGGAATTACAGCTCTTTAATACGTAGCCGCCTCTTTTTCAAGGGACCAAAAGTAATTGGACAATTGATTCAGAAGGCTGCAAAAAAAAAATAACAAGGCTGCATGGGCTCTTCCCTTGTTATCCTGTCATCATTTAAGCAGTTAAAAGGTCTGGAGTTGATTCCAGGTGTGGCGTTTGGATTTGGAAGCTGTTGCTGTGAACACACAACATGTGGTCAAAGGAGCTCTCAATGGAGGTGAAACAGACCATCCTGAGGCTGAAAAAAAAGAAGAAATCCATCAGAGAGATAGCAGAAATGTTAGGAGTGGCCAAATCAACAGTTTGGTACATTCTGAGAAAAAAAGAGTGCACTGGTGAGCTTGGGAACTCAAAAAGGCCTGGACGTCCAACGAAGACAACAGTGGTGGATGATCACAGAATCCTTTCCTGTGCAGAACAACCCCTTCACAACATCCACTCAAGTGAAGAACACTCTCCAGGTGTATCAGTATCTAAGTCTACCATAAAGAGAAGACTTCATGAGAGTAAATACAAAGGATTCACCACAAGGTGCAAACCCTGAATCAGCCTCAAAAATAGAAAGGCCAGAATTGACTTTGCCAAAAAAACACCTGAAGAAGCCAGCCCAGTTCTGGAACAGCATTCTTTGGACAGATGAGACTAAGATCAACCTGTACCAGAATGATGGGAAGAAGAAAGTTTGGAGAAGAATTGGAACAGCTCATGATCCAAAGCACCACATCTTCTGTAAAACATGGTGGAGGCAGTGTGATGGCATGGGCATGCATGGCTTCCAATGGCACTGGGTCACTTGTGTTTATTGATGATGTGACAAAAGACAGAAGCAGCCGGATGAATTCTGAAGTGTATAGGGATATACTTTCTGCTCAGATTCAGCCAAATGCAGCAAAGCTGATTGGACGGCGCTTCACAGTACAGATGGACAATGATCCAAAACATACTGCAAAAGCAACCCAGGAGTTTTTTAAAGCAACGAAGTGGAATATTCTGCAATGGCCGAGTCAATCACCAGATCTCAACCCAATCGAGCATGCATTTCACTTGCTCAAGACAAAACTTAAGGCAGAAAGACCCACAAACAAGCAACAACTGAAGACAGCTGCAGTAAAGGCCTGGCAAAGCACCACAAAGGAGGAAACCCAGCGTTTGGTGATGTCCATGGGTTCCAGACTTCAGGCAGTCATTGCCTGCAAAGGATTCTCAACAAAATATTGAAAAGTAACATTTTACTCAGGGTTATGTTTATTTGTCCAATTACTTTTGAGCCCCTGAAATGAGGAGCGTTTGTATAAAAAAAGCTACAATTCCTACATGTTTAATCATATATTTTTGTTCAACCCCTTGAATTAAACCTTAAAGTCTGCATTTCAATTCCGTTGTAGTTGTTTCATTTCAAATCCAATGTGGTGGCATGCAGAGCCCAAATCATGAAGATTGTGTCACTGTCCAAATATTTCTGGGCCTAACTGTACATTGGGAGGCAGAGCCTTTTGCTATCAAGCTCCTTCTCTGTGGAACCAGTTACCACTCTGGGTTCGGGAGTCAGACTCAGTCTCTGTTTTTAAGAACAGGGTAAAATCCTTCCTTTTTAATATAGCCTACGATTAGGGAGGGATTTTGTGTCTCCTAACCCCCCTTCTGTTCTGCTAATGTACTTGGCTTCTCACTGTTATGTTCTTTATGTTTGTCTTCTCTATCCCCTCACCCCCAGCCAGTCGCAGCAAATGACTGCCCCTCCCTGAGCCTGGTTCTGCTAGAGGTTTCTTCCTGTTAAATGGGAGATTTTCCTCTCCACCGTCGCTAAGTGCTTGCTCACAGGGGATCTTCTGATTGCTGGGTCTTTCTGAAATTGTGGGGTTTTCTCTGCATTTTGTAGTGCTATGAGATGACTTCTGTTGTGATGTGGCGCTTTATAAATAAAGCTGAATTGAACTGAATTTCTACTGAATCCAGAAGCTGCTTAAGATTTTCTCCACTACAAAAAAAAGTGTCATCTGCAAATAAAACACACTTGAACTATTTAGACACAGAACATAATTTTTTTTTTTTTTTTTTTTTTACTTATTTTGTACCCGTAGGTAGATTTGTTTTGCAGTCTGGTGACAAACCACCAGCTGCCGGTCACTGAGTGCGCAAGCACCCCTTAACTCCCTAACCTGCATGTATTTGGCATGTGGGAGGAAACTGGAGAAATCCCGGAGTAAACCCACGCAAACACGGGGAGAACATGCAAACTCCACACAGATCACTGTTGGCCGGGGGCAGGGATCGAACCCACGATCTCACAGTCCCCGCGATCCCCCGGCCGAGAGTAAAACTGTGCTGCCACAGTGCTATCCACTGCGCCACCGTCATTAATATACAAAATATACAGCAATGGACCAAGCACAGAACCCTGTGGTACCCCACACGTCATCTTCAGCAACTCAGAGTCTGTATTATTCACATGAACATATTGATATCTGTCTTCTAAACAGCTGTGTAACCAGTCAAAAGCAATTCCTCTGATGCCATACTTATGTAATTTACTGAGGAGTAATTTATGGTCAACTGTATCAAATGCCTTTTGTAAGTCCAGAAATATTCCAACTGTGTATTCTCTTCATATGAAGGGAAAGGCAGGGGACTGATGAATGGCTGAGGATATATTTCACCAGCCACTACAATATTAAGTTACGTTCTGTAGGAATTGCAGGAATGAAGTGACTGGCAATTTCTCTTCTCGCACGAGCAGGTGTGCCGTTTTTATTCTCCAGCAGCAGTGACTAAAAGCAACAGCTAAAAACGCTAGCTCTAAACTGAGGTTCTTCAGCGGCTGCCTAGAGAGGTGCCTGATGAGAAAGTCTGAGAGCACAACTATAACTGCCTAAACAGATCATTCTGTACATGAACACATATTGTGGTGAATTATGTCTTTAGAGTTGCTACAGTTCCCTGTTATGTACCTGGCAGGTTAAGATGACCGAAATTCACCAAGTCAGTGACTTTAACCTGTCAGCAGCCTTCAGACAAACTAAACGTGCCAACATCTGATTTCAAAATAAGGGAGGTTTTTCCTGCTGTCTGGGTGGTGAGGAAATTTCTGGAAAACTATAAATATAAAGAAATATTATAACAGAAATAACGGCATCCTTGGTCATTTAAGTTAATTTATTTCATTAAATACAATTTATTTAATGAAATAAATTAACTTAAATGACCAAGGATTTAGGGCAGCGCGGTGGCGGAGTGGTTAGCACTGCAGCAGCACAGCAACTCACCCTTGTCCGGGGGATCCTGGGTTCGATCCCAGCCCCCGACCAACAGTGATCTGTGTGGAGTTTGCATGTTCTCCCCGTGTCTGCGTGGGTTTACTCCGGGATTTCTCTGGTTTCCTCCCACATGCCAAAAACATGCAAGTTAGGTTAATTGGCATCAAAACTGGGGATTCTAAATTAATAATAATAATAATAATAATACATCAGTCTTATATAGCGCTTTTCTAAATACTCAAAGACGCTTTACAAAGCAGCATAGGGACAAACATACAGAGAACGGGTAAACAGACAAGGTAGGTACACATAGGTAGAAGAGGCAGTCAGTTTTTATAGGTAGATTTGAAAAGATGGGTTTTGAGTTGACTTTTAAAAGAAGCAAGTGTGTTGGCAGACCGGATGTGAAGGGGCAAGGAATTCCAGAGGGTTGGTGTGGCGATGGTGAATGATCTATCACCCAGGGTGCAGAATTTTGTCTTGGTGATGGGGGTAAGAAGGTGAGCGTCAGTAGAGCGGAGGAGACGAGTGGGAGAATGACGAGACAGAAGGTCCGTTAGGTATGAGGGGGCGAGGTTATGAAGAGCTTTATAGGTGATGAGGAGGATCTTGAAGTTGATGCGCTGTTGAATGGGGAGCCAGTGGAGCTGACGGAGGAGAGGAGTGATGTGGTCTCTGGAGCGAGAGTGAGTAAGTAGGCGGGCGGCTGAGTTTTGGACATAAGATAAGATAAGATAAGATAAGATAAGATAAGATAAGATAAGCCTTTATTAGTCCCACAATGGGGAAATTCCAGGATTGCAACAGCATAGGGATAGCAACACTCAGAGCAACAATCAGAAGGCAAGAAAAAACAACATCTAGTAAACATATGTCCATATTACTATAAATGTATATACAGTATATAGACACAGTGCAGAGCATTATGGCTGGTGGATGTGCAGCAGAAAGTCTAAGCTCTCTCTCCGCGGATGCAGCGGGCCAGCTGGAAGTCTTTGGGCATGATGGTGACCCCCTTAGCGAAGAAGAGACCACCAGGTGGGTCTCGCTGGTCTCCTGCAGAGCCATGACGGCGAAACTCAGGAAACGCAGGACGGTCTTGAAGTCCTGAGCGATCTCCCTCACCAGGCGCTGGACGGGCAGCTTACGGATGAGCAGCTCCGTGGATTTCTGGCAGCGACGGATCTCTCTCAGAGCCACGGGCCTGTGACGGCGAGGCCTCTTCACTCTGCCGGTGGCCGGAGCGCCTCTCCGAGCAGCCCTGGTGGCTAGCTGTCTCCTGGGGGGCTTCTTCCTCCAGAAGATTTTACGGGCGGTCTGCTTGGTTCTTGCCATCGCTCTTTATTATTCTGTCTTATATTTCTTTCATGCCGCCTAAACTCCAGCCCGGCACCCGCTTCGTTTTCGCTACAGCTCCCGGTATGTCGAGTTTCCCATTAGCACCGGGCGGCGGCCAAGTGCTAGCTAGCACTAGCTCCTCCCCGCTGTAACGTCTCCCGCTGCAAACCGTGGCTCCGTCCGCCGACCCGGGAGACCCCCGGGGCGATCCGTGCGTCCGTGATATATATACAGAGTGAAAGGTGTAGAAAGAAAAAGGAAGATAAAAAAAAAAAAAGGCTGTTGCAACAGGCAGCCGACTCATGTGGCGCCGCCGGTCCGGCGGAACCGGAACCGGAAAAAACATACTGTAGTTTTTGGAGGATGGCGGAAGGAAGTCCATACAGAATGCTGTTACAGTAATCAAGTCTGGAGGTGATGAAGGCGTGGATGAGTATTTCAGCAGCAGAGGGTGAGAGGGTGGGACGGAGGCGTGCAATATTACGAAGGTGAAAAAATGATGTTTTGGTGATATGGTTGATGTGAGATTTGAAAGAGAGGGTGGGGTCCATGATAATGCCGAGGTTTCTGGCCAGGGGGGAGGGGGTGACTGAGTGACCATCGATTTGGAATGAAAAGTTCTGGGAAGAGGGTAAAAGAGATTTTGGTCCAAAAATGATGATTTCTGTTTTATTGCTGTTTAGCTTGAGAAAGTTGTTAGTCATCCAGGTTTTTATGTCTGTAAGGCAGTTGGTGATGGTGGAGAGAATGGCGGGGGTGATGGATTTAGAGGAGATGTACAGCTGGGTGTCGTCGGCGTAGCAGTGAAAGTGAAGACCATGTTGACGGATGATGTGACCAAGCGGAAGCATGTAGAGAGTGAAAAGGGTTGGACCGAGCACAGAGCCTTGAGGGACACCGTGTGAGACGGGGGTGGTGCGTGATTTATGATGGTTGATGGAGATGTACTAGAATCTCTCAGACAGGTAGGAGGTGAACCAAGAGAGGGTGGAGTTAGTGATGCCAATAGAAAGCAGATGACGGAGCAGGATGGAATGATTGATGGTATCGAAAGCAGCGCTGAGATCGAGGAGGAGAAGAATGGTGAGGGAGCCAGAGGCGAGCAGGAGGTCATTGGTGACCCTGAGGAGGGCGGTTTCAGTGCTGTGGTGAGAACGGAATCCAGATTGAAATGTTTCGTAGAGTTTGTTGGAGAGGAGGTGTTTCTTAAGTTGGGTGGCGACAGCTTTTTCCAATATTTTAGCCAGAAATGGGAGGTTGGAGATAGGTCTGAAATTGTTGGGGTCGTCAGAGCCCAGGCCAGGTTTCTTAAGGAGGGGGTTGATGGCAGCAATCTTAAGTGATGTGGGGACAGTGCCAGTGGTGAGGGAGGAGTTGATGGTGTCGATGATAAGGGGGGCAAGAGGGGTGAGACAGGCTTTGATAAGGGGGAAGGGGATGGGGTCCAGGGGGCATGTAGATGATTTCATGCTGGAGAGTATTTCGGAAAGTTCATCAGTGGTTATGGGTGAGAAAAGGGAGAGCTGTTTATCTATGGGTGGAGAAAAAGTGGGTTCTGAGTCAGGGGTGATGGCCGAGGAGGAGGCAAGCTGATTGTGAATATTGTCAATTTTGGAATGGAAAAATGATAGAAAGCTATTGCATTTTTCAGGGGTGAAGGATAATGAAATGATGTCCTGCGGTTGTCCTTAGGTGTGACTGTGAGAGTGAATAGTTGTCTGTCTCTCTGTGTTGGCCCTGTGATGGACTGGAGATCTGTCCAGGGTGGACCCTGCCTCCCGCCCAAAGATGCTGGGATAGGCTCCAGCCCCCCCGCGACCCGAAAAGGATTAAGCGGAAGAAGATGAATGAATACAATTTAGTAATATTTTTTCGTTGTAATCAGAGTTAAATTATTGTTCTGTTCTGACTGCAAAATTATGGCCAAAAATGTAAATTGTTATATGGAAAAAGTTAAAAAAAAATGACCACAGTCTGTTTCAAATTTATCTAAAAAAAAAAAAAAACCCCAGTAATTTTATTTAAAAAATCAGACAAAAAATAGTCATAAAATAATCCACAAATTTATAATAAAGTTTCAAATGTAAAAGAAAAGTCAATTTTACAAGAAGAAATTACAAATTTGAGAAACATGGTTTCAACTTTAGATCGACAGAGAAAAGTAGAAAACTATAAGAAAATTGTTATAAATTTTGGAGAATAACCTCAAACCTTCAAGACTGAAGTCATTACTCAAGTTTTTAAGTGGCTGCTCTTTGTACCCTTAAATAGAAACCTTTGGTTGTCTACTTTTAATTATTAATTTCAAAACACTGCTTTTACATGAGTAGAATTTCTGGTTACTATACCCACCTGATCATATAATTTAAGTATGCTTCAGTGCATTACTATTATGAATGTTTGTTTCCCTTCCCTACTCTCTCAATGGAAAAAAAGAAACACTAGAGTAAAAATACAAAAAAAACCCACAGATTTTTGTCATTTATGTAAACCATGACAAAAAAAAATCCTGCAGGACAAAACATGACATTGATATTTTCTAACCTGTTTGTATTCCACCATAGACAGAGAGAGAAGCTGAATTAGACAGAGCTCAGAGAGGGAAAGATGAGACAGAAGAGAGGAGCCAAGGAGAGGGAAGTGTTCAGGCAGAGGAAGGAGAGAAGGAGAACACCACTAAAAAGTCTAAACACAGGATGTCTGGGTGGGACCCCAACTGGCCCAATATTCAAGCCTCGGTTGTGCAATACTTCAAATGGTATGTTACATATGCAACGTTACTGTGTAAAATTTTAATATTAAATAGTATAAAATTAACATATTCCAGTATGTTTACTCCCCCCCCCCACACCCGGGGAAAAATATGTTGCCACTGCGCCAAGGTCTTTAAGCCAGAGGAAACACTGAGACCCATATACATCATACCTATCTTGGTGCCAATCTGACATTCCATTCCCGAGGTACTAAAAAAACAACATGATGCAAACTTTCTGATGCAATACTTTTTTTTTGTTTTGTTTTTTTGTTTTTTGTTACTTATTTGTACCCGTAGGTAGATTTGTTTTGCAGTCTGGTGACAAGCCACCAGCTACTGGTCGCTGCGTGCGCAAGCGCCCCGTATCCCTAACCTGCATGTTTTTGGCCTTTGGGAGGAAACCGGAGAAATCCCGGAGTAAACCCACACAACACGGGGAGAACATGCAAACTCCACACAGATCACTGTTGGTCGGGGGCTGGGATCGAACCCACGATCTCACGATCCCCGCAATCCCCCGGCCGAGGGTAAACTGTGCTGCCACAGTGCTAACCACTGCGCCACCATGCAGCCTGTGCAGCCCTTTCTGCCTCCTATAGGTGGCGCTGTAGATTTCTATGTGACGTAATCAGGTGAACCAAAGATGTAAACAAGCATGGCTGAGTACACTGAAGCGGAGGAAGCTGTGAGCTATTTCAGCAAAGATTTGAGCGATTTGTCAATAGTTTTTGAGGAAGAAGCAAGACCAAGTGACAAAGAAGAGCGAGTTGGTTCTAACGAAGGATTGCAACCCTATTTATTTGAACCATATCGTTCAGGAAGCGAAGACGACTCCCACATTTCAGAGGATGAAGGGTCCCACGGTGAAGGGTTAGAGATGGACATTGGTCGCCTCCAAAACACTGAATGGTAATATACAGATAGATCTAAATGTCCCTGATCGGGTGTTCGGGGAAATAAAAAAAAAAAAAAAAAAAAGCTCAGATATTCAGTTTCGGTAGGCAATGAGATTTATAAAAATGAAAACAGAAAAAAAGTAATATAACGTTTTTAACACAAAGTTGTTCCATTTGGAGTAAAGTCAACACTCGGCTTCAAAATTCATAGGGGAGGATTTTACTTTCTGCAGAAAAAATATAATAAAATCACGATCACCTAATGTGGGAAAAAAAAAATCAATTACACAAACTCTTTTCCAGGCGAGTTTTGACACTGTTGCTTCTCTGCGCTGTTTTGATATGTTGATATCGCCTTGAGCTGTGGGTTTTCGTTTCAAAACTGTAGGTATGGCAGTCGGTTTTAGAACCCGTTTGAAACAAACTTTCAAGCCTAAAGATTCCTGTATAGCGGCGCCTCCTCAAAACTGTCTGCAGTGAAATGATCGCTACAGAGTACAGAAGATGGTGTTGGTTGCCATTTGTCCCTTGTTCTCTGTACTTGTTTCGCCCATTTTTTAAAAAGATCTGGATCTTTTGGGAATGAGAACAGGCTTACACATTCACTGGAGCAATCAGAACACCCAGCCGCCACGCAACGTTTCGGCATTTCTTCGCTGATATAGAAGCTAAACAGCTTGTTCACACTGATAGCACACGGATCAGCCGAGATGAACTTCACCTCATGACGTCATATCCGGAAACAAGGCGAGTCTCAGGAGATCACGTTAGTGCAACACGGCACTAAATTTGAATTCACTTGGAAATATTTTTCCACTTATTTAGCGTTCTAAGTCAAAACAACCAACTATATGGACAATTGAAGGTAAGTTCAGACTGAATACGATCCATAGTTCCTAAATCGTGTCACAGACACTTTAATGGCACATGGGTATAGATGACTGTCACTACAAATGAGCTCAATGGGACTAAAACCCTAGGACAAGTTCGTTCAAATGACTGAATTACAGGAGTCACTCTCTCTTTTTCATCTTTGTTAATATTAGCCCTCATTCTGAATATTAGTGCATCTAGGTTGATTAGAATATCCCAATCTGTAATTTAATAAATAAAAACCTACAACCATAATCATCAAAATTACATCAAACGACTTGAAATCTCACTCTTCGGTGCAGTGAATACTGAAGATGAAGGTCTACCTTTCTGAATTCTATTGTTAAAAATGCAATGACAGAAAACTTCCACCTAATGTTCGTTTGTGGGTTGGAGCAGATCAGGAATTCAGTTGTAAGATATTTAATCAATTGTTTAATTGACATTATGCATTATGCTGTCTGTGATGAACTGACAAATAACCTTAAACTGGTGATAATTAATGCAGCTTTAGTGTTTTTGTATTTAGCTCAGTTAAAGGTGAACTGAACTCACCTTTTTGCCAAAAAAGTAGAATAGCAGATTAATTCCTTATTACCTATTGTATTTTTCAACACATAAAAGAAATTTTTAGGCCGTGCGATGGCCAAGCTATAAGCCGATAAACTTTTGCCTCTGGCTGGCAGTGCCAAACAAACCGGAAGTAGTGCAGACGACGCTGCGTGACGTCACGAGTGTGATCCCTAAACAAAACAACAATGGCAGATGATAGCAGTTCCAGCAGTCAAGAACACCAGAGTTTTCAGAGTGAAGAGGCATTCAGGATCGGTGACGAGACAGAGGAGGATGCAGGAGTGTCAAGTGAACAGGAAGAGAGCGAGGGAGGCATCGAACCGTACAGATTAGAGCCAGAATTTTCGGGGGATTCCAGCACCGACTCAGACCGCAGCAGTGATGGGGAGGAGAGTCGCTTATTGAATACAGAATGGTGAGTCTTTACTTTGGCATGTTTGGGGTGTCAGGATAAGGAAAATTAACAATAAAAAAGAAAGGGGGGGAAAAAAACATCAGCATTTTTCCAACTTATTACAGTTATCCCTCACTTATCACGTTTAATGCGGTCTTCCTTCGCTGCTCGGCAGGGAGCGAAGCTGGGTAAAACATCTCGGCCAATCAGCTTGCGAGATTCCCGAGCGGGCTCTCCGTGTTGATACCTGATGTTCTAATGTAGTCTCCCTGCCTTCTCATTAGAACATCAGGTATCAACACGGAGAGCCCGCACAGCTCAAAATCTACCTCTCTGACCACCGCTCCACTCCTCTCCGCCCACCTCTTCACCGCTCGGGAATCTCGCAAGCTGACTGGCCGAGACGTTTCACCTCGCAAGCTGATTGGCCGAGACGTTTTACACAGCTTCTCTCCCTGCAGAACGCCTTCTTTATCGCTCGTGTTGCTTAGTGGCACTTTTCGCCGTTCTCTTGTGCCTTTTTGTGCAAAATAGTGCTTGTGACGCCCTTGGGGGGGGGGGGGTGACGCTACTTCGCGGTTTTTCACTTTTCGCGGTCGGTTCTGGTCCTCATTAAACGCGATAAGTGATGGATCACCGTATATCTAGAAACGCATCGCTTCCCGGTCGCTTTTCCTCCCCCTTTCTTTTCTTTCGTCGCCATGACAGCTTTCCTTGGCCACTGAACAGATCCTCCCAGGGGTTGGAAGTGTTTTGTAGTCGACTATCATGACAAAATGCACCAAAAACAACCAGCGTCGACGTGCTCGCAATGGTAAATATGAGAACTGTGTCACACTCGTGACGTCACGCGGAACTCCGGCTGCGCTTCGGCGGATTTGTCTGATTTTTCAGGGCGGGAAATTCTAAATCGTGATTTTCTCCAAGATTCCGGGATTTGTGGAGGGGGTGCCAATGATAAATTATCTTTATAATTGTATGTACTATCACCCAGTGCCGTTCAATGCCGTTGAGTTCAGTTCACCTTTAACTGCCCATAAAATGTTCTATTAAAGCAGAGACTGACAACCAGGTGACTTTCACAGGTGTGCAAAAAAAAAAAAAAAGAAAAAGTCTAATCAGATTTCTAACTCCTTGGTTTAACACAGAAATTCGTAGCGTAAAACAGAAAACTTGTCAATTAGAAAGAAAATGGCGCTCCACTAATTTAGATGAAATCTATTTAGCTTGGAGAAATCATCTTTTAATTTATAAAAAATCTCTTAGAAAAGCTAGAACGAGTTATTGCTCTGCATTAATAAAAGAGAACAAGAATAATCCCAGGTTTCTTTTCAGCACTGTAGCCAGGTTGACAAAGAGTCAGGACTCTGTCAATCCTAGCATTCCCTTAGAGCTTACTAGTCAGGACTTTATGAACTTTTTCAACAATAAAATTTCATCTATCAGAGATAAAATCAGTCAGATTCTTCCCACCGTTAACTTAAATACAGTAACTACTACAACTCCTTCAATTGACATCTGTCTGGATGAGTTTACTCCAATAGGCGTTTTAGAGTTAGACAAAATAGTTTCCTCATCCAAACCTTCAACTTGTCTTTTAGACCCTATTCCTACCAGGTTATTTAAAGAAGTCTTCCCATTTATTGGTAGCTTTATTCTTCAAATTGTGGCGGTTCGGTTAACCCCCACAACAGATAAGGACACTCAGCTCTCTTGTCTCTGTTTTTCCCGCTGCACTACTGAGATGTAATGTGCCATTCATGTATTTGTGATGCAAATGCCATGCATGTATTGTGATGTAATGCGCCATTCTCGTATAGTGCTCATGCGTCTTGTCCTTACTGTGCTTCTTCTGAGCATCTTACATATGTAGATGTGCTTTGATGTAAATCCCCACAAACAGACTGGTCAAACACAGCGCTCGGCTAGAGCAAATAACAGAACAGGAAATGTGTATTAATGTCTACAGGCAGCCCCGTTTCGTCTGGCTCACTTCTGTAATGCTAATGTTGCCTTTCACGCAAATGTCTCATGCCTGTCCTGTTATCTCTTTGATCAGACCAACTGCTGTGAATGCTTTGATGTATTGTTGTAGTTGGGTGTATATATACTGCATTGTAACCATGCTCTCATCCTCTCTCACTCTCACTTCAACCTCTGCTGCAGGACACAGACTTTGTGTCCTTCCTTCTCTGAGAGCCGTGGGCTCACTCTCGGCGCACATGCACGGCGCCGGGAGCGCAGCTTGTGACGGCGGTATGATAATAAAACTCTACTTAAAACCTCCAACAACGCCGCTTTATTTCTTGCCGCCGCAAAATAAACAATTCTTCATTAACATTAGGCCATGTACCGCAGGCTTTTAAAATGGCTGTAATTAAACCCTTACTCAAAAAGCCAACGCTGGATCCAGGAGTTTTAGCTAATTATAGACCAATCTCTAATCTCCCTTTCATTTCAAAAATCTTAGAAAGAGTTGTTGCTACGCAATTATTTGACCACCTGCCGGGAAATCGTTTATTTGAAGAGTTTCAATCTGGGTTTAGAATCCATCATACTACTGAAACAACCTTAGTCAAGGTCACTAATGACCTCCTTATCACATCTGATAATGGACTTAGGACCTGAGTGCAGCTTTTGATACTATCAATCATAATATTCTACTTGATAGATTAGAACACTATGTTGGACTTAATGGAACTTCGTTGCAGTGGTTTAGATCTTATTTATCTGATAGGTTCCAGTTTGTTCATGTCAACAATGAGTTTTCTTCCAACACAAAGCTCAGTCATGGAGTTCCACAGGGATCTGTTCTAGGCCCTACTCTTTTTAGTTTATATACAGTATGGTGCATATTTAAGGCACATATATGGCATGCTTGTATGGTACGCTCTCTCCCCCCACATGCTTCCAGTAGGCATGTCGGTGCAGACCCTACAGATCAAACGTCCATAAGAACAATGCCCCAGCAGGGACCTCGGCTAGGAGGTGGGTGCTGGAGGAAGACGGAGGTGAGAGACAATGTCCCAGCAAGAGCCCCGAGGTGGAGAAGAGAACAGAAGCGCCAGCAAGTCTCGGGGACTGTGGGTTCATGTGTTTACCAAACTTCTGTGGGGTGAAGGTGTGAGATACGTGATGTGGGGGTTTTGTATCTCTGGGTTATAAAAGCTGTGAGGAAAGTGGGGTCCGTCTCTTTTTCTGCTGAGAACTTTGATGATAGAAGATGTGACTTCCAATAAAGCTTTCCTGAGATAATACACTCAGTCTCGTTTGTAAGGCATCTTCTACACTGGTGACCTACGACTACTTATGGCCGGTGACGGCGTGATTTCCGCACCGGACTCTTCAGGAGCCAACCGGGTTAACGCGGCTACCACGCTACAGCTGCCTGACTTCTGGCAACATAACCCGCGCTCCTGGTTTACCACTGTGGAGGCGCAATTCCACCTTCGGGGAATCTCAGCGGATGCAACGAGGTTCTACCATGTCGTCGCGAAGCTGGACAGCCTCACAGTGCAACGGGTGGAGAGCCTGACCAACCACCCGCTCCAAGACGACAAGTACAGCGCATTGAAAGATGCCCTCATCCGAGCCTTCACTCCCTCGCTGGAAGAGCGGGCAGAGAAGCTCCTGGCGCTGACAGAGGGAGAAGCAGACAGGCCAGCGGATCTGATGGCAAAGATGATGAGCCTGAGAGGTGAGGACGACGACAGTTTTATCTTCGCTCACCTCTTCCTCAGAACGCTCCCGCCAGCAGTGAGAGTCACCCTGGCCAGCTCGCAGCCGCTCGTCAACCGTAACTACCACGAGCTGGGACAGGTGGCGCAACGGCTCGTCGACTCCCATAGACGGCGCGCAGCCACGACGGCAGCAGCAGAGATGACCGCCCCTTCGCAAGAAGGAGGGAGACCAGAGGCTGCGGCACCGGATCCACTGACGGCAGCAGCGGCGGAGACCAGGAGAAGCGGAGCTGACAACGCCCTCTGCTTCTACCATCGACGTTTCGCCGAGAAAGCCCGCAGATGCGTCCCACCATGCCGGTACCAGCGCCAGGGAAACGCCAAGACCGGGAGCCGGTAGCAGCCGCGACTCTCAGCACGAAGAATAGGCTGCTTTTCGTGACGGACGCGAATTCTGGGAAAGAATTCCTGGTGGACACGGGCTCCCAGCTGAGTTTTGTCAAGCCTACCTACGCGGACACACTGGCGCCGGCCAGCGGCCCCCTGGTGTTAGCGGCGAACGGCTCCACGATCAAAACCTATGGGGAGAAGACACTCCGCCTGTCCCTTCACGGGCGCAACTTCGAGTGGACCTTCGTTGTCGCTGCAGTTAACAACATGCTAGGTGCTGACTTTTTGTGCTCAAACAGTTTGTTAGTTGATCTTGCTAATAGACGTATTGTAAATGCACTGTCTTTCTACTCTATCTCCTGCACAGCTCGGGTGGCCCTGCCTTCTGCACATTCCAATGTCACAGCTGCGGGTGGTAAGTTTCATGCATTACTCAACCAGTTTCCAGCACTCACGGTCCCTACATTTTCAGCGTCAGTTGCCAAACACGGGGTCGAACATTTCATAAGTACTTCGGGCCCCCCTGTTTTTGCAAAAGCTCGGCGGTTGGACCCAGCTAAACTGGCAATTGCGCGCGAGGAATTTGCCAACTTGGAAAAGCTGGGCATAGTCCGGCGTTCGAACAGCGCCTGGTCATCACCCCTGCACATGGTACCCAAAGCTGACGGCTCGTGGCGCCCTTGCGGCGATTTCCGCAGATTAAATAATGCTTCAGCCCACGACCGCTATCCGATTCCGCACATCCAGGATTTTTCGGCGCATTTAGCGGGGGCGCGCATCTTTTCCAAAATAGATTTGGTGCGTGGTTATCACCAAGTTCCAGTCCGTGCGCAGGACATACCCAAAACGGCAGTTATAACCCCTTTCGGGCTTTTCGAGTTTTTGCGCATGCCTTTCGGCCTCAAGGGCGCCGCGCAGACATTCCAACGCATGATGGATGCAGTGCTGCGCGACCTCCCTTTCGTGTTCGCTTATTTGGATGATATTTTGGTAGCCAGCGCGTCCGAAGCCGAGCACGAACGCCACCTCACAGCCGTTTTTCAGAGGCTCACAGACCACGGGCTAATCATTAACCCAGCGAAGTGCCAATTCGGGGTAGCGAAAATCGATTTTTTGGGACACCGCGTGTCGCCAGAAGGCGCGGTCCCGCTGCCGGATAAAGTGCGCGCGATAACGGATTTCCCCCAACCGCAGACGGTTAAGGCGCTGCAAGAATTTTTGGGGATGGTCAATTTTTATAACCGTTTCCTCCCAAACACAGCACGGCTCATGCACCCATTGTACGCGGCATTAAAGAAGCAAAAACCTGCATCTAAGGTCGAGTGGTCCCCGGATCGGGAGCGCGCTTTTTCACAGGTCAAATCAGCCCTCGCGAACGCTGCGTTATTGGCACACCCGGTGCCGGCAGCTCGCATGGCGCTAACCACAGACGCCTCCGACGTGGCAGTGGGAGCGGTTGTCGAGCAACTGGTGGCAGGATGCTGGCAACCACTTGCGTTTTTCAGCAAAACATTGCGCGATAGCGAGCGTAAATACAGCGCGTTTGACAGGGAGCTTTTGGCCCTACATTTGGCCATCCGCCACTTCCAGTTCTGGTTGGAAGGCCGCCGTTTTACCGCGTTCGTGGACCATAAACCCTTAACTTTTGCAATGGCTAAGGTTTCAGAGCCTTGGTCGGGCCGACAACAGAGGCAGCTGGCTGCAATTTCGGAGTTTACCACTGACATTCAACACGTGGCAGGTAAACACAATGTAGTGGCAGATTGCCTCTCGCGTGCAGTTGCAGCGACAGGCCCCCAGGGGGCAGATTCGGCGGCGGCAGACCTAGGCCAGGCTTGCGGCGCGGAAGCGCTCACAGCTCCGTTCTGCGTCGGGTTAGATTATGCAGCCATGGCTGCTGAGCAGGTTGGCGACGCGGACGTGCGCGCGCTCCAGTCTAGGCCAACAGGGCTGAGGCTGGAGCACAGGGTGCTTCACAGAGGCATGCCCCCCCTAATCTGCGATACCTCCACGGGGCGTCCCCGTCCCATAGTCCCGGCTGCGTGGCGTCGCCGTGTTTTTGACTTAATACATTCACTGGCACACCCGGGCGTCCGCGCGTCTATCAAAATGGTAGGAGAGAAGTTTGTTTGGCCGGGGCTGCGTAAACAAGTCAAAGAGTGGGCTGCAGCCTGCGCTGCATGTCAAAGAGCAAAGGTGCACAGACACACACGAGCCCCTCTGGAACCTTTTCACATCCCAGCCAAACGCTTTGATCATGTGCATGTCGACTTAGTAGGACCTCTTCCGCTGTCCCAGGGTTTCACACACCTTTTAACCATGGTAGACCGCACCACGCGCTGGCCAGAGGCGGTTCCTTTGGCGGCAACCACAGCGGCAGATGTCGCTCGTGCCTTTTTAACAGCTTGGGTCGCACGTTTTGGTATCCCGTCAGACATAACGTCTGACAGAGGACCCCAGTTTGTTTCCGAGCTCTGGTCGTCCATGGCACTCAACCTGGGGGTGAAAATTCATCGCACGACCGCTTATAACCCCCAGGCCAACGGTTTGTGCGAGCGCTTCCATCGGTCATTGAAAGCAGCCCTCAGAGCGGCTCTCACGGACACAAATTGGGTTGATAAACTCCCATGGGTTTTATTAGGGTTGCGTTCAGCACCTAAAGAGGATTTGCAAGCCTCTCCGGCAGAACTCGTCTTCGCCCAACCCCTCCGGTTACCGGGAGATTTCCTCCCTGAGAACCCTGCTCCCGAGCACCTCCCCGCTCAGCTGCTGCAGAGCAAAGCGGGGTCACACACCCTCCCCGGTCCCGTTCATCACAGTTTTCCACGTGTTTTTGTGCCCAAAGCCTTAAAAAATGCAGAATTTGTCTTCGTTAGACACGACGCACAGAGGTTAGGTTTAAGGCCACCTTACGATGGACCGTTCAGAGTGTTAGAAAACGGGGAAAAGCATTTTTTGCTCGATTTGGGAGACAGGAGGGACTTAGTCTGCATTAACAGACTCAAACCCGCTTTTGTGTTAGCTGACGACCCAGTCCAGTTGGCCAGAGCCCCCCGCCGCGGCAGGCCACCCGGGAGGCGCTCTGCTAAGCTTTCACGACGATGTGTTAATGATTCTACTTCACAGATGCAGCAGACAGCCACAGGCAGAGCGAGACCTGCTCACAGCAGATATGGCAGAGAGCTGAAGCCCAAGCAGTGGGATATGTGATCTGTTGTGCCAAGTTTTTTCTCTCTCTTGTTCTGTGTGGGGTGTCATGATTCTATGCATTTGAAATGTAACTTGTCCTTATTTGAACGTTTGGGGGGGGTTATATGGTGCATATTTAAGGCACATATATGGCATGCTTGTATGGTACGCTCTCTCCCCCCACATGCATCCAGTAGGCATGTCGGTGCAGACCCTACAGATCAAACGTCCATAAGAACAATGCCCCAGCAGGGACCTCGGCTAGGAGGTGGGTGCTGGAGGAAGACGGAGGTGAGAGACAATGTCCCAGCAAGAGCCCCGAGGTGGAGAAGAGAACAGAAGCGCCAGCAAGTCTCGGGGACTGTGGGTTCATGTGTTTACCAAACTTCTGTGGGGTGAAGGTGTGAGATACGTGATGTGGGGGTTTTGTATCTCTGGGTTATAAAAGCTGTGAGGAAAGTGGGGTCTGTCTCTTTTTCTGCTGAGAACTTTGATGATAGAAGATGTGACTTCCAATAAAGCTTTCCTAAGATAATACACTCAGTCTCGTTTGTAAGGCATCTTCGACAACAGTATGTTTCCGTTAGGCAACATTATTAGAAAGCACTGTATACATTTTCATTGTTATGCAGATGACACACAATTATACCTGCCAATGAAGCCAGATGATAGTAATCAATTAACCAAGTTAGAAGCCTGTCTTAAAGAAATCAAAGCTTGGATGACTTGCAATTTCCTGCTATTAAATTCAGATAAGACTGAAGTCATTCTTGTTGGTCCAAAAAACCTTAGAAATACCTTTCCAAATCAAACTTTTAGTTTGGATGCAGTTGCTTTTTCTCTTAATAGCTCTGTAAGGAACCTTGGAGTTATTTTTGGTCAAGATCTGTCTTTCAATTCACATATTAAATTTGTTTCTAAGACTGCCTTCTATCATTTGTGTAATACTGCCAAGATTAGGAGCATCTTGTCTCAGAGTGATGCTGAGAAACTGATCCACGCTTTTGTTAGCTCTAGATTAGGTTATTGTAACTCTTTATTATCAGGGTTTTTTGTTGTTTTTTTTGTGGTTGTCCTAAAACATGTTTAAAAAGTCTTCAGTTGATCCAAAATGCTGCAGCAACAGTTTTAACAGGTACTAGAAAGACAGATCATATCACTCCGGTTCTGGCCTCCCTTCATTGGCTTCCCATAGAGTTTAGAATTAAGTTTAAAATCCTTCTTCTCACTTACAAAGCTCTAAACAATCAGGCCCCCTTTTATTTAAAAGATCTGATATTACCCCGTTATCCTAACAGAGCACGACACTCCCAAAATGCTGGATTACTTGTAATACCTAGAATCTCCAAAAGTACAATGGGAGGCAGAGCCTTCAGTTATCAAGCTCCTCTCCTGTGGAACCAGCTGCCAATCTGGATTCGGGAGTCAAGACTCAATCTCTGTTTTTAAGAATAGGGTTAAAACCTTCCTTTTTGATATAGCCTACAATTAGGGAGGGATCATGTGTCTCTGAACCCTCCCTTAGTTATGCTGCTAATAGGTTTAGACAGCCGGGGGACCTCCAATAACTGCACTGGGCTTCACTCCTTTCTTTACTCTCAATGAAATATTTTTTTTGCTGGTCATTAACATCTGTTTGTTCTCTCCCATAGATTGAGTCTCCATCGTGCTGTTTGCTCTCTACATGTCTGTTCTTTTCATCTTCTCCAGCTCCTCACCCCCCAGCCAGTCGCAGCAGATGACTGCCCCTCCCTGAGCCTGGTTCTTCTGAAGGTTTCTTCCTGTTAAAAGGGAGTTTTTCCTCTCCACCGTCGTCAAGTGCTGTTCACAGGGGATCGCCTGATTGCTGGAGTTTTTCTGCAACTGTGGGTGATTCCCCTACAGTTGAAGGTGGTATGAGATGACTGTTGTTGTGAAATGGTGCTATATAAATAAAGCTGAATTGAACTGAACAGGTGAGCTAAAATCTGCACTGGAGCCCCAACAGGAAGCAGAGATAGCGGACATGAGAAATAATCACCATTAGTCCACTAATAAAGATACTTACTTCCGGCGCCACATGAGTAGGCTGCCTTTTTGGAACAGCGGATCAATTTCTGCCTATTTCTATTACTATCTGGCTATCTTGCCAATCTTTATGATCCAGCGTCACCTTTATTCCATCCGAACACGTAGATCGCCCAAATGTCTCCTGAGCCAGCGGACGGAGCCACTGTTTCTCGAAAGAGGCAGTATAATAAGAGACCAGCTGTTAGCACTTAACCGGCCCACGATGCTAACGCAAAAACTCGACATACCGGGAGAAATAAGACGGAGACGGCGTGGGTGTCGAGCTGGAGTAAGACGGCGGGCGAGGAATATAAGGTACAGACCCGTCCTCCCATCTGTTATTATGGGGAATGTTCGATCGCTACTCAGTAAGACTGATGAGCTAGCGGCTATCTCCCGTTATGAGAGCGTCTTCAGAGAGAGTAGTTTGATGTTGTATACCAAGACGTGGCTAACAGAACTAGCAACGGATGCTAACATCGAACTGGAGGGTTTCCACGCAATACGGGCAGACCGAACACCAGAGAGTGGGAAGACAAGGGGCGGAGGAGTGATAATGTATGTCAATAGCGCCGATCGAGGACTACGTCATCAGTTTTCGCGCTGGTAGTCACGTGGTACACAGCAGTAGACAAGGTTGGACAAGGTAGGACAAGTAGGACAAGCCAGTAGGACAAGCAAAACCCTGTCCTACTGGTGGAGCAATGGCGAGTGACACTGCATTGCCACTTGTAAAACTGTTTGAAAGCGGAAGTTATTTTTCAGTGCTGCATTAAACCTCATCTTACATAACTTTGTCTTTCCATTACAGACCTGCAAAGATAAAGTACAACAGTTTCTTGTATCCGAAATGGCTTCAGGATAAAAAAAAAAAAAAAAAGCACCTCTGAACAACCATCGCGCAGCGGCGAAAGATAACGATATACTAGGAATAGTATATTTTAGATTAGAAAATATTTTATTTTAGAAAATTTTGTCCCGCAGTTGTGCACGTCGAGATTCATCTACAAGGAGGCTTGCAAACAAAAGAAAAAGAGCTTTCTGCTGCGCACCCGCCGAGGACAACAGAAACCTGCCTTGCTCCATTCACGCGATGCAGTGGCCCAGAAAGTTTGTCCGACTTCAGCCAAGTAAAAACACGCATGCGCAGTAGTGAAAGCTATTTTTAGCACTTTGGCAAGCTCCTCGATCGGCGCTATAGCAACTGGTGCAGACCGGGACATATCACGGTGAAGGAACAGCCCTGTAGCAAAGACATCGAGTTGCTAGCTGTTAGCATGCGGCCTACATATCTCCCGAGGGAATACTCACACGTGATCTGCATTGTTATTTATGCAAATCCGACGGCGAACGCTGGGACAGTGCATGACGTCATCCACTCAGTAACTGGCAGGCTGCAGACAGAACACCCAGATGCTCCTCTCCTCATCTCAGGCGATTTCAACCATATTTCACCGTCCCCCATTCTACCCATGTTCACCCAGTATGTCACATGCCACACCAGAGACAATAAAACACTGGATTTATTTTATGCAAACACTAAGGAGGCGTACACCTCATCACCACTCCCCCCACTCGGGAGATGGGATCACAACTTGGTTCATCTCCTGCCGGTGTACAAACGCCTAGTACACAGACAACCTCCGGTCATGTGCACGGTGAAGTTATGGTTTGAGGAGGCAATGGACGTGCTAAAGGACTGTTTTGAAATCACTGCCTGGGAGCAGCTCTGCGATCCACATGGTGAGGACATCAATGGCATCACTCAAACCATCACGGACTACATCGGCTTCTGTGTGGACAACACCGTACCCACCAAGACCATACGGTGTTGCTCGAAGAACAAACCCTGGATCAACCCTGACATAAAAACACTTCTGAGAGAGAAGAAGAGGATCTTCAGGTCGGGGAACAGGGAGATGCTGAAGTCCGTACAGAGGGAGCTGAGGAGGAAGATCAGAGAAGGCAAGGACAACTTCAGGAAGAAGATGGAGGACAAGATGCAACAGAGCAACATCAGCAGGGTCTGAAGAAACCTTAAAACCATCTCTGGGTTCCAGAACACCTCCCCCCAGGCCACGGGGGGCAGGGAGTGGGCGAACAATCTGAACCCGTTTTTTAATAGGTTTGACCAATTGCCCTCCTCCCCAACTGCACAAAAACCACTGCAGCCTCTGAAGTCATCGAGACCTGCTGTCCACACCCCACTCCACCAACACCCCCCCACTCCTAGCACACAGCCCCCCAACATGACCCTCACTAAGACCCAGGTGAGGACGGAGCTGAGGAAGATCAAGGCGAGGAAGGCCTCGGGACCGGACGGCATCAGCGCAAAGCTCCTCAAGTCCTGTGCAGACCAGCTGTGTGGGAATGTGGAGCTCATCTTCAACCTGAGCCTGAAGCTGGGGAGGGTACCACAGTTGTGGAAAACATCTTGTGTGGAACCTGTACCAAAGACTTCCCACCCCAAAGATCTGAACAGCTACAGACCAGTGGCCCTGACGTCTCACATGATGAAGACCCCGGAGAGACTGCTCCTTGCTCACCTCCGCCCCCTGGTGGGACCAGCGATGGATCCACTCCAGTTCGCCTACCAGCATGGCATTGGGGTGGAGGATGCAGTGATCTTCCTCTTTCATCGTTCCCTGTCCCACCTGGAGAAGCCCGGGAATGCGGTGAGGATCATGTTCTTTGACTTCTCCAGTGCTTTCAACACCATCCAACCAATGATCCTGAAGGACAAGCTGCTGTGCACAGGGGTGGACCAGCACCTGTCATCATGGATCCTGGACTACCTCACTAACCGGCTACAGTTTGTGAGAACCCGAGATTGTGTGTCTGACATGATCATCGGTAGCACGGGGGCCCCCCAGGGAACGGTTTTGGCTCCCTTCCTGTTCACCCTTTATACTGCGGACTTCTCACACAACACAACACACTGCCATCTACAGAAGTTCTCCAACGACTCTGCGATCGTCGGCCTCATCTCCAACGGAGATGAAGCTGAGTACAGAGGACTTATCCAGGACTTTGTGGACTGGTGCCAATGGAACTGCCTCCAAATCAATGCGAGGAAAACTAAGGAGCTGGTGGTGGACTGCCGCAGGCAAGGACAACCCCTCACAGCACCAGTAAAGATACAGGGAACAGACATTGAGATGGTGACATCCTACAAGTACCTTGGTGTTCATCTGAACAATAAACTAGACTGGTCACACAATACTGACGCACCCTACAAGAAGGGACAGCACAGGCTGTCCCTACTGAGGAGGCTCAGGTCTTTTGGTGTACAAGGGGCGCTGCTGAAGACATTCTACGACACGGTGGTAGCATCAGCCATCACTTTTGGAGTGGTCTGCTGGGGCAGTGGCATTACAGCAGCCGATAGGAAGAGACTGAACAAACTGATCAAGAAAGCTAGATCTGTCCTGGGGCAACGCCTTGACCCAGTGGAGGACATGGGAGAGAGAAGGATGGTGGCTAAACTGTCATCTCTGCTGGAGTCCGAGACCCACCCTATGCAGGACATACTGAACGCACTGAGGAGCTCATTTAGCAGCAGACTGCATCATCCTAGGTGTGCAACCGAGAGGTTTCGCAGGTCCTTTCTACCTACAGCTGTCAGACTGTATAACCTAAGCAGGGCTGCTCGCAGAGATAGCAAAAAAACGTGACGACCTAATAGTATTGAATGCAAAAGACGCAACAGACTTACACAATGGTCCCCTCCAGTATACAACTAGGACAATATTAGTCGCTACCGAGGGTGACAATATGTATGGGCACATATTCATACTATGTAGGATAACTAAGTAGACGGTTATGCTGTTTATTCCATCTTGCTACAATGCTACGCACTTTGTATATATACAGTATTTATATATTTATGTGTATGTATGTACAGTATATCCACTGCTCTTATTTATATTTTCTTATCTTCTTAATTATTGCTCTGAGTGTTGCTATCCCTGTGCTGTTGCAATCCTGGAATTTCCCCATTGTGGGACTAATAAAGGCTTATCTTATCTTAGCTTATCTTAATAGAAAAAATGGTTGTTAGATTAGTTGACTACCAAAATAATCGTTAGTTGCAGCCCGAGAGTAGAGTTCTAAAAAACTATAAATATATAGAAATCTTATAACAGAAATAACTGCATCTTTGGTCATTTTAATTTATTTCTTTAAATATAAGGTTAATAATTATATTTCTTTGAAATCAGAGTGAAAATTATTGTTCTGTTCTGGCTCTGCAAAACTATGTTACACTGAGTTATATGAATTTTTATGAATATGAATTTTTTCAGCTTAAAGTGTATACTGACGCAGGAAATCCTGTTATCACATTTGGTGCTGTTGAATAGTACAGATAGAAGGATGCTGACGTGACTGTTATTCAATGTTCAGCCAGATCACGCGTGTCAACTGGTTTTCTGCATGGACTCAACAGATACAATCTTAGTCATGAATGAAATATTCAAGAGGCTCAGCAAACCTTACCACACTGAGTCATGAATGAACTCATTAAGAAGAGAGCCCACCCCGACGGTCCCTGGGATACATATTAGCCAGAATCCCTCTGTTAGTGAAGCCAGTGCACCGTGGCAGTCTGTGAAAACTGTACTCTGTACCGTCTTCCACTGTTCAGCGCTCCCATTAAATTTACTGAAACTTTTATCCTGCCTGATCATTGACTGAACATCTTATATCCTAACAGGGAATTTTTCCAACAATGGTCAAAAGTTTAAATAGTATGAGGAAAAAAGTAAAAATTTTACCACAATCTGGTTCAAATTTATAAATAAATAAATAAATAAATTAAAAAAAAAACCCAAACAGTAATTTTATAATAATCTGCCTTTGTCCATCAGACAGGCCTCTTCACTGTCCAGTTTTAAAACTCCTCTTAAAACCCATTTTCCTTCTCTGGCTTTTGACCCAGTTTGAAACACTAGGCAGTTACATGGGCAAAATTTCTTCAATCTGATTACAATTCAGATCAGAGCTTTACTGTTTACATGGATCCTGAAAAAGCTGATCCAATTAGGACGTGCGTTTCCATGTGTCACACGTTTGAACGGAATAAATCATGATGACATGCGCACGTCGACATTTCAACATTCTGAAAATAGTAGCAGAAGAAGCAACTTCCGGTGTTAGCGAGCCCCGTTTCGCGTCTTTCTCTTTTTGAAATGGACCTGAATTGTGTCATTCAGACTGTACTTTTGCTTCTGCTGGTCTCTGGAATGAAGCTACAAGTACAAACTTCTGCATATGATCAACAGAGGGAGACAGCAGGACAATACAGACCAGTTTTGTTTTACTCCCGCTATGTCTTCAGCTAGCTGCTGTAAAGGTGGAAATATATCATGTCGACGTGTGGCTAATGTACAGACATGCGCAGTAAACATATTTTCTGCACAACCTTCGGAGTAAGTGTTTGTATGCATACCATTCGGATTCATAATCAGCATAACCCACCTGTCTCAACTGGAATGAAATTTTGATCTGAATGAGCGTGATCGAGTCAGAATATTCAGATTGGCGTGTTTACATGAAGCATTTTAATTCCAATCAGGCTTTTAATCCAGTTACTTGTGTCCATGTAAACATGGTCACTGACTTTACTTGTTCTTATTGTCTCTATTGTATGATTACTGTTTTGTTTGTGATGTTGTGTACCGTTTTAGCTGTGTTTTTATGTTTTTATATTTATTTATCATTGATGTACAGCACTTTCTGTCAGCTGCTGTTGTTTTTAACAGTGAAGGAGCCTGTCTGATGGACAAAGACAGATTGTTCCACAGTTTAGGAGCAGCAAAAGAAAAAGCTCTGTCCCCTCTGAGCTTCTTCATCGATCTCGGTATCTCCAAGAGCAGCTGATCAGCTGTCCTGAGAGACCAATCAGGAGTGTAAGGATGAAGGAGCTCCGAGAGGTAAGGCTGGACAAGGCCATCCATCCATCCATCCATCTTCTACCGCTTTTCAGGAGGTCCGGGTCACGGAGGCAGCAGTTCAAGCAGAGAAGCTCAGACTTCCCTCTCCCCAGCCACCTGCTCCAGCCCTTCAGAGAGGATACCAAGGCATTCCTAGAACAACTGGGAGACATAAGGCCTTTTTCCACTAGCACGCTTTAGCGCGACACGGGACGGCTCAGCACACTTTGTACGCTTTTCCACAAGCCCCAACACGGTTTAACAGCCGCGATTCTCAGCCCCGCTCCAGGGCAGGGTACAGCAGTGCTGAGCTGTGCCGTGTTGTGACGTTAACAGACTGGTCGCCGCTGATTGGTCAGGTCGTAACCGGCGCTGATTGGTCAGGTTGTAACCGCCCCTCTCCTCCTCCTCTTCTACTGAATCTTCACGACCTTCTCAATAAAGTTTTTGGAAAAAAAAAAAAAAAGAATCTAGACGACCGCCTTTACTCAGCACACAACCACTGTTGGCGGTTTATTTTCAGTGTATTGCTGTGCTATTTTCATTTATTCTCTATCAAAAATGGCTTTGCGTAATAAGGGTGTTCCATGGACCAATAAGGAGGTGCAGTGTCTGCTCACTGCATTGTCAGACGAACGTATCCAGCGCGAGTTAGACGGAGCCGCCCGGAATGAAAAAATATACCGGGAGGTCTCGACATCGGAGTCCTTTAACGGTGAGTTTTAATTTTTTTTTATTGTGCGTTTTTTCGCAAATATATTCGGTAAGACGCTCAGTTTATTTATGCAATAAAAAAGCTGTTCATTTGTGGATAATGATTGCTGCTTTATTGCAGCACACTGCGGACTAAAGCTTTTATTTTAATTATTCATGTGAACAATACGCTGAAATAAGCTTATGTATTCTTGTTAAAAACTATTGTCTTTTCTGTATATCTTGCACTTTCGTGCTGTATTTTATTGTGTGCATTTTCCTTGTAGAATCATCCCACGCGTCCGCCGCGACAGCCCGCACGGATTATTCAACCGAGCCTTCATGACCCACAGCTGGCAGAGACGGATTCATTCAACCGAGCCTTCGTGACCCAGTTTGGGAAGCTGGTGTAGAGGCACTCAGTGGTCGGTGTGTATAAAATGTCGATTAACCTTCATGTTGTGTTGCAAAGTTTTTTTTTTTATTTTAATATTTTGTATATAATAAAATGGAATTGTTTTGGAAAGTGTGGTTTGTCTGTTATAACACTGAATTATAAAACAGTATAATTACATAGAAATTCCATTGCCTAGTCTGATCAAAATGATGCTGATCATCCTGTCAGGGGTCAACCATTGTAAAGGTAATGTAATTTTTAACTAGACCAAAAAACAAATGTTTTTGTAAGCTTTCTGTTCTTTTTATTGAAATATGATAAAAAATTAGCACCAAGTCAAAGTAGGTACAAGTATATGTAAATTGAATGTTCTATCGGCATTCCAAATTCAGAGATTTACAATACTTTAGAAGGAGTGTAGCATCATCTAAACGGAAAATAATAATACTGTTGTTCCAAACGTTGACCTGAAGGTGAAAAACATTAATTTTTTTAATTCAGTACATCCAAAATGCCCTAGGATGTAAAAAATAATACAATTTGGTGTTGGCCAGTGTGCCACTGTCTCATTATTTAATACGAATAAAAACAAGTTTCAGCTCATTATTTCTAGGTCATTTGGCAGTTAATTCAAAACAAAAGTGACTTGTGTTGTTGCAGCTTAATTATGAGATAAAATTAATTGTGAGATAAAACCACAGAGCGAGCAAGGCAATAATCCTTGGATCCTCCATTTTTTGTCTCGTGTAAATAAGGACTCAGTCGGGTGCGTAACGTCACGGGAGTGTGGCCCCGCCTCGCTGAGAATCTGCCGCTGCCTCGCTTACACAAACCATCACAGCACAAGCACAACACCGTGCTAATGGAGACAGAAGCATTCCGAGCCGTACTGAAGTGAATCGAGCCGTACCGAGGTGTGCTGGGCTAGTGGAAAACAGGCTATAGTCTCTCCACCGAGTCCTGGGTCTGCCCCGGGGTCTCCTCCCAGAGGGACATGCCCGAAACATCTCAAGTGGGAAGCGTCCAGGAGGCATCCTGATCAGATGCCCAAACCACCTCAACTGGTTCCTTTCAATGGAGGAGCAGTGGTTCTACTCTGAGCCTCTCCCGGATGACTGAGCTCCTCACTCTATCTCTGAGGGTGAGTCCAGTGATCCTACGGAGAAAGCTCATTTCAGCCGCTTGTATCCACGATCACATTTTCAGTCATTACCCAAAGCTCATGACCATAAGTGAGGGTAGTAATGTAGATTGATCAGTAAATCGACAGCTTTGCCTTAGAATTCAGCTCCGTCTTCACCACAACAGACCGGTACAACGTCCGCATCACTGCAGATGCTGTCTGTCAATCTCTCGCTCCATTCTCCCCTCACTCATGAATAAGACCCCAAGATACTTAAACTTCTCCACTTGGGGCAGGAAGCCTGTCCCAAACCTGGCGAGGACAATCCACCTTTTTCCGGCTGAGGACTATGGACTCGGACTTGGAGGTGCCGATTCTCATCCCAGCCACTTCACACTCAGCGGCAAACCGTCCCAGTAAGAACTGTAGGTCATTGCTGGATGAAGCCAGCAGGACAACATCATCTGCAAACAACAGAGATGAGATCCTGTGGTCACCAAGCATGACACCCTCCATTCCCTGGCTGCGCCTAAAAACCCTGTCCATAAAAATTATGAACAGGATCGGTGACAAAGGGTAGCTCTGGCGGAGTCCAACTCTCACTGGGAATGACTCCGACCGAGTGTTGGCAATACGAACCAAACTCTCACAACGGTTGTACAGAGACCGAAGAGCTCGTAACAACAAGCCCGATACCCCATACTCCCGAAGCACCCCCACAAAAAACCACAAGGGATGCGGTCAAATGCCTTCTCCAAAGTCCACAAAACACATGTAAACTGGTTGGGAAAACTCCCACGAACCCTCGAGAATTCTTGAGAGGGTAAAGAGCTGGTCTGATGTGCCACGGCCAGGATGAAAACCACATTGCTCCTCCTGAATCCGAGGTTCGACCAACGGATGGACTCTCCTCTCCAGTACCTTGGCATAGACCTTCCCAGGGAGGCTGAGGAGTGTGATCCCTCTAAAGTTGGAGCGCACCCTCCGGTCCCCTTTTTTGAAGAGAGGAACCTCCACCTCGGTTTGCCATGCCAAAGGCACTGCCCCCGACCTCCACGCAATGTTGCAGAGGCGTGTCAACCATGACAGCCCTACAACATCCAGGGCCTTGAGGTCCTCAGGGCAAATCTCGTCCACCCCCAGGGCCCGGCCACCAAGGAGATTTTTAACCACCTTGGCGACCTCAGCCCCTGTAACAGGCGAGTCATCCCCCTCGTCCACGAGCCCTGCTTCCTTTGACGAAGGCGAATCAGTGGGATTGAGGAGATCCTCAAAGTATTCCTTCCACCGCCTGACGATATCCCCAGTCGAAGTCAGCAGTGCCCCATCCGCACCATACACAGTGTGGACAGGGAGCTGCTTCCCCCTCCTGAGACGCCGAACAGTTTGCCAGAATCTTTCTGAAGCCCACCGAAAGTCTTGTTCCATGGCCTCACCGAACTCCTCCCATACCAGAGTTTTTGCTTCAGCAACAAAACTCTTCTGGATATAATTGATGTGATAGACCACAGTGGAAATATTCTGGACTACAAACAGTCTGTTGGAAAGTTTGCTCTGGATGTGTCTCATAGAGAATCTAAATCTGTCTGTAATGCCATTCCACTGCCCTGCTTCACCTAATAAAGAACATGCTAATTACTCAGTTCCCTGAATTAAAAATAGGGGAATCAACATTCAGAAAAAGGAATGTAATCATAAAATAATTGGAAATGCATTCAAACATAAACGTTTTGCTAATTTTGGATCAGCAGGGAGAGTGAAATTACTGGATAACTATTTACAAAAGAAGGCAATCTATAAACACGTAAAATGGCAGTTGCACCCAAAGTCAAAGAGACCTTTTTCAAGATTATAAATAATTATTATCCTGCGAGTGAGACGTTAGAAAAACGTTTTAAGTTTGAAGCTGACCTCTGTGTTGTGTATAGGGCATCCAGAGACAACAGAACATTTGTTTTGGTTTTGTCCTGTTCCAAATCGTTTGATTTGGAAACAAGTCTTTGTCTGGATGAATGTTGGTGGGCATGTTCCATTAGACTCCATTCAGATATTAACATCTGTTGATTAGGCGTGTTGGAAAAAATGGGTTCACAAAAGAATCTACATTCTCATTTTACACAATCCAGAACCCATTCACAAAAATTAAGAATTGATTTTTTATTATTATTTTTTTGCGGTAGTGCCAGGGTACGGTCACATGACACGTATTGCTGCTTCGTGATACACAATTACACACTGACGCTGCCAATGCAGGAGAACCACACAGAGTAGCTTACTAAGCTAGCAGCCGGATGAAACAGTCGGAATAAAGAAAAGATGGAGCAGCAAGAAACTCCAGGTAGGTCCGTCTGCTGCTCGCAGACTCCGTCAACACCCCTTCAACTAGTTACGCTCCCTCAGAAAGTTACGCCCCACCTTATATCACTCCACAAAATGGCTGCCGTAGCTGACGGTGCAGGTATGGCTGATGGTGCACAGATTCAGGTGTAGCCTTGTAGATGGCCCACGGTGGCCACACATTTACAAGGACCAATGGAAAAGAATCTAAAAATGAGAGTTTAGTCCATCATCATCATCATCCTCATCATCATCATAGCAGTCTGTCGTGGGCGACAATGACTGTTTCATTTAGGTCTGATCAGATTCCTCCACACAGCTCTGTCCTTAGCCTTCCACTGCCAGGAACTCCTGTCTATGTCCAACTTCTTCAAGTTTCTTTTTAGTGTCTCTAAATCTGAGCCTTGGTCTACCCTGATTGCGTTTGCCCTCGCATAACGAGACAGTGAAAAAAGTTCATGGTCGTCTTTGGATGACGTTTGCGTGGCCATGCCCTACCCCGTTGCCTAGCTACCCTGACAGACACAGTTGAGTTTTTTTTTCTAACACTTTTTGACAGTGATGGAAGCAGCATTCTTTTCACTGAATAAAAACCAAATATTGTTATTGACTAACAAAAACTATTGATGATAAACAGACTAAAATAAAATCATCACAATAAATCTGGACTCAAATTAGCTGTGAAAAGTAAAACGCATAAATGGTTATCTCAGTTTAATTTCTAGCTTTAATGAATGAAAAACTCGATCCAGTTTTAGTTGAGGAAATTAACGCTGGATGTTAGGGCTGTATGACAGGACAAAAAACTGATATCACGATCCAAGTCATCTCAAGTTAAATACAGTATTTCCTGAGTCAGAGGAAAATAGCCAAAAAAAACAACACATAAAAAATGTCTGAAAATGAGAAAGTGGCCCATGGCTGCCATCTACAGGTATAAAGGAGCTGTTAGTTTAAATCAGGGAAAGTTTCAGTGTAGATCCACAGCCTGAAGACGCTATTCTGGCCTGATTTAACCGGTTTGCTTCTTAGTAAAAATATTTCGCATTGGTCATGATGTGAAAATCAAAGACACAAAAGGTAATGTAATAAAACACATCTGATGAGTTTAGCTTTATTATCACTGCTTGACTAATTAAAATGATTAGAAATCAAATAAATTACATAGCCAACTTGCTCCTCTGACCATCCATCCATCCATCTTTTACTACTTAATCTTTTTGAGTTGTGGGGGGGCTGGAGCCTATCCCAGCATCTTTGGGAGAGAGGCAGGGTCCACCCTGGACAGATCGCCAGTCCATTGCAGGGCCTCCTCCGACCAGTTTTAATTTATTTATTATTTACAGTCATGTGAAAAAATTAGGACACCCTATATAAGCCTGTGTGTTTTTTAACATATTTGGACATATGGATATGGGTGTTTTTATTTATTAGGGGTCCAATGTGTGACATTGGTGGCAAAATTTAAAATTGATCAAATCTGCACATGAAATTGACTAATCACTATCCAATTGTGTGAGGTTTATGAAACTATTAACTATTTTCGTAACGGCATTGGCGTTCAGGAACTCTTGAGGATGAGCGCTCACTTCAACTACTTGTAAATGGAGACGTAAACGGGACACTCGGGCTTTTGTTTCCCCGTGTGCCAATGCACTTTGCTATGGCACACGTTTTACACCAAACAACTTCAACACTTCCAGTATTTTTCACGCATCAAAACTCATCAACAGCTACATTTTCATGACATATTAAGATGTGACAACGTGTATACATACCTTCAAATTCTCCCTGTTTGTTGGATAAGACGTAAAATCATAAAAGGCGTAAATGCGGGACACGGAAGTTTGGACCTTTGATAACTTCAATATAAAGTGACCACGGTTAATCCTCTCCACATGGGTTGAGCACATCCGGGGTAGAGAAAATAAAAGTGCTTTCCCAGGGCGCTCACCTCGCCAGACGGGGCTGCACGCGGCCGACCAAGACCAAAGACGTAAATTTTTTAAAGGACACCATATTCGATGTGTCATAAATGTTTGAGAATTTATTGAAATATTCTACATCTGAGCTTCACAAAGACTGATCTCCTTTTTACGTGTATGGGTTGGGATTTGAAAGGTGCAAAGTGAAAAGCATCAGCACTTCCTGTTTTCTGGTTTCTTTACCAAATAACTTGCATGTTGCTGCATAAATTTGGGGACACGGAAATTTATGTCGTACGAGTAAATTTGCAGGGGTCGCCGTACAAAAACCATAGATCCGATCACATTGGGGAATGTTTTATTTTGAATTTGCATTGCAACTCTGTTATCTCTTGCATAAATGAGTAGAAAGAGTTACTCAGAGATCACGTTACAGTACTTTGAAATTGATGCAATTTTCATGTCGCACAAAAACTGGGAAAAATGAAGGGACACTAACTAACTAACTAACTAACTAACCTGCACTTATATAGCGCTTTTCTAGTCACAAAGACCACTCAAAGCGCTTTTCATTAACACTAACCCTCTATTCTAAGGGCCTATAGGAAACAAATATCTAGGGACAATTTAGAACAGCCAATTAACCTAACATGCATGTTTTTGGCATGTGGGAGGAAACCGGAGAAATCCCGGAGTAAACCCACGCAACACGGGGAGAACATGCAAACTCCACACAGATCACTGTTGGTCGGGGGCTGGGATCGAACCCACGATCCCACGATCCCCCGGCCAAGGGTAAACTGTGCTGCAGCAGTGCTAACCACTGCGCCACCGTGCAGCCCACGACCAATAGTTTCAATTCTAACGGCAAAATCAATGATTTTTTTAAAATTGCAATGCAAGTCTGAAACTCTTTTATGTTCCCTTGCATATTATAAAAACAAAACCGACATCTGCAAATTACAGAAAAAGAGAGAGCGCTTGAAAGTCGGATACCCCTGATATAGTGCACTGGACCCCCCCCCCCCCCCAAAAGAAAAACACCCATATTTAAGATCAATGTTAAAAATACTGGGAGATTCATGTAATACAACTAAACAATTAAAAATGAATTAAAGACTTTTCTCAAATTTTCTGTAAAATGTGCTTCTAAACAAATAGTGAGAATAAATTAGGGCACCCCACATTCATTCTCACTTACAATGGCTAAAATAAATGTGAAAAATGCAAATAAAAACAAAAACAAGGTTAGACATCAATATGTGAACATTTCTTAATAAAGAACTGACTATTTAACGGGATGTTGAAGCGGATGATAAAATAAAGGCAGCGTTGAGAGTTTTAAGTAGAGTTTATTAAATCACACCGCCTTCACAGGATCCCCACTCCGGTGCAAGTGTGAGCAGACCGGAGCGGGATCCTCAGGCTCTCAGAGGAGGAGACACAAAGTGTGTGTCTGCAGCAGCAGCTGAAGAGTGAGTGAATGAGAGTGAGCATGGGTTACAGTGCAGTATATATACCAGAATCAGAATCAGAATCAGAATCAGGTTTATTGCCATTGTTCATGTAGTACACAAACTAGGAATTTGTCTCGGTACAATGCTGCAACATTGTATTGCTGCAACGCTGCAACACTGTATCAACTACAGTTGATAGTGCTATGAGATGACTGTTGTTGTGAAATGGCGCTATATAAATAAAGTTGAATTGAATTGAATTGAATTGAACATTAAACATGATAAGATAAGAGAAATAAACTATACATGTAATAAAGTGTAGGATAAGATTAAGTGATACTGGTCAACAGTTAAAATATATATTAGCCAGCAGCAGATACTGTGGAGAACTATATAGTGCAGTCGGTAATGCAGGAAGAAAACAGTGATGATTGACATGAGTCTGGTTGAGCTGCTGTACATGGTGCACGAGAGTCACTTAGTGTTCAGCAGTCTGATGGCAGAGGGGAAGAAGCTGTTCATGTGACGGAAGGTTTTAGTCTGGATGGACCGAAGTCTTCTACCAGAGGGGAGGGGGGCAAACAGTACATGACCAGGGTGTGAGGGATCGGCTATGATCCGGCCAGCACGCCTCCGGGTCCTGGAGATGTACAGATCCTGGAGAGATGGGAGCTTGCAGCCGATCACCTTCTCAGCAGTGCGCACGACGCGCTGCAGCCTTAGTCTGTCCCTGGCAGTGGCTCCTGCGTACCACACGGTTATGGAGGTGGTGAGGATGGACTCGATGATGGCTGTGTAGAACTGCACTAACATCTTGGTGGGTAGCTTGAGCTTCCTCAGCTGCCGCAGGAAGAACATCCTCTGCTGGGCTTTTTTGATGAGTGAGCTGATGGTCAGCTCCCATTTGAGGTCCCTGGTGATGGTAGTGCCTAGGAAGCGGAAGGAATCAGCAGTGGTGATGGGAGAGCCTGAGAGGGTGAGGGGGGGCAGAGGAGTAGTGACTTTCCTGAAGTCACTACTCAGTACTACTGAGTAGTACTGAGTAGTGACTTCTACTCAGTACTACTCAGTACTGAGTAGTACTCAGTACTGAGTAGTAGTACTCAGTACTGACTTCTACTACTACTACTATATGGGTAGTAGTAGTACTACTACCCATATCCTGAAGTGGGTATTGTAGTACCCAACTACAATAACACATCAAAGAGCATTCCCCAGCAGTTGGTATGATCAAAGAGATTGCAGAACAGGCATGAGACATTTGCATTTGAGAGACATATTGATCTCGGTCCCTAGGTCACAGTAAGGACAGGACGCATGAACACAATGCATGAAAGGCACATTAACATCACAGTAGAGAGCCAGAAGAAGCGGGGCTGCCTGTAGACATTAATACACACATTTCACTGTTCTGTTAATTGCTCTAGCCAAGCGCTGTCTGTCCAGTCTGTTGTGGGGGTTACACCAACCCGCCACATGTCCTAATTTTTCACATGACTATTTTGCATGCATGTGCCACCATCATGCACTGGTGCAGCTTTAATAAATATTTTTTCTGACAAAACTAAAAATCTCAGCAGTAATTTAAACCAAAGAAACGATGGTCTGCTACACGTTTCCAGTTAGCACAACTTAGCATCATCATTTAGCATTTTATGGTTAGACATGGCGCTAATGTTGCTTAGCTCCTATCAAAACGAGGTTAGCCAGCTCTCTTCTCTGACGCAGCATGATGGAAGACGGTCCCACACATTCGGTGGGGACATGTGGGACCGTCTTCCAGTTGGAAGACGGTTGGACAGTTGGAAGCTGCTACTGTTGTTCCAAACAACAGTAGCAGCTGTCTGAACCGCTAGTTTGGAGTTAGCATTAGCACCCACCGGACTGAAGCCTAGCCACCCACACACCTAAATATGTAAAGTAAATATGGATGTCACCAGACTGCAAAACAAATCTACCTACGGGTACAAATAAAGTAACCTGAACCTGTTCTACTGTGCACAGTGGAGCACTGCAAGGGAGACACGGGGCGCTGACAAGTAGTGGTGAGGAGTTTTACTGAATAAATGGCAGTGTGTGCATTTTAAATTGTGATACAAACCATAAAGTATTCTAAGATATGATAAATGTTTTTATATCGTCATCCGATACATATCGTCATATCGCACAGCCCTGCTGGATGGAAGCTTATTTTTGCTAGTTTTAAATGATGGCGTTTCCTTTAGCTTTTACTGGAGAAGCTTCACCAGGCAACGGACCATGACCAGGTCATCAGCAGCGTTAAAGACGTGCAGAAGGTCGTCAGTCCTCCTGCTGAACCGCTCCACTTCAACAAAGTCCAGAAAAGTCTAAACCAGCAAAAAAATCATGAAAACTTGTAACAGCACTTGACTTTCTTTTATAACGTTAATTTGTTTTTTAGTTTCTGAAGAATTTAGAGATTTCAGTTTGTATTTGTGCAGGTTTGTCTTCAGTTCTGGTTGAATGTGTTCACTGCATTAGGTTCCTGTAGAGGTCCCTGCACACTGACTGCATACCGTCAGGCAGCACTGCTGCTCAGACGCGTGTTCACAGTATTTGAGACAGAACTGACTTCAGTTTTTAATGACTAGCCAATCTTTCTAGGATGCTGGAGGGCGACCAGACCTACACTGTGGAAAAGCTGTTAGCAACTGTGACGCTGAAAAGGAACGTTTTCAACATTTATTTCACTCGTGAACAATTTCATTGTTGAAACTCACAACTTTTCAAGAAATAAAAACCAGTTACTAACCTCAGCCTACTTTTTTCATTTAACAGTATTTTATTGCCAATCAGCTGATATCATTTTTCAAAACCGAACCTCCAAACATCAACACACTGGACTCTTATTTCAAGCTGACCTCAGCATGTTTTACAGTGCAGCGGACAAAGCCTGAATATTTGATATTTCATAGCCCCACCTTCCTAGTTCTTTGTTCTTGTTTACATACGTATAAATCTGTGGATGTGAAACTTGGAAGCTGTTCAAATAAAGTTTAAAAAGAGACACTTCCTGCTGCAGCCTGACAGCTGATGATGGGGTTTGGATGAACAAACGTCTCGAGTTTTTATTAGTTTTTAGTCCAGTGTTTTGAAACAAAATTCCCTGTTAAAGTTTGTTAGTGCACAGTCCAGGATCAAGTTTCATGATTGATCCTGAGGGCGCTGCTGCAGAAACCACCACAGGGGCTACTTCCTGTTTCAGCTGAAGTCGTGTGAAATCAGTCAGCAAGAGTGCATTAATTCATTAATTCATTTATTAGTGTAATAAAAGTACAGTTAAAATTGTATAAAAACACATCATAACGGATAACAAATATAAAACATAGCACACATGTGACACATAGCACTCATATGGTGGTGTTTCTCAGGTTACGATTATAGAAGTCATCATAACTGTTTTTAAAGGCATTTACATTTGGCGAGAAGACCACATGATACGGTAAACTGTTCCATAGTACAGTGGATCTATTACTAAAAAATCTCTTTCTGACATTCAATTTTGACCTTTCTACTTTTAAACATAGGGGATGACCACGAAGGCCAGCATGACGCCTCAATTCAAAAAATACATTATATTCAATATTCTCAAAACCATGTAAAATTCTGTACATTTCAATCAGATCACCTCTAATTCTTCTATCCTCAAGTGTGGTTAAACCTAGCTCAGAGAGCCTATCTTCATAAGACATGTGTTGTAACTCAGGGACCAACTTAGTGGCCCTGCGCTGTACCTTCTCTAGAACAGTTTTTTCTCTAGATAAGGCGACCATGCCTGAACACAGAATTCTAAATGTGGACGGACAAAACTTTTGTATAACAAAAGGAAAGAATCTTTATCTATGTACGAAAAAGTTCGCTTAATCATACCCAAAATACCATTAGCCTTGGCTGCTGATACAGCAATATGCTTTGAAAATGACAAATTATTTGACATGAGGACCCCAAGGTCCTTCCCTCCGTAACAACCTCTAACTTTTTACCTTTCATAAAATAATCATATCCTGGATTGTTTCTACCAACATGTAACACCTTACATTTATCTTCATTAAAACCTAACAACCAATTCCTTGACCATTCAACTAATTTAACAATATCATTTTGCAATACTTCCATATCGACTAGCGAGAGAATGGGATGATACAGTTTTGTGTCGTCAGCAAAAATTTGACATTTTGACTCAATATTACATGGCAAATCGTTAATAAATAAGAGAAACATTACCGGGCCGATAACCGACCCTTGAGGCACTCCGCTAGTTACATCTAACCATGGGGAACAAATTCCGTTTAAACTCACTCTTTGTTTCCTGTCTCTCAGAAAATCTTCTATCCAATTACACAACTTTCCACCAATACCATATTTGCGTAACTTGTAGATTAATCTTGCGTGTGGAACGGAATCAAATGCCTTTCTGAAGTCAAGATATAACACATCAAAGGCTAAACCATCATCATACAACTTTGTCCATTCTTCTAAAGTAACAAGCAAGTTTGTAAGGCAGGATCTTCCCCTGCGGAAACCATGTTGCCCAGTAGCTAGAATCTTTTCAATAATTATCACAATTTTATCTCTCACAAGTTTTTCACACAATTTACAAATCTGCGAAGTCAAACTCACCGGTCTATAATTACCAGTAACCATTTTGTCTCCCTTCTTATGTATCGGAGTTATGTTAGCATACTTCCAAATTTCAGGTAGCTTACACTGATCAAGCGACTGCCTTAAGATACAATACAATGGAAAATATATAACATCTGCACACTCTTTAAAGGCCAAATGTCACGTAATTTTTTTTTCTAAATGACAACGAATTTAGATAAAATACACATAGCTTAAACCAAATATTCATACCGGAGACCATATCACCCACCTGTATTTACATACAAAATACACCAGGTGAAGGCCCCACCTTGCTTGCTGGCTTGTGACAGCCAGTCCAGACCACGCCCATGTTTTTGACATCACCAGTTGTACCCTGGCTGCCCTGCCTATCCACATTCACACTTATCAACATTGGACAATCATGACGGAAAGTGACAGCAATTGTGAACAAATTAGTTTAGTTTTGTCTTTTTTTTTTGTCTTTTTTTTTGTCAGTGGTTCAGACAGTGACAGAGGCATAGAACCTTACAGGTTCGAGCCGTCCGAGACGGAATCAGATGGTTTGTCTGATGACAACAGTTCCAACGATGACCAGAGAGCAGAACCAGTGGAAAATGTCATTGAACTGGACATTAATCGCCTCCAGAATTGCGAAGCCGAAGGGGGTCTGTCCAGGGCGCCCCATAAATATTGATTTTTCGGAAGCCATTATTATTACAGTGGAGGAGAGCCGCTGCTGTCAAGAAACTGACCAGATCAATATGAAAATGGAGATGCATACCTGTCAAGTGAGACGTTTTCGCCGTATTTTGGTGCCAAGCGCGGCTGTGGGGGACGGTGGAGTGGTGGGGGACACTTTTCTGGGAAATGTTTTAAATGTAGTTCGTGTTGTTATTGTCAAATATTTTAAGGAAAATACGGGGAAAATGCAATTTTAGCAAAAACGGGCGTATTGCCATTTCTGTACGCCCAAAAGAAAAATATACTGGAAAAAAAATTGAGTGTGTTGAGGAGCACGTCCTGTGTGTGATCCTCCACAGCTGGTGCTGGCAGATGGCTCAGCGTGAGCTATTCTCACTACAATGAGAAGTCATTAGGACAATGGTTTAACACGTTCAGCTGTGCAGCGGTTGCGGAACAGAGAGAGATCGCCTGCTTTTTTTTTCTGCTTTTTTTTTTATTTTGCGCCGGATGCTGAGTTGTGTTGTTATTGTCAAATATCCGTGAATCCTTAAAATATTTGACAATAACAACACGAGTTGCATTTGGGGCATTTCCCAGAGAGGTGTCCCTTGTTGCTCCGCCGTCCCTTATAGCCGCTTTTTACGGTGTTGAAGTACGGCGAAAATGTCTCACTTGACAGGTATGAAAACATTTCCCAGAGAAGTGTCCCTTATTACCCAGCTGTCCCTGATAGTCCCGTTTTAAGGTATGGGTGAAATATCCAATTTTTTCTTTCTTGTTGCTCACTTCAACCTTCCAGTCTCCATATAAACAATCAATTGAAATACCCCAAGCGTCAAACTCGGGTACAATCGATTTCGTCACTTCCGCCTTCTTCCCCAGGCAATTCCAGGGGCCGTGTCAGGCCAAGCGCGGCAGTTTTAAATTAACGAATATTCAGTTGTTACTGAAGCATATGCACCAAGACCCGAACGGATCGGTTCCCTTTTATATCTAGTTTCAAGATATTTAAAGTACCCTGTTATGTGACATTTGGCCTTTAAGCACTCGAGGATGGACCTCATCTGGACCCATTGATTTATTTGGGTTGGTTACCATTAATAGTTTCTTTACATCATCAGGAGAAAAGAATATGTCATCTAGTCCATGGTTATCGACAGTCCCATCAACAAAGTCAAAGGGTTCACAGACATCACCTCCATAGATACAGTGCATGAAGTCATTAAACCAAATCAAGTTCCTATCCTCCTCTTTTTCAAATACCGATTGGAAGAAACTATTCAATTCAGTAGCTATTTCTTGATTACTATTGATTTCAACACCATTAGTACCTCTCAATTTGTTGATTTTTGACCGACTTTTTGTTTTATTATTTACATACATATAAAAGACTTTAGGATTCTTTTTGACTCTTTTACAGAGAGTGCAGCAGTGGGGCGTGGAACACAGCCTTTCTTAAAGGGTTTTAAATTCCTTTTAACGTATAGTCCACATGCGTGTTTTGCAGTCAAGTGGCATATACTTCCAGCACTTGTAGTTTTTGTATTTCTGAGTGTTGTGGCGTAGTTCTGCTACTCGTTGCTGCTGGTGGTGTGAGGCTCCTCCCAAACGAGCAGCTGAACCTGCGGCTTCAACAGCAAGCTGAGAACCGAGCAGGACTGTTGGGGTGACGGTGGTCCACACACACCAGCAGCAGGGATGTTTTCACTGCCATCAATGTCCCACATCTGACTTTATTGCGGTGAAGACGTTGCTATATCTCAGAGCTTCTATTTGGTTACAGCATTAGCACGTTAGCAGCGGAGCCTCTGCCTGCCAGGCCACTTTTTAAGCCCATCTTCCACCACGAAGTGCTATGATTACATTACTGTTTCAGAGGTGCAGAAGGCCGCGTTGCTGTATTTTTGATGGCAGTCATTGTTTTTTAACAAGGAAAAGTGTCCCGTTTAGGTGTGAAGGACACAAGTCAAGAGGACCCCTGACCACATCAGCGCCCCACATGGACCCCAGGATCCAACCTGTACCTGTGCATTTTCAGTCCAGAGATTCATAAAGCGATTCAGCATTTCGTGAAGCCTCACTCGGAACATTCCAGTTGTGTGTTGCTTCATGTGGTGCAGCCAGCCGTGACGCGCCGAGCCGCTCGTGTCTGACGTATGGAGACGCTTGGCGGGTCTCTGCAACACTTCCACACGTTCCTGTTGAGCTGCTTGGTTTCTGTCCCACCGCTGCTGCTCGCCACGGCTCTACACATCACTGGACTGAAGGTGCACCTGTACAGACTGGATCCTGGGCTCCACCTGGTCACGTCCCTCCGTTACAACTCCACCTTCTGAACTAGCACCGGAAGTTGCGCTCAAAATTCTCGCAAGGCACCACGGGGGATCAGAATAAGGTGGATAAAGACACACTTTGTACTTTAACAAAAACGGCTCAGACTTATTTATGATTGTGATGAAAATTATTCTAAACAGTCACAAAACAGAATCTGTAATCTGATTACAGTAACGTGTCCTCAGCAGTAATCTGATTACCTGAGGTCCCCGATGCTAACTCCTGATGCTAACAGCTGTTAGCTCCGGTCTCAAGGCTCGTGACGTTTAAACAGTCCGTTTCCAGGCTGAATAATCCTGAAGATTACCGCAAATAATCCGGATTAACCACAACTAACCGATAAACTCAGATTATTGATCAAATTTAACAAAAAAAAAATGAAAAAAATTCAGAACTCCACAAGCTCAATGACAACATGGGCCTCCGCTTCCTCTTCTTCTACGGTTTGTCTGCGCAGCCTGGTGGAGTCCTCCGGGATCTGCTGCCTCCTCTGGACCAAAGAGGAACTGTAGCCTCATGAGACGATAAGATGCAGCCCAGAAATCTGAATCCTGAGAGAAGTTTGTGTTTCCATAATTTATAACAAAATGGACAAAAACTGTCACATACTCGTTACAAGTAAAGAGAAATATTTCCAGTCTTTTTGTTTTGATTTAACAGAAATATTACACTGTTAAGGGGGCAGTGCAGTGGCGCAGTGGTTAGCCCTGCGGCAGCACAGCAACCCACCGTTGGCTGGGGGATCCTGGGTTCGATCCCAGCCCCCGACCAACAGTGATCTGTGTGGAGTTTGCATGTTCTCCCCGTGTCTGCGTGGGTTTACTCCGGGATTTCTCCGGTTTCCCCCCACATGCCAAAAACATGCAAGTTAGGTTAATTGGCATCAAACTGGGGATTCTAAATTGTCCTTAGGTGTGACTGTGAGAGTGAATGGTTGTCTGTCTCTCTGTGTTGGTCCTGTGATGGACTGGCGATCTGTCCAGGGTGGACCCTGCCTCTCACCCAAAGATGCTGGGATAGGCTCCAGCCCCCCCACGACCCGAAAAGGATTAAGCGGAAGAAGATGGATGTGTGGAGGAACAAAATAAGTGCAGGAGGACACGGCGAACTGAAGTTTAAAAGGCTGCTTTATTCATCCTCCATCACGAGACTCGCCCCAGCGCCGTGGCAGCGCGCTGGGGCGAGTCCTGCGTCTCAAAGTCAGCAACAAGCAATGCGGGTGATCAAAAAGAGAGAGAGCAAGAGATATGCAGTCAACTTATATACCCAGCTACAGACAATGCATGCATGGCACATTAGCATCACAGTATACAGCAGGAAAGCATGGACATGAATGAATGAATGAATGAATGAATGAATCTTTATTTCGGATAGTACAGGTTAAAAGGAACTGAATAATATAGCAAAAGGGGGAAAGAAAATCCAACAAGGTCAAATTAGACAATAACTCCTCTGATTATCCAGTTCAACATAAGTTATGTGAAATGGGTGATGGCTGAAGCCGCAGCTTATATTGCCCACCATATTCCATCCAAGAATTCAAAAATAAAATAAAACTGATTACAATTCAGAACAAAGCTAAGACAAAATGTGACAAAAAAAACTAAGCTACAACACAACACAGGCTGGAAATGTCAATCCTGATGTGATTTTACATGTCATCTTGTAAATATGTTTGGAGTATTTCTTCCTTTAGTTTTTGTTTAAATTGTCCAAGTGTTGTACATGATTTTAATTCAGATCCAAAATCGTTCCATAATCTGACTCCTTGCACTGAGACACAGTGTTGCTTGGTGGTAGTTCTCACTGAAGGTTTTTGAAATATCCATGTTCCTCTGAAATGATATTGTTTCTCCCTTATTTGGAACAACTTTTGGATATTTGCGGGCAGTGATAGATTCTTAGCTTTAAACATTATTACTGCAGTTTTAAAGTCAACCAGATCTTTCAACTTGAGAGCTTTTAATTTAAGAAAAAGTGGGTTTGTTGGTTCCCTGTAAGCAGCTTTATTTATTATTCTAATAGCTCTCTTCTGAAGCATAAAGGGTGGATATATGTTTGTTTTATATGTATTTCCCCATACTTCAGTACAATATGTCATGTATGGGAGTATTAATGAATGATACAAGGTATATAGTGTGGGTTGATTCAGCAAATATTTCACTCTGTGTAATATTGCAATTGATTTGGATATTTTACCTTTAATATAATTAATATGTGACTTCCAACACAGTTTATTATCAATTATTACACCAAGAAATTTAGTTTCAGATACCCTTTCAATCTCTACACCATTTACACTGAGTTTAGATACTAAGTTGTTGTGATGGTTGTTAAAAACTATAAATTTTGTCTTACTTAAATTGAGCGTTAATTTGTTTGAATCAAACCACAGTTTAAGCTTTCCTAATTCCTTTCCGAGTGTATCCAAAAGTTGTTCCAAATTGTTTCCACTGCATAATAGACTAGTGTCATCGGCAAACAATATTAAGTCCATTTTTTCGGAAACTTTACATATATCATTTATATTCATATTGAATAATAATGGCCCCAAAACTGAACCCTGTGGGACTCCACAGGGGACCTTCAGTAACTGTGAGTTTTTGTTATTAATACATACATACTGATATCTATTCTTTAAGTAACTACTTAACCAGGACAGTGCTACCCCCCAATACCACAATTTTGTAGTTTCTTTAATAATAAATTATGATCCACTGTATCAAATGCTTTTTTAAGATCCAGGAATACCCCAACTGAATACTCTTTATTTTCAGTGGCAGTTGATATTTTTTCTATAAATTCCATTAGAGCAAATGCAGTTGTCCTCTTGTGTCTGAACCCATATTGCTGCTCACACAATAAATTATTCTTCAGTATGAAGTTGTCAATTCTCTCATAGAATATTTTTTCAAGTATCTTGGAAAATTGTTGCAATAGTGAAATTGGTCTATAGTTTGAGAATTCCCCTCTGTCACCCATCTTGTATATCGGAATTACTTTAGCTATTTTCATTGCATTGGGAAATATACCTGTTTGGAGAGACAGGTTACAGATATACGTCAGTGGTTTCACTAAGCATTCAATAATAGTTTTGACTAAGAGCATGTCAATACCATCACAGTCCATAGATGTTTTACTTTTAAACGATTTAACAATTTCAATGACCTCTCTCTCTTGTCTGTGTTCTTTATGAAAATGGAGTCTTTTATAGCAGTGTTATTGCTTATTGTATCACCTGTAGGCGCCGTAGTGGGTATTTCTCGAGCCAAATTAGGACCAATGTTAACAAAAAAGTTATTAAATTCATCTGCAGGTGAAGCTACATTCACACTCTGAGTCGTTTTATTATTTTTTGAAATATCGCTTGGGTTGCTTGTATTTCTGCTTTTATTTCCAAGAATATTGTTAAGTATTGTCCATGTATTTTTAATATTGTCTCTGTTTTTCTCCAGTTCTTTACTGTAATAGTCTCTTTTACTACATCTTATTATATATGTTAACTTATTTTTGTATGTTTTATACCACTGCTCTGCTTCTTTTGTCCTTTTCTTTAGAAAAGCTTTATATAATAAATTTTTCTTTTTACACGCCTTTTGTGGTCCTTTGGTTAACCATGGCTTATCAGCAAATTTATGTTTAAGCTTTTTTTTTTACTAATGGACAATTTTTTTCATAAAGAGTGGTTACAATGTTTATAAATGTGTCATAGGCTTCATTTACATCTGATACATAGACTTTTGTCCAGTCTTGCTTCAGCAAGTCTTCTTTAAAAGAACTGATTGCATTTGGAGATTTGTATCTGAACGATTTTAAAAATTTTCTGTATTGGCCCCCGTGTGGCCATGGATAAGTGCAAAGGTTGGCAAATGGTCACTTATATCATTTATCAATAATCCACTTTCTATTTTCTTATCAATAATATTAACAAACAGGTTGTCAATAAGTGTAGCAGTGTGAACTGTGATTCTACTGGGATGTGTTATTGTGGGATATAGACTCATGCTGTACATAGAGTTCATGAACTCTGTAATTACATTTTGTTGATGTGGATTTAGTAGATCAATATTGAAATCTCCACAAATTACTACCATTTTCTTACTAGTAATATTATTGTACAGCTCAACTAATTTATCTCTGAATGTCTCAATGCAAGTTCCCGGCGTTCTATATATACAACTTATAATTAGATTTTTTGTTTTATCTTGGTCAATCTCAACAGTAACACATTCCAAGATCCCTGGTAGTGCAAAGGACATTCCATTTACAAGCTTACACCTATACAGGTCATCAATATACAGTGCAACACCACCACCCTTCTTTTGAGATCTGTTAATATGAAACATCTGATATCCCTCTATTGCCATCAGGGGAGCCTGCTCTTCATTAAGCCAAGTTTCAGAGACTGCTATAGCTGTAAATTTTCTGTCTAGCTGTTTTAAATAGTCCTGAATCTGTGGAACATTTTTGTTAAGACTTCTGCTGTTGATGTGTATTATTGATAGTTTACCATCTAGCTGAAGAACGAGCTGAAGAAGAGACACAGCGGGCGAAGGGCTGGAGCAAAGGTTAGGAGGAGGAGGAGGAAGCATAAGCCAGCTGTACCAATGATCATCACCGGAAACTTGCGTTCCATGGGAAACAAGACTGATGAGATCACAGTGCTGGTCAGGACACAAAAGGAGTATCGTGAGTACAGTTTCATGTGTTTTATGGAGACGTGGTTACACTCACAGATCCCGGATGTAAACATAGCGATACCTGGCTTCAAGACTATAAGGGGGGACAGAGACATGAAAAGCAGCAGGAAAAAAAGAGGAGGAGGAGTGGCACTTCTTGTTAATGAGCGGTGGTGTCATCCCAGGCACATTTATGTGAAGGAAAAGTGCTGCAGCCCGGACACTGAACTGCTGGCTGTCAGTATGAGACCTTATTATATGCCACGAGAAATGAAGTGTGCTTTAATTGTTATCGTCTACGTCCCTCCGTCAGCTGACGCAGTGGTGGCCTGTGACGTCATCAGCTCTACTGCGGCCACATTACTGGAGAAGCACCCAGATGCATTCATGGCCATCACAGGTGATTTTAACCATGTCTCAGTGGGAAAAACACTACCAAACTTTCACCAGTTTGTTGACTGTCCCACCAGAGAGAACAAAACACTGGATCTACTGTACGCCAATGTCAGTGATGCATATAGTGCCACAGCTCTACCCCCCATTGGTAAATCAGATCACTGCATGGTCATGTTATCACCCAAGTACGTCCCCCTTGTGCAAAGGCAGCCTGGTTATACACGGACTGTGAGGAGGTGGACACAGGAGGCTGCTGATGCACTGCAGGACTGCTTCAAGACGATGGACTGGAGCATACTCTGGGGACCACATGGGGTGGACATAGACAATATGACCAAATGCGTCACAGAATACATCAGATTCTGTGAAGACACGACCATGCCAGCTCAGATTGTACACTGCTTCTCCAACAACAGACCATGGGTCACCAGTGACCTGAAAGCACTTCTGAACAAAAAGAAGAGCTTTTAGGGCTGGAGACAAGGAGAAGCTGAGGGGAGTGCAGCATGAGCTGAGAGAGATGCTGAGGAGGTACAAGGACAATTATAGGAGGAAGTTGGAAGAGAAACTCAGGCAAAATAACACTAAAGATGTGTGGGAGGGAATGAAACAAATCACTGGGTACAAGGGGAGAGTCAGGCAGCCATCTGGGAGCCAGGAGAGAGCTGAGGAACTGAATCTGTTTTTTAATAGGTTCAACTCACAGTCTGTCACCCGAGTAACACAACCAGACCCCCACACACCCCTCCCTACCCACGCTCCTGTGCAGAACCTCTCTCCATCACCCTCCTCCTCCTCCTCAGGGGGCACCAGGACCCTCCCTCACTTCACGGTGACTACAGATCAGGTGGAGAAACAGCTGAAGAGACTCCGTCAGCGGAAGGCTTCAGGCCCGGATGACATCTCCGCTAGGATCCTGAGGACCTGTGCCAACCAACTAGCTCCAGTACTGACACACCTGTACAACCTGAGCCTGAGTCTGGAGAGAGTACCGGTGCTGTGGAAGACATCCTGCCTGGTTCCTGTCCCCAAGAAGTCATCTCCATCGGATCTGAATGACTATCGACCAGTTGCCCTCACATCTCTTCTTCTTCATCTTCTTCTTCCGGCTTTAAGAGAGAGCAGACGCATTTCTTCTCCTCTCCCTTCTCCTCCTCCCTTTACTGATCCCAGCTTGCTGTGTCTTGTCTGTGTCTCGCTCTTCTTCTGCCGCATCTCGACCCAAACGGAAAATTATGGATTGAGCTGGGCTTTAAATGCAATTGACACCACTTTAATAAAAGATCGGGCCAGGGGGAGCCCATGTGGGGAGACTCATGGTTATTTAAAGAAGTCTTCCCACTTATTGGTAGCTTTATTCTTCATATAATCAATTCTTCATTAACTTTAGGCCATGTACTGCAGGCTTTTAAAACGGCTGTAATTAAACCCTTACTCAAAAAGCCAACGCTAGATCCAGGAGCTTTAGCTAACTATAGACCAATCTCTAATCTCCCTTTCATTTCAAAAATCTTAGAAAGAGTTGTTGCTACGCAATTATTTGACCACCTGCAGGGAAATGGTTTACTTGAAGAGTTTCAGTCTGGGTTTAAAATCCATCATAGTACTGAAACAGCCTTAGCGAAGGTCACTAATGACCTCCTCATTGCATCTGATAATGGACTAGTTTCTGTACTTATCCTTTTAGACCTTAGTGAAGCTTTTGATACTATAGATCATAATATTCTACTTGATAGATTAGAACACTATGTTGGACTTAATGGAACTTTGTTGCAGTGGTTTAGATCTTATTTATCTGATAGGTTCCAGTTTGTACATGTAAATAATGAGTTTTCTTTCAACTCAAAGCTCAGTCATGGAGTTCCACAGGGATCTGTGCTAGACCCTACTCTTTAGGGCCTTTTCCACTAGCACGCTTTAGCGCGACACGGGACGGCTCAGCACGCTTTGTACGCTTTTCCACAAGCCCCAACACGGTTTAACAGCCGTGATTCTCAGCCCCGCTGAAGGGCAGGGTACAGCAGTGCTGAGCTGTGCCGTGTTGTGACGTTAACAGACTGGTCGCCGCTGATTGGTCAGGTCGTAACCGGCGCTGTTTGGTCAGGTTGTAACCGCCCCTCTCCTCCTCCTCTTCTACCAAATCTTCACGACCTTCTCAATAAAGTTTTTGAAAAAAAAAAAAAAAAAGAATCTTCACGACCGCCTTTACTCAGCACGCAACCACTGTTGGCGGTTCCTTTTCAGTGTATTGCTGTGCTATTTTCATTTATTCTCTATCAAAAATGGCTTCGCGTAATAAGGGTGTTCCATGGAGCAGTAAGGACCTGCAGTGTCTGCTGACTGCATTGTCAGACGAATGTATCCAGCGCGAGTTAGACGGAGCCGCCCGGAATGAAAAAATATACCGGGAGGTCTCGACATCAGAGTCCTTTAACGGTGAGTTTTAATTTTTTTTTATTCATCCCACGCGTCCGCCGCGACAGCCCGCACGGATTATTCAACCGAGCTTTCCTGACCCACAGCTGGCAGAGACGGATTAATTCTACCGAGCCTCAGCACTCAGTGGTCGGCGTGTATAAAATGTCGATTAACCTTCATGTTGTGTTGCAAAGTTTTTTTTTATTTTAATATTTTGTATATAATAAAATGGAATTGTTTTGGAAAGTGTGGTTTGTCTGTTATAACACTGAATTATAAAACAGTATAATTACATAGAAATTCCATTGCCTAGTCTGATCAAAATGATGCTGAGGGTCAACCATTGTAAAGGTAATGTAATTTTTAACTAGACCAAAAAAGAAATCTTTTTGTAAGCTTTCTGTTCTTTTTATTGAAATATCATAAAAAATTAGCACCAAGTCAAAGGTACTGTCACGCCGCGCCGCTCATCAGCGGCGCCACCTGCTCGCACACCTGCTCGTCATCAGCGGCGAGGGATATAAGCCGCCTCGCCCTGAGCTTCGGCCTGAAGCCGTCAGACTTTGCTACTCATCATCGTGAGTCAAACTTTCCTTCAGCACGACGCCTTTGGAAAGAAGCCCTTACCTCCTTTCTCTCCAGTCTGCTCCCCTGTGCACAGGTGGATTCCTCGGCAGCGGACAACGCCTCTCCATCGCCATTCCTCGCTGCTGCACCGAGTCCTGCAGGTGGCTGTCTTCCGGGTCCCGTCCTTGTGGTGCCAGTCATCTGCCCCTTACAAGTAAGCTCCTCTCTCGCTCATTCTCCTCCTGTGTTGGTGTGTGCCCGTCACCCTGTGTCCTTGTGCTCTTTCCCATAGGGTTGCCGGCTGTACGGTCTCCTGCCTCTGTGCCCGAAGCAGACGCCACCACCAATACATTTACATCCCGCAGACACACATCCATTCACGCCTGTTGCTAATAAACTATTTGAACTACTCTGAGCTTGTGTGTGTGCGTCTCCTGAGCCGTGCGTTATGTCAGTACGGCTTCAGCAGAGCGGCTCGGCAGACGGCGGGCTCGCACACCGGTTTTCCACTCTCGAGGCTCGAGTGGATCAATTAGCCTATCAGCAACAGGTGATTTTTAATCAATTGTTAAATTTGACTAACCGGTTGGGCCGCTTGGACCCCCAACAGCCGTTCCCCCCGGCTCGTCAGGGTGGCGGAGCTCCTGCTGCTCCAGTGGTCGTCCAGCAGGCTCCGAGTGCACCGGTTCGGCTCACACCCATTCCAACCCCCGCCCGCTTTAGCGGTAAGCTCGGCGGAGCGCGGGGGTTTATTATGCAGTGTGAGTCCGTTTTCCACCGTGTGCCCGGAGACTTTCCCTCAGATCATAGCCGAATTGGTTATATCGGGAATCTCCTGGAGGGGCGTGCTTTAACATGGACCTACGCCGTTATGGCGAGGCCCAGTTATGCCGCCCTCACATATGACCAATTCGTGAGGCGCTTCCTGGAGGTCTTTGACCATACTTCAACCGAGACGGTCCAGGTCGATCGGCTTCTCACCCTCCAGCAGGGAAGCCGGTTGGCAGCGGACTACGCGGTCGACTTCCGGGTAGTGGCGGAGGAATTAGGCTGGGAGGAACGCTCCCTCTGCGGCCTTTTTCTCCGCAGCCTCAATGATGATCTGAGGGATGAACTGGCTGGGCGGGATATTCCTGAGACGCTAGCGGAGCTGACATCCTTAGCGATTAGTTTGGACAACAGGCTGCGCGAGCGCTCCTCGGGGCGGAAGTCGTCTTCTTCTCGCCCTCGTGGAGCTTCGCCGCACCTGTTCCAAGCTCGCCCCCTGGCGGCGCCGCCACCATCGTGCCCCGAGGAGTCGGAGCCGATGGTGACGGGCTGGACAAAGCTTTCCCCTGCAGAGAGACAACGCCGCCGTGAGTTGGATCTCTGCATGTATTGCGGAGATGACCAACACACGGTGAAGCTTTGCCCACGGAAAGCCAGTCGGCGGGGTCCACGAGTCACTGTAGGTGGCCTCGCGGATGTCAACCGGTTAAACCCCCTCACTCAATTAAAGCTGCCCATTCGTTTCTGCCACAATCCCACTGGGCATCTCACCCACGCACTGGTGGATTCGGGTGCAGAAGGCAGCTTTATTTCACAAAGCCTGGCAACCCGATTGGGCATCCACTGCCAGGCGCTCAAAGACCCCATCTCCCTGGTCAACCTCTCCCGTGCTTCCCTTGGGAGAGTCACGCACCAGACCATCCCGGTCCCGGTGATCATCTCTGGTAACCACCGGGAGGAGATAACCTTTCTCATCCTGCCCAACTCTGTGTCGCCCGTCATCCTGGGGTATCCCTGGCTACGCCTCCACAACCCTGTCCTGGATTGGAAGTCAGCTGGGGTATCGACATGGAGCACGTTCTGCATGGGCACCTGCCTTCAGTCCGCTGCCTGCTCTTCGTCCGCTTCTCCCCCCGCTACGGATGCTGCACCCCCGGACCTGTCTCTGGTGCCCCTGGAATTTCACGACCTGGGTATGGTATTTAGCAAGGTCAAAGCTATGTCTCTCCCCCCTCATCGGCCCTATGACTGCGCCATCAACCTCCGCCAGGGGGCACCCTTACCTTCTGGTCGGCTCTACAGTCTGTCAGAGCCGGAGAAGGAGACGATGAATGCCTACCTTAAGGAATCACTGAGCGCTGGGATAATCCGCCCATCGTCATCACCCGTGGGGGCAGGATTCTTCTTCGTTGGAAAAAAGGACGGATCTCTCCGCCCGTGCATAGATTACCGGGCTCTGAACGACATCACGGAGAAGGATCGTTACACCCTGCCCCTCATGGACACCGCTTTCCACTCCCTCCAGGGGGCGACCTGGTTCACCAAGCTGGATTTACGCAGCGCATACCACCTCGTCCGGATCCGGGAGGGAGATGAGTGGAAAACAGCCTTCCGTACCCCGAACGGCCACTTTGAATACCTGGTAATGCCGTTCGGGTTGACCAACGCTCCTGCCGTCTTTCAGCGCCTCATTAATGACGTCCTCCGGGATTTCATCGGCCTCTTTGTGTTCGTCTACCTGGACAATATTCTCATCTTCTCTAAGTCCAGGGACGAGCACCAGGTACATGTGAGGCGGGTCCTCCAAAGACTGCTGGAGAACCGGCTATACGTGAAGGCTGAAAAGTGTGAATTTTACGCCAGAACGACATCCTTCCTGGGTTTCATCATCTCTCATGACCAGGTGCTCCCAGACCCAGAGAAGGTAAAGGCGGTGGTGGAATGGCCTACACCTGCATCACGGAAGCAGGTGCAACAGTTCGTTGGATTTGCAAATTTCTACCGCCGCTTTGTCCCCAATTTCAGCTCCATCGTCGGACCACTGACCCGCCTCACGTCCCCTAAGGTCCCGTTCCGGTGGACCGAAGAGGCCGCTGCTGCCTTTCAGGCGCTGAAGGCGGAGTTCTCCTCCTCCCGGGTCCTTCGCCAGGTCGACCCCGCGCTGCAGTGCATCGTGGAGGTGGACGCCTCGGACACAGGAGTGGGGGCGGTGCTATCTCAGCGGTCGCCTGATGACGGCGCCAAACGGCCCTGCGCCTTCTTCTCCCGGCGCTTGTCCCCGGCGGAGAGGAACTATGATGTGGGGGACAGAGAGCTCCTGGCCATCAAGCTCGCGCTGCAAGAATGGCGCCACTGGCTAGAGGGGGCGGACCTGCCGTTCGTGGTCCTTACGGACCATAAGAACTTGGAGTACATTCGATCTGCCAAGCGCCTGAACGCCCACCAGGCGCGTTGGTCCCTGTTCTTCGCCAGGTTCCAGTTTTCCATCACCTTCAGGCCTGGCTCCAAAAACGGCCTGCCTGATGCCCTCTCTAGGCAGTTCACCCCCGAGGAGTTGGAGGAGCCGCTCCACACCATCCTGCCCAGGTCGTGCGTCGTGGGAGCCATCTCCTGGGACATAGAGAGCAAGATCCGGAGAGCGCAGGAAGTGGAACCTGACCCTGGCGGCAGACCGGAGGGGAGGCTGTTCGTGCCATCCGCGGTTCGAGGAGAGGTCATCCACTGGCTGCACACCTCTAAGCTCACCTGTCACCCTGGCTCCGCCCGGATGATAGACCTCCTCCAGCGGTCCTTTTGGTGGCCGGGCCTGCGGAGGGACACAGCCCGCTACGCCCGGGCTTGTCCAATTTGTGCCACCAACAAGTCGGGAAACGCCCCCCCAGCGGGTGTGCTCCAGCCCCTGCCCGTCCCTGGCAAGCCCTGGTCACACATCGCTTTGGATTTCGTCACCGGACTCCCAGCCTCCAATTCCTATGACACCATCCTGACCATCGTGGACCGCTTCTTCAAAGCTGTGCACTTCGTCCCCCTGCGAGGTCTTCCAACTGCCCTGGAGACGGCGGATCTCCTCGTCCAACACGTGGTCAGGCTGCACGGGATTCCGGTGGACGTGGTCTCGGACCGGGGGCCCCAATTTTCCTCTGAGGTTTGGAGATCGTTCTGTAACGCCATCGGAGCCAAGGTGAGCCTCTCCTCCGGCCATCACCCCCAATCCAACGGGCAGTGTGAGCGGACCAATCAGGAGCTGGAGGCTGCGCTCCGCTGTGTAACAGCATCCAAACCCACGTCCTGGAGTAACCATCTTGCCTGGGTTGAATACGCCCACAACACCGCGCGCTCTTCTGCCACAGGGATGTCCCCCTTCAAGGCGTCCCTGGGTTATGACCCCCCGCTGTTCCCGGCGCAGGAGAGTGAGGTAACTGTCCCCTCAGTTAGGGCGCATCTCAAGCAGTTCCGCTCCATCTGGGCTGCAGCGCGTAATGCGCTTTTACGCACGGTGGAGCGCAACAGAACTGTGGCGGACCGGCACAGAAGACCTGCCCCGGCGTACAGAGTTGGGCAACGAGTCTACGTGTCAACCCAGGACGTGACATTGAAAGGCGAGAGGAGGAAGCTGGCACAACGCTTTATGGGACCCTACCCCATCACCCGGATCATCAACCCAGTAGCTGTGCGCGTGGCTATTCCCCCCTCCCTCCGCATCCATCCCACCTTCCACGTGTCTAAGGTGAAGCTGGCAGTCACCGACCCCCTATGCCCTCCTCCTGCTGCGCAACCCGCGCCCCGGATGATTGATGGTCATCCGGCCTGGTCCGTCGCCTCCATCCTGGACTCCCGGCGCCGGGGTCGTGGGTTGCAGTACTTGGTGGACTGGGAGGGCTATGGGCCCAAGCATCGACAGTGGGTACCCTCGTCGTTCGTGTTGGACCCATCGCTCATCGCTGACTTCCACCGAGCGCACCCAGAGAAGCCATCGCCAGGAGGCGCTGCTAGAGGTCTGTATGGTCTCCTGCCTCTGTGCCCGAAGCAGACGCCACCACCAATACATTTACATCCCGCAGACACACATCCATTCACGCCTGTTGCTAATAAACTATTTGAACTACTCTGAGCTTGTGTGTGTGCGTCTCCTGAGCCGTGCGTTATGTCAGGTACAAGTATATGTAAATTGAATGTTCTATCGGCATTCCAAATTCAGAGATTTACAATACTTTAGAAGGAGTGTAGCATCATCTAAACGGAAAATAATAATACTGTTGTTCCAAACGTTGACCTGAAGGTGAAAAACATGAATTTTTTTTATTCAGTACATCCAAAATGCCCTAGGATGTGGTGTAGTCCGGTGTGCCACCGTCTCATTATTTAATACGAATAAAAACAAGTTTCAGCTCATTATTTCTAGGTCATTTGGCAGTTAATTCAAAACAAAAGTGACTTGTGTTGTTGCAGCTTAATTATGAGATAAAATTAATTGTGAGATAAAACCACAGAGCGAGCAAGGCAATAATGCTTGGATCCTCCATTTTTTGTCTGGTGTAAATAAGGACTCAGTCCGGTGCAGAACATCAGGGGAGTGTGGCCCCGCCTCGCTGAGAATCTGCTGCTGCCCCGCAACACTGTGCTAATGGAGACAGAAGCATTCCGAGCCATACTGAAGTGAATCAGAATCAGAATCAGAATCAGAAAAGATTTATGACTTCCGGTTATGGCTGCCACGTAGGACGGACGTGTCTCGCTCTGCTCTGCTCCTGGAGAAAAAAATCGGCAAATAACTCTCTCATTTGGGACAGAACGTATCCCAGCATTTGGGCGAGGATATGTCGGCGAAGCCTAAGGCTGGAAAACCAGGAAAAGGAAAAAGCGAGCCGCCGAAACAGTCCAAATTAACGGACTTTCAGGTCTGTGACGCAGCAAACAAAACTCCATATATGGCGGAGGAGGCTGGCAACGGTGCGATTTCTGCGGGGAATGGCGCAGATGCGCTGATGGCTGCCATGAGTTCAATGAGAGCGGACTTTTCCTCTAGATTTGATGGGATTATGACAGCGTTGGAAGGAATAAGAAAGGAATTGGGTGACTGTGTAGAACGAACGGCGCAGATGGAGCTCCGTCTCGCTAGTGCTGAAGATGACGTCACCCGTCTTCAATTAAAGGTGCGCACTTTGGAAAAAAAAAATAAATCTCTGGAAGATAATATTTTGGATTTGGAATCTCGGTCGAGACAGAATAATTTGAGGCTGGTGGGTCTTCCAGAGGAATCAGAAGGTCGGGACGTATGTTCCTTTCTGGAAAAGTGGATTCCGGAGGTGCTGGGCAGCGAGGAGTTGCAATCAGCAGTGGTTCTGGAAAAAGCACATCGTATTGGCCCACGGAGAGATAAGGGACCGCCGAGGACCTTAATTATGAAGTTTCTTAGCAACAGAGACAGGATGAAGATCTTCAACGCTGCACGTGCTAAAGGAGAGATTAAACACCAGGACCAGCAGGTGCGGTTCTACCCAGATTTGGCCACAGGAATCCAGCAATTGAGGAAGCAGTTTGATCCCGTACGTAAGGAGCTGCGCAACCTTGGGATTCGTCATGGTGTAATCTATCCTGCGAGACTGCTGACCACGTATGAGGGCAGAACCCACATCTTCAAGACCCCAGAGGAGGCGCAGGAGTTCATCAAGAAGATCAAAGAAGAAGAAGAGACTGGTGGGAGCTAAGCATGAACAAAATATAAGGTAGAATAATTAAGCATTTGCACAGGCATCTGACTGACTTGAAGTAAATAGTAAGTTTACAAAATATAGATTGTATTATATATTAAAAAAAACAAAACAAAAACAAACAAACAAAAAAAAAACTATGATGTACAAAGTTGTTAAAAATTTTGGAGTTAAGTTGGAAAACTACAGAGGAGAGTTAATGTTACGTCATTAAAAGCAGTAGAGTTAGGGTGATTGGGAGGATGAAGAAGGAGTGGCTTAGGCTGTTCCCCGTGGGTGTGGAACGGTCGATGGCTATATCGGGAGACAGAATTTTTCTTTTGATTTTGGGGGGTTTGCCACAAGTGTGGGAAGGGGAAATTTGTTTGTGTGTAGTTTGTAGGATGAATGTTCAACCACTCATGTTTTTGCTTCTCTGTATGAGCATGTTTACACTGCAAGGTAATCCCAAACTCTCTATTGATCATGGACCAAAGTGTTAATCTTAATTTAACTTCATGGAATTGCAGAGGTCTACAAAATTTAAAAAAACTTAAACAAGTTATGAATAAAATAAAGGACATGGGTTCAAGAATTGTGTTTTTACAAGAAACTCATCTGATAGAGGAGGATGTTAAAAGAATTAGGAGTAGATGGCAGGGAAGTGTATTCACCTCTTCATTTTCATCCCGAGCCAGGGGAGTTATGACTCTCATACATAAATCAGTTCCTTTTCAAGTGAAAAATGTAATTGGAGACAAATTTGGAAGATATGTAATCATTCAAGGTTCTTTGCTATTAGAAAATATAAATCTTGTGAACTTATATGGTCCCAATATAGATGATCAGAAGTTCTTTGCTAATTTATTTCTCATCTTATCATCACTTACAGGGCAACATATAATAGCAGGGGATTTTAATTGTACATTGAATCCAGGTGTGGATAGATCAACAGGACTGGATTGTACGCACATTGGATGTAGGATGACTATTAATCATTTTATGAAAGAATTGAGATTGTTAGATATATGGAGAGAAATGAAACCACAAGTTAAAGCCTATTCTTGTTATTCCAGTACCTACAAGACATTCTCACGTATTGATTATTTTTTGATTTCCACAGAATTAAGGTCCAAGATTCAAAACTGCTTTTATGATAACATCGTGATCTCTGATCATGCACCCTGTTGTCTAATATATGTAGATAAAAAATTGACAAAGGAATCAGGTAGATGGCAATTTCAGCATAAATGGCTTCAGGATGAGGAATTTGTCAAGTATATAGAAAAACAGATAGACGAGTTCTTTGACATCAATACTACACAAACATCAGCATGTGTAAAGTGGGAGGCTTTCAAAGCTTTTATTAGGGGACATATTATTAGTTATACAGGATCAAAATCTAAGAAGACTCGAGAGGAGAGAGCTAAATTGGAACATAAAATAAAAAATCTTCAGGAAAAAGTGTATGCAGGAAGTGACCCAAGGTTGGAGAATGAATTACTGATTTTGAGAGCTGAATACGACAAAAAATCAGCGAATAGAGCTGCCTCGAGTCTTCTAAGATTGAAACAATCTTTTTATGAACAAGGTGAAAAATCAGGAAAATTATTAGCATGGCAGATTAAACAATTGGAAATTAAAACACCAATTACCAGTATTATAAGTAACGGACAGGTAGTTATAGATCCTTTAGAAATTAATAGAGCCTTTAGAGATTACTATGAAAAATTATATGATACCAAAAATGAACCTGATTTAACAAAACTAAATGGGTTTTTGAACGAACTATCTATACCGTGTATTCCAAATGAAAACAGGGAGATATTGGAGTCTAAAATTAGTCAAGAAGAAGTTGGGCTAGCCATTGATAATATGAAATCAGGAAAAAGTGCAGGACCAGATGGTCTTCCAGTTGACCTTTATAAAAAATTTAAGAATAAATTAATAAAACCTTTTTTGGAAATGGTTTTAGAAGCATTTCAAAATAATAATTTACCATCATACATAAATAATGCCTTAATTATACTGCTGCCAAAACCAGGTAAGCCCTCTAATAAATGTGAAAATATGAGACCAATAAGCCTATTAAACGCCGACCTTAAGATAATCTGTAAAATTTTAGCAAGACGAATACAAGAAATTTTACCAAATATTATTAATCGAGATCAGAATGGCTTTATAAAGGGTAGACAAGGCTTCCATAATGTAAGAAGACTATTTAATATTATTTATTTTAATAAAGAAGCACCGGATACAGCTCTCCTATCATTGGACGCCGAAAAGGCCTTTGATAGAGTTGAATGGCCCTTTCTTTTTGAAGTCCTACAAAGGTTTGGACTTGGAAATAATTTCATAAAATGGGTTCAAATAATATACAATAATGCTACAGCAGAAATCCTAACAAATAACAATATTTCAAAACCAATAAAAATCAATAGAGGATGTCGACAAGGCTGTCCACTTTCACCTTTACTGTTTACTATGGCAATTGAACCTTTAGCGATAGCGATACGTTTACATTCACAAATATATGGAATTAAAGTTGGACCAACAGAACATAAAATCTCCCTGTACGCCGATGATATAATTTTGTTTATGTCGAATCTAAAAAAATCAATTCCAACCTTGTTGAATTTAATAAAGAATTTTGGGGAAATATCAGGATATAAAATAAATAAAACTAAATCTTCAATATTAATGCTAAATGAGACCCAGAGAAATTACCCAGCCCCTGAGGTAAATCAATTCAATGTTGTAAATCAGTTTAAATATTTAGGAATCCAAATTATGCCTAAGCTAGAATCAGTCGCCAGTGTCAACTATGAAGCCTTAATGTCAGATATCAGTGAGTTAACTCAGAGATGGATGTCACTACCAATGTCGATGATCGGGAGAATCAATATACTTAAAAGTAATATTTTACCTAAAATACTTTATTTATTTCAATACATTCCCTTATCACCACCTTTAGATCTATTCTCAAGAATAAAAAAAAAGTTAGTGGAATTTATATGGAACAACAGGAGGGCTAGATTACGTTTGTCTTTATTATATTTACCATTTGATCGTGGAGGTCTGAAATGTCCAAATTTTATGTTGTATTATTGGTCGGCACAACTGAGGTCTATGACATATTATTTTTCATCAAATGATCTCCCTCACTGGACTGAAATGGAATCATACAATTTACCTTTACCTCTTCCCATATTCATATACTCAGATTCGGCAAAAAAATTACAAAAACAAGTTAAAAATCCATTTGTAAAGCATATGATCAAAATATGGTGTGAAGCTAAAAACTATTTAAAAGAACCACAGTTATTGTCACAATTTAGTCCAATATGGGGTAATCAATATTTTAAACCAGGGAGAGCGGACGCTGTATTTAAAGTATGGAATTTAAAAGGGATACAAAAGATTCAGGATTTATATTTGCCATGTGCAGACAACATAATGTCTTTTGAAGAGCTGAGGATCAAATTTAATCTCAATAGAACACATTTTTTTAAATATCTTCAACTTAGAAACTTTATTCGATCAAATCAAAATAAAGCTCTCACTCGACCTATTTATTCATCCTTGGAAAAAATGATGATGAAAGATAGTAAAAGAAAGGGTATTATTTCAGAGTTTTATAACTCATTGACACTATCTTCAAGTGAAAATTCACTGAAAAGATTAAACTACTGGAAAGAAGATCTGCAAATTGAAATTTCAGAGGAACAATGGGAATTGGCTTGTACAGAAGCTCAAACCAAATCAATAAATGCACGCCTTAAATTGATACATTTCAAATGGTTAATGCGGATGTATGTTACACCGGAGGAGTTAAATAGATATAACAAAAATATACCAGATACATGCACAAAATGCATGGAAAGTAAAGGAACCCTATTTCATTGTTTATGGGAATGTAGATTAATAAGAATGTTTTGGGAAGAGGTGAGGGTAACAATTGAAAAAATAATCTCAAAACAAATCATATTGAATCCTAAACTGTTTTTGTTGGGTCTGTACCCAGAAAAGCATAATTTTAATAAAAGTGAAAGAACATTCATAGACCTCAGTTTGCTTAATGCCAAAAAATGTATTGCACTATTATGGAAAAAGACTCATAGACCAGATGTGACTCAGTGGTTAAGACAGATGTTAACAAACCTTCCATTAGAAAGAATAACATATATACTAAAATCAAAGGAAATTGTGTTTGAGAATATATGGAGACCTTTTATTGATTATGTAAAAAATTTAAACATAACTCTTGAAGAAGAAGGTGAATGATGTGTGTGGACCTTGTAAATTCCAAACTGGTGAACATAATATGTATACTTATGTATTGGATTGTCTAGACTAAACAGAGGAGCATTGTTGAAGACTTGATTTTGTTGGTGGTTGTTGGTGTTTTTAGTGCATTTTTTTTTTTTTTGTAGTACTTTAGTGTTAGTGTTTGATTGTTTGTATCATGTTTGTTAAAAAAAAAAAAAGGTTCAATAAAGATATTGTGGAAAAAAAGAAAAGATTTATTGCCAAGTACATTAACAGATCCCTGATAACATACGAGAGAATTTGACTTGACACAGAAAATGAACCTGCATTTCCAGTGACACGGCTGCATCGGGGACGCGCCTGCCAACAGGATAGAGGGTACAGGTAGCATAAGAATAAGAATAATACGAGGAACAGTAGGAAGGAGCAAAAAAATCATTGATTCAGAATACTGGTTGCATAATCAATCAATATTATGATTACAAGGGAAAAAAAAGCTCTTGATGCACATACGCAAGACAGGATTCGGACACAAGACACAAGAGAGCAGTGTGTGTATCCTTATTCAGTTCATGGATCAATGTGTGTGCGCTGTTGAAGCAATGTTGATGATAATAAGAGAACAACAAGGGCACTTGGCAGGAGATGTTTTGTCTGGCTGCCGCCAATCGTCCTTGCGATTATCTGGGCAGGCTCTCCAGATGGCTGTCCAAGGCCTTGTGCTCGATGATTTTGAAAACACAGACTGCAGACAGCCAGGAGGAATTTTCATGGGGAAATTGAGCCAAATCGGACTGATCACAGAGAAGGCTTTTTATTTCTTCTGTAGATTCAGTACTTAATCCTTCATTGCAGGGCTTTAAGTCCATCGTGGAAAGACCTAAGCGAGACCATGATGTAATCCACCTTCCGAGACAGTTCTCCATTTGTCGCTATCAGGGTCTTCTCCAATTTTTCAATTTGACGGATGCACCTCGCCTGGCCAGCATTTTGATAGGTTGTATCCATCTTCAGCAATTTGCGGTACACCAGGACAATCCCAGTTCCAATCAGAAAGATCCCGATCACCATTATCACGAAGACATACAAATCTTCAATATCTTCGATAGAGAGATTAGTGAGACACAAGATCTTCCAATTACTTGTGTCACGTAAATAGCCCGCTGGAGCCGTTCCTGCGGGGCAGACAGCTCCCCCCGGAGCACTTTTCCTTGTTGAAAAAATAGTGTCAATTGTGTTCAAAGCCCAGCTTATTAACTCCATAATTTCTTTCTTTCGACGGTCGCAGTTAGACGCAGACAGACAACAGCAAGCTGGGATCCAGTAGTTGGGAGGGAAGGAAAAAAAGTCAGAGCAAGAGAGAAGGAAAAGGCGTCTGCTCTCTTGGGAGGGCGGAAGTGAATCGAGCCGTACCGAGGTGTGCTGGGCTAGTGGAAAACAGGCTTTTTTAGTTTATATATGCTTCCGTTAGGCAACATTATTAGAAAGCACTGTATACATTTTCATTGCTATGCAGATGACACACAATTATACCTGTCAATGAAGCCAGATGATAGTAATCAATTAGCCAAGTTAGAAGCCTGTCTTAAGGAAATCAAAGCTTGGATGACTTGTAATTTCCTGCTATTAAATTCAGATAAGACTGAAGTCATTCTTGTTGGTCCAAAAAACCTTAGAAATTCCTTTCCAAATCAAACTTTCAGTTTGGATGCGGTTGTGGCGTAACATTATGTAGCTCACATATTCCTTGGCAGAGATCCAGACATGAGGGAATTTGGAGCTCGCACTGTGTATTGACATCACGCCTCATACGGACATTGAGTCTGGACCCCCTGCGGACTAGAGACAAAGTGAGAAGATCTGAGAGTGGACCTGAAGAGACGTTCTGACTCCTAGGGTCAGACAGAGATGCCGAGAGGACAATAGGAGGATTAGATATGAATGGAATTCTGTGTTTGATGTGAATGTGTTTTGTGTCTGGTGTTACAGTATAAAGGTATGTGGTTTACCTTAGCTAACCCTCTTCATTCCCTGACTGAGAGAGGAGCTGTAGGCTTGAGATGGAATAAATCAATACTGAAAAATCATTCAGTCTCTTCATTTCGAGTTTCCTACATTGGTGACCCACACGTGAGAAATATGGAAAGGCTAAACTCCATTAGACTCCCCGAATTCTGGCAAGAGGACCCGCACTCATGATTCCAACACGTGGAATCACGGTTCATGCTTAACGGGGTATCAGAGGATGACATTAAGTTCCACAATGTCATTGCAAGACTCGACAGCCGCACAGCCCGGTGTGTGCGGAGCCTGGTGCAGCAGCCGCCCGCTGCTGGCAAATACGACGCCCTGAAAGCCGCCCTCATTCGGAGCTTTGTGCCATCGGCCGAGGTGAGGGCCAGAACACTCCTGGACCTGCGTGACAGAGGAGGACGCAGGCCGACTGTCCTCATGGAGGACACGCTGCAGATGATCGGTGCAGGCAACGATGCGTTTTTATTTAAACACATCTTTTTGAGGACCCTTCCAGCGCACATGAGAGGCTCCCTGTCCAGCATGAGGTGTGTGGACCAGCAGGACTTCCGCGCGCTGGCTTTGGAAGCAGAGCGACTCCTGGACGCATGCGGCGAACAGGAGACAGCAGCGGCAGCAGCAGACCTCGGCGCGGCAGCCCAGGGCGACGGAGAACCGGTGGCAGCAGAGCCGACCCCAGCGACAACAGCGGCAGCGCGATCCCGGAGCAGAGGAGAGAACGAGATGTGCTTCTACCATCGACGTTTCGCGCACAAGGCGCACAGATGCGTCCCGCCATGCAACTTCAGGAAGCAGGGAAGCGCAAAGAGCCGGAGGTCGTTGGCAGCTTCGACCCTCGGCGAACAGAACAAGCTGCTCTACCTGACGGACGCGAGCTCCGGACGGCGATTCCTCGTTGACACCGGAGCACAGAGGAGTTTCATCACCGCGACCTACGCGGACTGGGCGGCCGGTCCCCGCGGAGATGAAGCAACAGCCACAAACGGCTCGTCGATCAAGACGTTTGGCGAAAGAACTCTGCGCCTGTCCTTGCACGGCCACAACTATGAATGGACCTTCATAGTAGCGGCGGTGAGTTTTAACATGTTGGGCGCCGACTTTTTGTGCTCACATGGCTTGTTGGTAGATCTGGCTAATAGACGCTTGGTTAATGCACTCTCTTTTTGTTCTATTCCCTGTGCAGCGCGAGTGTCCCCGCCGTCAGTACAGGCCAACGCCGCTGCAGCAGGAGGTAAGTTCCACACTCTCCTAAACCAGTTCCCAGCACTCACAGTTCCCACGTTTTCAGCTAAGGTGGCGAAGCACGGGGTGGAGCACTTTATAACCACAAGTGGTCCACCGGTTTTTGCGAAGGCTCGGCACCTGGATGCAGCTAAGCTCTCTATTGCGCGTGAGGAGTTCGCCAACCTGGAAAGGTTGGGCATAATTCGCCGCTCGAAGTCCGCTTGGGCTTCCCCCCTCCACACGGTCCCTAAGGCGGATGGCTCGTGGAGACCGTGCGGTGATTTTTGCAGGTTAAACAATGCCACAGCACAGGACCGCTACTCAATTCCGCATATCCAAGATTTTTCGGTGCATTTGGCCAAGGCACGAATTTTTTCTAAAACAGACCTGGTCCGCGGTTATCACCAGGTCCCAGTCCGATCAGAGGACATTCCCAAGACAGCGGTAATAACCCCTTTCAGGCTTTTTGAATTTTTATGCATGCCTTTTGGCCTTAAAGGAGCTGCGCAAACCTTCCAACGCATGATGGATGCCGTTTTGCACGACCTCCCTTTTGTTTTTGTCTACTTAGATGATATTTTGGTCGCCAGCGCCTCTGAGGAGGAACACGAAAGTCACCTCAGAACTGTTTTTCAGAGGTTGGGAGCGCACGGGTTGATAATCAACCCAGCCAAGTGCCATTTCGGCACAGCACAGATCGATTTTTTGGGGCACCGCGTCTCCCCAGAGGGTGCAGTTCCGCTGCCCTCCAAAGTACGCGCGGTGGCTGAGTTTCCCCAGACACAAATGGTAAAAGCGTTGCAGGAATTTTTAGGCATGGTAAACTTTTACAACCATTTCATACCTCACGCGGCGCAGTTCATGCAACCGTTGTATGTCGCGCTTAAAAAACAAAAGCCCTCCAATGTGATTGAGTGGTCCCCGGAGCGGGACCGTGCATTCACTGAGGTTAAGAAAGCACTAGCGAACGCAGCACTGCTGGCTCACCCAGACCCAGCAGCCTGAATAGCGCTAACCACAGACGCGTCAGATGTGGCCATAGGAGCCGTGGTAGAACAGCAAGTCGCCGGGGCTTGGCAACCACTCGCTTTTTTTAGCAGGTCCCTACGCGATGCGGAGCGAAAATATAGCGCGTTTGACAGGGAACTGCTAGCGCTCCACCTGGCCATCCGCCATTTCCAGTTCTGGTTGGAAGGGCGACGTTTCACCGCATTTGTCGACCACAAACCGTTAACCTTTGCAATGTCCAAAGTCTCAGAACCATGGTCAGGCCGACAGCAGAGACAGCTGGCCGCAATTTCAGAATTCACCACCGATATACAGCACGTAGCCGGTAAATTTAATGTGGTGGCAGACTGCCTCTCGCGAGCGGTAACAGCGCCTGTCCGCGCGGATGGGGGCTGTAGCGCCGCAGACGCGGAGCGCGGTAACAGCGCAGACGCGCATGCAGCTCCGGTGCACGTAGGGATAGATTACGCGGCCATGGCAGCAGAGCAGGGCGAGGACACAGACGTGCGCGCGCTCCTGTCTGGACCAACAGGGTTAAGGCTGGAGAACGTAAATTTGCAAACCGGTTCACCCCCGCTTATTTGCGATGTATCCACCGGGCGACCTCGCCCAGTGGTACCGGCCATGTGGTGCCGTCGTGTTTTTGACGCGGTGCACTCCCTAGCACACCCGGGAGCACGCGCTTCGGTGAAAATGGTAGCAGAGAAATTTGTTTGGCCGAGCCTGCGCAAGCACGTGAAGGAGTGGGCGAGAGCCTGCATGTCCTGCCAGCGGGCCAAAGTTCACAGACACACAAAAGCCCCTTTAGAACCTTTCCACATCCCGGCTAAGAGGTTTGATCATGTGCACGTTGATCTAGTGGGACCCCTGCCGCCCTCGCAGGGGTTCATACATCTCCTGACAATGGTAGACCGGACCACTCGTTGGCCGGAAGTGGTCCCATTGCAGTCTACCACAGCAGCAGAGGTAACTCGCGTTTTTTTAACAGCCTGGGTAGCGCGGTTCGGAGTCCCGTCGGACATTACGTCCGATAGGGGTCCGCAGTTTGTTTCAGAGCTATGGTCAGCCATGGCCAGCGGCTTAGGGGCAACAGCTCATCGCACCACCGCTTATCATCCACAGGCCAACAGTTTATGCAAGCGTTTTCACAGATCGTTGAAGGCAGCCCTCAGAGCGTCGCTCACGGATACAAATTGGGTAAACAAACTACCATGGGTTTTATTGGGGTTGCGTTCGGCACCCAAGGAGGATTTAGATGCCTCACCTGCTGAATTAGTGTTTACTCAACCTCTCAGGCTGCCAGGAGAATTCCTGCCAGCCCATGCAGCACCCGAGCGCCCCCCGGTGCGGGGACCTCTACGCGGCACGGAGGCAGAAATGCTCCCGGGCCCCGCTCATCACACTTTTCCACGGGTTTTTGTTCCCAAGGCTTTGCAAAACGCAGAGTTTGTTTTTGTCAGGCACGACGCCCAGCGTCACAGTCTCCGCCCACCTTATGATGGTCCGTTCCGAGTGCTGGAAACCGGGGAGAAATATTTTGTACTGGACTTGGGGGGCAGGAAAGAGACAATCAGCGTTGACAGATTAAAGCCTGCTTTTGTGTTGCGTGACGAACCTGTGCGGCCGGCGGGGGTGCCTCGGCGCGGCAGGCCTCCCAAGGGACAGCCCCTAGTTCCCCAGCAGGGGGCAAATAACCCTTCTCCCCCTCATTCCACAGGCGCACAGCAGGACGGCACAACACAGGCTGCAAAGCCTGCGTTCAGCAGATTCGGGAGGAGGTTGAAGCCTAAGCAACGGGCAGAGTGATGTGTATTTTGATCAACCCGTGTAAATTGTGCTGCAGATCCTACAAAGGGGGGGGGGGGTGATTTAAGGGTCTAATGTGTATGATTTAAGGGTGTAATGTGTATGACTGTCCATTATTGACTTAAGGTTGGTGTATTCTGTAGCATCATCGTCCTCCTCAAAACCAAGACAAGATCACTTCTCTCCAGTTTACAGGAATTTCAATTTATTCATTACACAGGAATATCACCTTTCTGCCTTCTCAGGAATATCACTGGCTTTTTGCTGACTCATGCAGGCTTCTTCCAGACCTGACCAAAGATGCTTGCTTTCCCAGGACCCCAATATAAACAATTGCTGCTTGCAGAGATTGTAAGGATCAGAGTTTGCTTTTAAAGGCTCAAAGGAACATAAAACTCAGGAGACCAGACCTCTCAACATGAACACTGCATTTGATAACGTACCTTTTCACAGGAAACCAATGTTTTTAAAAGAGTCATAAACCACTTAATCTGACGGTTTTATAGCCTATGCTGTCCAGGCCTTCGCCAGATACTAAGGAAATCATCTACAGCTCAACAGTACCTCCTAGCGGATACCTACGGAATGTGTTTTCAGTACGTAGGATGACTTTTAATTTGTTCTAAATATTAAGTTTCTTTCAGCTTATCCTGGATCCTAAGGACACTGAAAATCATCCCCCTTATCACCAACCATGGTTTGCTGCATGTTCTGCTGTTCTAATCTTGATCTAAATGTGAATGCATGTATTATACGGTAATTATGTATAAGAAATGTTATATTCATGAGTGTTATTGGAGTAATGGTATAAATGCATGATCACCATATATTAGCCAAGTCATTTAATTTAGTTAGATTTTATATTGAGCATTTATCTTATAAGAACTGACTGTTGATTTTTCCCTCTGAAAATTCATGGGATGGTGTCTCCATTTGGTTGGCTGCTCTCAAACAAAGAAATGTTTTCACATTGGATAACAGCCATTTCAAACTGATTCTGAAAGAGTAGATTGGTCGTTTGACATCTGACCTCATCAGTTTTACGACCCGGCGAGGTAACTTTAAAAGACAGAAGTTAGATTTGAGTACTCAGGGGGAAAACAGGGTTAACAGTTGAGTCACAGCACAGTTAAGAGTTTTTGAAAAAGTCAGAGATCAGACAACAAGCAGGAAGATTAGCTAGAAATAGAATTAAGAATTAGAAACACAGAAAGAAGAAAGAGATTTTGAGAAAGATTAGGAACTAAATTCAGATTAAAGAAGCAGAATAGTAATCTAGACCTCAGAAGAAGATCTTATTCCACCGTTTCAAGGCCCTGTGAAGTTTTATTTTATTCTCTGTGTGTTTGTCAAATCTTTTCTTATATTCTGGAAACTGAGGAGAAACCATTTTTCTTTAGAGCTCGTCCCTTTTTAGAGAATCAAATTCTCAAACTTTTTCTTTCACCTCAGAAGCCATTCTTATCCTAGTAAATGTTTTTCTAACACTTTTTTTTTAATGACTTTTCACGCCATTAAAGTGGACCTTTAATTTGCCTAGTTTAAAGTGAAGAGACTGAGAAGATTTTCCTTCAGTTTTTTTGGTCTATCCCGCTACAAGAGACCCCAAATTTGGATTCTTTTCCCAAGGACTTTTCACGCCGCCCTGAGACAAAACCACCCACGGCTGCAAATGTCTCTTTGAAGGGCCCCCAGCTGAGTTATCGCTTCCACGGCTGTGAGGAGGCATCTTGCAGCACCAGCTTCCTCCCGACGTCCGAGCTTCAAAAAAAAAACCCAGCGGTACCGACCAGCGGGATTTGGACCTACGGCCGTGTGTGAGTGAGACTTATTCCTCCTATTTCTGGGTTAAAACGTGATGTCCTAACAATTAAATTACAATTGAATATCGCCCGTATTTCAGGGCTCAATTAGTCTCAGCCACAGGATAGGACTGTAAACTGAACGAAAACTTTCAGTCATTTTTAAGTAACTGCCCTTAAATTTTTGTAGATTAATTCAGGAGTCATTTTTAGATAATTAGCTTATGAATTTTCCCCATAAAATTGCGTTGTTTTGTTAAAACATTCCAGCCTCACTTACAAATGAAACATAAGTCTCATTTCTCCTTGGTTCTACAGAGGTGTAATGCTGGATTTTATGTTCAGGAATCCAATATCAGTTGATGTGATATTTTACGCTGTCATCATCTGAATCTGTTTATTCATCATTTGAACGCCATGCCATGTAACCTGAATGATTTTAATAAACGAGTGAATAAGAGCAGTTGAAGCGTTTTCCTTTCGCATATACAGGTTTCCTAATCACGGCAGGACAAAAACTCACTGAAACTTTGAGACTGATTCATTAAGCAATTTAAGGTACAAAATTAATTAAAACTAAAGTTAATTTTATTGTCCGTTAGGACTGGTGCCCCTTTTACGAGTGCTTTTATTTAATTTAGCGGGTGTAGAAGTGACGGTTCAACTCCGCCCCCCTTTCACACCCACTATTAAATAAAATAAATAATTCCTGTACCTTATGACAAATAATTTTATAGGCTCTTCATCCTACAATTCCGTTCTTGGGCGTTTCGGGGGGAGTGATGTGGCGTAATATTATGTAGCTCACATATTCCTTGGCAGAGATCCAGACATGAGGGAACTTGGAGCTCGCACTGTGTATTGACATCACGCCTCATACGGACATTGAGTCTGGACCCCCTGCGGACTAGAGACGAAGTGAGAAGATCTGAGAGTGGACCTGAAGAGACGGTCTGACTCCTAGGGTCAGACAGAGATGCCGAGAGGACAATAGGAGGATTAGATATGACCCCAGCCAGTCGCAGCAGATGACTGCCCCTCCCTGAGCCTGGTTCTGCTGGAGGTTTTTTCCTGTTAAAAGGGAGTTTTTCCTCTCCACCGTCGCCAAGTGCTGCTCACAGGGGATCGCCTGATTGCTGGGGTCTTTCTGCAACTGTGGGGGTTCCCCCTACAGTTGATAGTGGTATGAGATGACTGTTGTTGTGAAATGGCGCTATATAAATAAAGTTGAATTGAATCATGGGACAATTGGAAACTCATGTGTCTGTGTGTTTCGATTGAAGATGTGGAAGACATCTATCTGTTTGGCTTATGATCACAGGATTTCTACTGTTTGACTCTGGAGTTTCCTGGTGTATCGGAAATTAAAGAAGTTGGAAGAGCTGGTCAAAATGCGGACCCGGCGAAGCTCCTTCAACAATTTGACCAGCAGGGGAGTGCACTGATAGCGGCAAATGGGGAACTGATTGGCGAACTGAATCAGAAGGTTGAAAACATCTTGGAGCCGCTGGGTGCTCTCCAGGGAATGATTTTAAAGCCTGTGAATGTGTGATGCACAGATTCGCATGAGAGAGGAAATTTTTATGCTCTAAGTGAACTGTGCTCATCAGGCCTTGATTCGGCGTCCTTGGGAGACTCATTCCTCCAGGAGAAGAGATAAAGCAGAAGGGAGTTTTGGCTTCTCTTAACCCAAACAACTGCTGTTGTACAACAATCTGAACTCTTCAAGGACAGCGTTTTCATGTGACTAACATGGAATTTTACCATCTGGCATGAAGAGAGATGAACTCTGTGGACATGTTTATATATGTTTAGAATACATGGACAGCCTTTGCCTAGGAGACGATTTTTGTTGTGCACCAGTAACTGATACATTCACACTGCACTCACACTGATATCATATGACTGATATACACACACTGGTCTCTCTCTGCTTTGTTAATGTGTGGATCTGTTTGTAACTTGTCTGCTAAGTGTGCATTGAGGGTTTTTTTTCTATGTGATCATAATCTTGCTCACTCGAGCGCTATTCTGATAACTATGTTTTTTTCTCTCTGCCCAATGTGTCATCCCCTTCCCCTCTCCCTCTTTACCCCCACTGCATTAGGCGCCTGTCGGCTGCCGCGTCATTAGTGTGCGCTTAACATGAGCGCACCTAATGTCAAGTCAAATTCCTCGTATGTGTTAAACATGCTTGGCAATAAAGTTCATTCTGATTCTGATTCTGATTCTGATTCTCATGTGATGAAGGTCCTGGAGAGACTGGTCTTAGCCCACCTGAGGCCACAGGTGGAGACGTGGCTGGACCCTCTGCAGTTTGCATATCAGCCCCATTTAGGAGTTGAAGATGCTGTCATCTACCTGCTGCAATGAGCCCATCTGCACCTGGATGGTGGAGGAGATACTGTGAGAATCACTTTTTTTGATTTCTCCAGTGCCTTTAACACCATCTAGCCACTGCTGCTGGGTGAGAAGCTGCGGGTGATGGGGGTTGACAGCTCTGTGATCTCCTGGATTACCGACTACCTGACAGGCAGACCACAGTTTGTCCGGCTGGGCAGTGTCTTGTCTGGAGTGGTGGCTAGTGATACGGGAGCTCCACAGGGGACTGTGCTCTCTCCTTTTCTTTTTACCTTATACACCACGGACTTTCAGTATAACACTGAGTCATGTCACCTGCAAAAATTCTCTGATGACTCAGCTGTTGTGGGGTGTATAAGAGGAGGAGAGGAGGGGGAGTACAGGGCACTGGTAGACAGATTTGTGGAGTGGACAGAGCAGAATCACCTGAGGTTGAATGTCAGCAAGACCAGGGAGATGGTGATTGACTTCAGGAAGAGGAAGACGCCTTCTCAGCCACTGCAGATTAGGGGGGAGGATGTGGGAGTGGTTGAAGACTACAAATATCTGGGTGTCAGGATCAGTAGCGGGTTGGACTGGAGATCCAACATCGATGCTGCGCACAAGAAGGGGATGAGCAGACTCTATTTCCTGAGAAAACTGAGATCCTTCAACGTGTGCAGCAGGATGCTGGAGCTTTTCTATCAGACTGTTGTCGCCAGCGCCATCTTTTTTTGCTGCGGTCTGTTGGGGTAGCAGTATCAGGGCCAGAGATACCAACAGACTTGACAAGATTATCAAGAGGGCTGGCTCTGTAATCGGTCTCAGACTGGAAACGTTTGAGACAGTGGTGGAGAAGAGAACACTAAATAAACTGTGATCCATCATGAACAATCCTGATCACCCCCTCCACCACACACTAGATAGACAGCGAAGCACTTTCTCCAGTAGACTACTACAGCTTCGTTGTCGAACGGCCAGGTACAGGAAATCTTTCCTGCCACATGCAATTTCACTGTACAATAACTCACTATGATGTTGTATTCTGGCATAGCTATGCTGCCACACTGCACCTTACAGACTAACTGGTTCCTCACATTTCACTCTGCTCCTGATAGTCCTTCTTTGTGCAATGGGATGATTCATGTGTTTATATGGGTCATCATCATATATTAAGCTATGATGTATATAGGTTCTATAGTCGTGTTAGTTTCTTTTTTACTTTCCATGGGTAATCCCTTTGTCTGTCGTGTGTGTTTCTGTTTGGTTGTCAACTGTCATGCTGCTGTTACACTGGAATTTCCCAGTTTGGGATCAATAAAGTACATCTATCTATCTATCTATCTATCTAGTTGCACTTGACTTTTGAATTGCTTTTCAGTGTAATATTCACAATGGTTATGAATATTAGTGAAAAAGTGGTTATCAGGATCAATATCATTCTCCATCTCTTGTAGTTTATGTTCAGCATAATGGCATATTTTCAGAGTTTGAATTTCCTCCCTTTGTGTCAAATGACTTCCTCCAACTGGGGATAATTGATGTCTACTCAAGTCAGTCATAAGTTTTTTGTTTGTTTTGTTTATTTTTTTTAAGTACATTGACATGGTATATCAAAAGAACTATTCTTGCCGTGTGTGTGGATATGGATTATCATTGTCTCTTAATTTTCTTAATCAGTGTTCATCTGTATTTATTTAAATCAGTAGCATCTCTGATCGTTATACTCTTTGCTTGCTCAGGTGTTCCATTTAGTTTGATCCAAACTCTACAATTTCTTGTCCATGTTGCCTGTATCTTATTTTGTCTTTTCAGCATCCATGCTTGCCGTGCTATTTCAGCATTAGTCTTTGTTAGATGTTCATTTAGGTAAACTTTTGTTCCCCGTAGCTTTCTGGCCTGCCTCAGTATGTCATTCTTTACCCTTCTGTTCACAAAGCGCATCACAATTAATTTCTTTGTTTTATTATCTTTCCTGGGTCAAGCATAACAGGCTGAAATTGCATTTGCTTCAACCTTTATATTTCTACTATCAAGGAAGATTATTAGGTTATCGAGTGATGTCCTGTGTCAGAGTGCCGTGCCTGGTGTTGTGAAAGAAAGTCAATAAGCCGCTGAAAAGTCCACCACTTGGCCTCTTCTTCGCCCTCCGGGTGTAACACAAATATTTATTTTACCGAGGAATTTACCAATTAATTCATTAAAAATCCTTCACTGTGATTTTCTGGATTTTTTTTTCTCATTTTGTCTCTCATAGTTGAGGTATACCTATGATGAAAATTGGAGACCTCTCTCATCTTTTAAGTGGGAGAACTTGCACAATTGGTGGCTGACTAAATACTTTTTTACCCCACTGTATATAATAAAGTACTGTTCCAGTGCAGCCTCTCGGCCAGGTTTGTGGACATAACATATAGTCCACTACATTTAAATGGGAGTCAATTGAAATGCCCTTTGTAGTGAATGAGTGGACATTTTGAATGCAGCAATGGACTCCTGGATAAGAACTCAGTGACTCGGGTCTGTGGTGAGGAACATTTCAGCAGATAAAATGAATTCTGATAAGATGAAACATTCTAATCAGTTTTACCAGAGAACCGTAGTTACTCAGTAACTACAGGAGCAAGGTCAGACCCAGGTAGGACGTCCCTCATCAGTTTTACCGAAGTGTTTGCAAGCGTCTCTCTGAGCTCCCTCCAGTCTGTCTGTGGTCCACCATGAGGCTCCAGCTCCTCCTCATCTTCACAGCCACAGTCATCGGTGCTGCCGGCAGGCCACTGAGCGGGGAGGCGTCACCCGTAAGGAAGAAACTTCTGTTGGTCTCTTTTGATGGATTCAGATGGGACTATGACCAGGATGTGGACACCCCAAACCTGGACCGGCTAGTTCTGGACGGGGTTAAGGCCAAATACATCACCCCACCAATGCTGACCATGACCTCACCATCACACTTCACCACCATCACTGGTAACCATGGCAACCCTTCCATTACACAGCCAGGATTTATTCCGCCTGTAGGCAACCATCAAAGGGTTCATTAATGCTAACGAGACGGTGGTATTTATTCTGTAATGTGCTGACCGCTAGCATTTATGTGGCTGAAGTACAGGTTCTACGGGATTACTGTATTTATATTTATGACTGTAGTAGTTTCTACAGGATTACAGTATTTATATTCACTGTATGACTGCAGTCGAATGTGTACGTGAGAACACAGATGAAGAAAGTCCAGCTGACAGTTTATGATCAGATTAGTAACAGATAAGATCAGACTTTATTGCTGCATTCAAACATCATTAATCCTCCAAGAACAAAGTCCTCAGAGTAGAAATATCAGCTGTTCTAGTGTTTCTACCGGAAAAGTGATGCTTTATGTAGTTCTGAAGCTCATAAGACATGTAAAGTCTCATTGGACAGATGTAATTAAAACATGAACAGTGGGAGTTCAGACTGTGACTTCAGATGATCAACCTTTTGAAGCTGTTCTGTTCTCTCTGATCAACCATGTCAGCGCTAACATCTCCTGTCCATCAGGCCGCTGGGTGGAGGATCACGAAGTTGTCCACAACATGATGTTTGACCAGAACACCAACCTGAAAGTTCCTCACAAGCAGACGCTAAAACGGTCTGAATGGTGGGATAATGGAGCTCTGCCGCTGTGGATCACCGCCCAGAACCAGGTCCGTCCACTACCCACAAGTCATATTTATTTATCGTTTTTGTTTGTTTGTTTCCTTTTCAGTTTAGTGTGGAAAAATAAAGTTAGTTTATAAAAGCATAAATAACCTAAGTGAGGTTACCTCAGCACCTGTTCCAAAAGGTTTTTCATCTTAACGGGCCCAGTTACTAAAATCTAAGGCACAGACTTATGTGGCACTTTCCTTCTTCTCCAGTGGTTCTGGTGGCATATCACTCATTTTCATGTATCATGTTCTTTGGCCAAATAACCAATCACTGCTCTCATAGCAGTGGCGTCTTCTAAAAGGGGGGGTGGTTGGGTGCAAAGTCAGCATGTTGGTAGTTTACAGCAGCACTTAGATGTACCTGTGACTGGCAAAAACCACGCCTAAAGTCAGTGGTCCATGACCAATCATGATTGATGCTGTACGTTGTAAAAATGTGTCAGCGCCAGAAAATGACACACTCTCTGCTACTTCCTCCCACCTGCTTCACAGGCAGAGGTTTAGGTGGAACAGTGGTTCTCCTGTAAATGTTTTGTCAGTTTCCTTGGTGGAAGAAAATCAGTCTGTCCTCCCAGGTAAGCACGCCATTATAACATCAGTCCTCCACAGATCAGGAACACCTGCCTGTTAAAGGTCAGGTGAAGACCTGTTCTGATTGGCTCATTGGTGTTACCACCAAAACAACCTCTGAATAATTAGGAGCACTAGGACAAGCTGTTCGTGGGAAATCTGTTATTTCTACTGCAGTAGCAGCAAAACAGACTTAGAAACAGTCGTGAATGATGTTTGTGCTTCTGTCTAGACTGTAGTAACGGGGCTTCAGTTACTAAATTTAAAGTCAAATCTTTTAACCACAGCAGAATCACAATGTAGTGTTGAGTCCCATGATTTGTACCCAAAATTATTAATAATTACACCATAGTCCAAATTATTATACAAATGATATTTGTCTCTGATATTCCTAAATAGTCGATGCAAATGACAGTCAGTATAATTTTCAAGTCATCAACCGTTTCAGCAATATTCACATTTTATTGAACAAACCTCCCAATGATAACCATGTCTTTGCAAAACTAAAAAACTCAAAATGTACTGTTCCAAATTATTATGAACAACGGTTTCAAAACATTTTATTAGTTGTAAAGGACTGAAAATGGTCATTTGATGAATTTGCAGCATTAGGAGGTCATATTTACTGAAATCAAAAGCTGTTTCAATCAAAAACATCTTAACAGGCCAAGCTACATGGGCTACGGTCACACTGCAGCTTTTACTCCTCAGTTCTGATATTTTTGCACAAATGTGACCCATATCTGACTTTTTAATGACAGTCTGAACAACACATATCCAATATTTTCACACCAGAGCCAGGCCACTTTCATATGTGGTCCTAATTCGGATACATATCTGATATTTTCCAAAGCCACCCCCGTCTGAACAGTCATGCCACATTTCATCTGACTTTTTCCTCACTGAAGTGAGACAGACGCTACGATTCTGTGGTGGAGGATGCAGCCAACATGGCACAGCTGATTTCTGCTCTCTTTTTAATCAGTCTCCTTCCCTTTATCACTGGATTGTAATTTTGTCAGCTCCGATTGCACAATGACGTCAAAATTTCTGGGGGGGGGGGTGGAGTTTGGGGCTGAAACCGTCAGACATTACAGATGCACAGTAACGACACATTTACTCATTTTAAAGAGAGCTGTTTAATTAATCAGTTGTGTTAAAGCAGAGCTGATCACAGCGTTCATCTGGCCTGTAGAGGAAGGAAGCTGCTCCCATATTTATGATTTTAACATTTTATTTTGCTGCGCTGCATCAGGATTAAGAAGTTCTGCCCCTCCCCCCCAATTGTTCTACAACGCTGTGTCTGGCGTTACGTTTTCTTCTGTGCATGCGGGTCACTTCATAGCTGTAGACCTTCACTCTGGAGTCTGATGGGGGTCACATTTAAGTTGTAAGAATGCCCATACAAAAAAATTGGATCTCAGCAAAAAATCAAAATTGAGCATCAAGACCTGCAGTGTGACCGTAGCCATGTTAACATAGGACCCCTTCTTTGATATAACCTTCACAATTCTTGCATCCATTGAACTTGTGAGTTTTTGGAGAGTTTCTGCTTGAATTTCTTTGCAAGATGTCAGAATAGCCTCCTGCAGATGCTGTTGTGATGTGAAACGCCTCCCACCCTCATAGATCTTTTGCTTGAGGATGCTTTACAGCATGTCTATTCAATTAGCGGCCCGCTGGCCACATGTGGCCCAAGACTAACCCCCGAGCAGCCCAGGCCCAGTCCATGGCCCAGCCAGAGAAGCAAAGGCCAACATGCCCCAGAGAGCTGCAGAAATCCATCAGTTAACACAGACCACAAATGCAACACTCTGCACAGCCCAGCAACCATCAACCCACAACGCAGCAAACCTGCCCCAAAACGTGAGCTCTATTATTATGACTGTGGCTGTGTCACTGGCAAGACATTAAGCCCACACCAAACACGAATGGGTGGCACGAATGCACACAAAGTCAATGGAAAGAGGCAAGTGCTCACAAAATTGTGCAGCCGTGTCCAAGGGACAGCGCTAGCCCCGAGACTCTGCCATCATCATAACAAAAGTATCAACACTGGAGAGCAAACCAACTTGAAAATGAGACTGCCACCCAGCTGGAGAAAGAAGGACTGGAAGCTCCCCAGCTGAATCAGGAGGCCACTGCCACCCACCCACGGACTCCTGCCACAGATGTGCTAACAAGGCTAGCAGGCTAGCAACGCAAACGCCCTCCATCCCACGAAGCCCCAGAGGCAGGGACAACCCCCCCAGGTGAGCCCCCATCAGATAATGTAAACCTAAGCATGATGTTGTTTTGAGGATTTCAGCAGCAGGTTGAAAACTGCTGCAGAAGTTATAAAGGCAACTTCTGTCTGCAGCTCACTCAGCTGGTGAATTCTTTGGACATTCCTGGGTTGACCAGCTGCCGCGCTGGACTGCTTGATTGTTACTTCATTGAAGCTGCACTGACTGGACATTAATGAATTTTTAGATGTTCAAAACAAGGTAAAATTGGCTCCCTATATGTTGTTGTTTACTTAATTTTTTTTTTTTTTTAGGGTAAAATGTTCATACTATGCAGGATTGAAGCCAGTTGTATGGGAGCATTTTGTTAGGATGAGAATAGAGCAGGAGATGGAGCGGTTGCTGTTCTTTGCAACCGGCTGGAGTGTTGTTATAGGTTTGGTTGTTGAATTTTTTTTCTTTTTTTGTTATGGATTTATTTACACCCCCCTTACCCCCTCCCCTTTTTTTTTTTTTTTTTTTTTTTTTTAACCCGTACCTCACCCTATTCTTTTTCGGGCTACACAACACAATATATAAATTTTACTCTTTGAATGAATAGTAATCTTACTTTGGTAAGCTGGAATGTGAAGGGGTTGAACCATCCAATTAAACGAAAGAGAGTCATGTCACGTCTAAAGCAATTTAAGCCTGGGGTACTGTTTTTGCAGGAAACCCATTTGCAGGATTCCGACCACTTGCGTTTGTCAAAATGTTGGTCAGGACAATTTTTTCATTCAAATTTTAAAGCTAAGGCCAGGGGCGCTGCTATTCTTATTGATCGAAATATCCCATTTATTCCCTCTAATGTTGTATTAGATAAAAATGGACGATTTGTAATAGTATCAGGTAAACTTGGCAATAAACATGTCACCTTGGCTAATCTGTATGCGCCAAATTTTGATGATGTACACTTTTTTCGCAGCCTTTTTTCGCAACTTCTAGATTTAAATACTCATTCTCTAATTCTTGGGGGTGACTTTAATTTGTACATGGATCCGATCTTAGACCGCTCATCCTCAAAACCTGCTAGTCTTAATAAATCTGCAACTAATGTTAAGTCTTTTCTTGAGGAATATAGCCTTACAGACCCTTGGCGTTTTTTACATCCTAACGGCAGGGACTATTCTTTATTCTCTCACGTACACCATACTTATACCAGAATAGATTATTTTTTGGTTGACAATTTATTAATTAATAACCTTAGCTCTTGCAGTTATGATAGCATCTCGGTTTCTGATCATGCCCCTCTTGTACTTAAAATGATCCTCCATGGATGTGACTCCATGAGAAAGCATTGGAGACTGGATCCATTATTACTTACAGATGAAAAATTGGTCGCGAATATTTCTTCTAAAATTAATTTTTTTTTTGAAAGAAAATAAAACTCCTGGTATGCCAAACAAAACGATATGGGAGGCCATGAAGGCATTTCTTAGGGGTATGGCGCATATTTAAGGCGCATATATTGTATTCATATCCCCCACATTCACCTAGTAGGAATGACGGTGCATATTCCAGAAGCTTCACGTCTTAAGGACCAAAGAGGACCTGACCCTGTGAGGACCTACGGGAGGTGTGAAGTTGGCCTTGCAGGAGATGTGAAGCTGGAGAGAATGTCCCAGCAGGAGCCCCAGACACTAGAGGGTCAGAGGACAATGGAGACGCCAAGGAGCCTCGGGCGCTGGATGTTTACCTAAGACTGTGGGTTGGGGGTGTGTGATTTGATGTGGGGGGATTTGTGTCTGGTGAGACTATAAGAGCTGTGTTGGAGGATTGCTCTGCCTCTTTCCTGAGATCCTGTTCTTGTTAGAGGATGTGACCTTGCAATAAACCAACCCTGAGAAATAAACTCAGTCTCGTTTGTGAAAGTCATCCACTACAGGGGGGAATTTATCTCATTAGCAGCATTTAAAAGACGATCCACAATACAGGAACAGAAGGCTATTTTAGATCAAATCTTGGACATTGACAGACAATATGCTCAATCTCCATCACCCGCTCTGTACAAGGAATGTATGACATTACAAACTAAACTTAATTTACTTTCTACTCGACAAATTGAAGGTTGTTTAATAAGGAACAAGAGTGAATTTTATGAACATGGCGAAAAAAACAGTAAACTTCTAGCTAATCAACTGCGTGGTATTAGAGCTAAGCAAATTATTACTGGAGTTAGGACAGATAAAGGAGAGGTGACATCTGACCAGCAAGTGATTAATGATATTTTCAGGTCATTTTATTCCAAATTATATACCTCAGAATATACAACAAACTTAAAGGATTTGGAATTTTTTTTGATTCTATTGATATCCCTTCGATTTCTTCAGAATCTCGGCAAATTCTAGAAGCTCCCATCACAAAAGAAGAAATTCAGCTGGCAATATCATCCATGCAATCAGGAAAATCTCCAGGACCTGATGGGTTTTCTGCTGATTTTTTCAAAAAATTCTCTGACGACCTCGCCCCTTTCCTTTGTCAAGTTTTTACAGAGTCGCTTGACTCCGGTACACTTCCTCCTTCATGTTATCAGGCCTGTATCACTGTGTTGCTTAAAAAAGATAAGGATCCTGTTGATTGTGCTTCTTACAGGTCTATTTCCTTGTTAAATACCGATGTTAAAATTTTGTCAAAGTTGTTAGCTTCAAGGTTGGAAAAGATTCTTCCTTTTATAATTTCACAGGACCAAACCCGTTTCATTAAAAATCGCCATTCTTTTTTTAACTTGCGGCGGTTGTTTAATATTATTTATACTCCTCACCACAACATACCTGAATGTCTTATTAGTTTGGACGCTGAAAAGGCATTCAATAGGGTTGAGTGGGAGTATTTGTTTTTTACTTTGGAGAGGTTCGGTTTTGGTCCTTCCTTCTGTTCCTGGATTAAACCTCTCTATGCTAGTCCTTCAAAGGCATCGGACAGACGAAAATTCAATATCACTAATTCATATCTCAAATTGTTGTCTGAGACGAGCTAAGTCGAACCGCACATGTTTTGGTGTCAACGAATGTCGCATAAGGTGACAATGCGCTCTTGAAGTATGCTGTCGTGGAGAGCTGGCGGACCCAGCCAAGCGATCAGTGGCTAAGATAGCCACTGACTGTGTGACGTCAGCCCAGGCAAACACACGCACACGGTTGGCGGCCATTGCTGTGTTTTGCTTCATGCAACACTTGATGTTTACGTTTTAAAATCGGCGATTACGGATATTTCTCGGAATACTTGTGGATTACAAATAGATTATTTATTAAGATTAGGATTTCAGGAATCAAATTAATATGGTTTGGCGTTGTGTTGTCTACGGGTGCGATGGTATACCAGAGGAGCATGCGGTGAGTGTTTTCGAATTTCCCGTCCCTGGGAAATTCCAAACGGCATGGGTCCCATCAAAGCTGATGCTGTGAGCAACATGTATCTAGATTTTCAAAATCAAACATGTAAAAGTAGAAGAAATTACCAATGACAGTTCAGCTTTCAATTTTTAGGGAAGCAACATATTTGCTATGAAAAACAAATATAAGCCTAAGATTGTAAGAGAAATGTGCTTTTAAAAATGGAAGCCCAATTTTCTACCATAAAATGGTGCCCATTATAACTGTGAAATGTTATTTATTGGAATATAATAATTGCTGTATCTGGAAACTAGTTATTTTCTTAATCTGTAGTGATACTCCATTGATTTTTGTATTTCTTTGTATATTTCTGCTGTGTTTTCAAACATTCATACAAAGGTGGTATAGTATGTAATATTTCTTTTCAAATTGAGAAGAATTTAGTGTGTTCAAATTATTCAAATGTATATGACATGCGACTTTGATGAATGCTGAACTATGAGAATTATAACATTGACATGAACATTAATAAACTCAATATATGATTTTACAAAACTTTATTTAAATATCATTGTTCACAAATCTAATCTTGGTAGGCAAAATCCCTTGTAGTGATCAGATGGGAATGTTTCTCTGATGAGGCTCACTGCACAGGCAGGCAACATAACCCTCACTTCTTTCCCAAGAAATCCCCAACACCACCGTACCAGTTGCCTGTAGGCTATGAATCTGTATCGCCTGAAAAATATGGGGTTGGCATTGATTATTCCATTTGCATTGATTATTGAATGTATTGAATGATTTGTTCATAATTTATTTATTTAGCGAATGCAAAGTCCTTAAGCCAAGCAGTTGCCTCCTGGTTTGCTGTATGGAGGGTGTGTAATCCTCCTTCCAGTCTTTGGAGCGGGCAAGCCTCTATGATGTGTTCCATAGTTTGCTCCTCTCCACATGCGCACAGTGGGCTAGGGCTACTGCCCCATCTGTGAAGGCTGGCCAAGCAGGGGCCATGTCCAGTCCTGAAGCGATTGAGTGTAGACCACTGTCTCCTTGGGAGGTTGGTGCCCGGGACCTGTTGGTTGGGGTTTATCACCAGCTGTTTGTTTGGGACCTCCTTGGTCTCCCATTCCTCTTGCCAAGCTGTCTGGATGGTAAAGTCAGCTGGGGGAGGGTTTTTCCAAATCGGCCGTCTGGATGAAAGTCGGGCAGTGGGTGGGGTGTAGATATCTGCATGGATTGGTAAGTGAGGAAAATCTTTAACTTTTTGGAGCATCCTTTGAGTTAATGCTACTCGCCGGATGTGTGGAGGGGCTATGTTTGACAGTACGGAGAGCCAGGGGAGTGGTGTTGAGCGGATTGTTCCAGTTATAGTTCTCATGGTTGAGTTGAGCTGGGTGTCTACATGGTGTGTGTAAGATGACCTGGACCAGACAGGGGCACAATATTCTGCTACAGAGTATGAAAGGGCCAGTGCTGAGGTGCGCAGGGTGGAGACTGCCGCCCCCCATTTTGCACCAGCGAGCTTGCAGAGCAGGTTGTTTCGTACCATCACCTTAGCAGCCGTCCCCTTTAGATGTTCCTTGAAGGATAAGGTCCTATCAAGGGTCACTCCAAGATAAGTTGGATTTGGGGCATGCTTAAGCTTGAGTTCGCTCAGGTGGATGTTTAGTTCTCTGGCAGCTTTTGCATTGTGGAGATGGAATACACTGGAGACAGTTTTTGCTGGGCTTGGTGTTAGGCGCCAGATTTTGCAGAACTGGTCCAGTTTGGCAAGATCTTCCGTGAGCACCCGTTCCAGTGGTTCAAAGTCTGGTGCTTGGAATGCCAAACAGATGTCGTCTGCATAGATGAATTTGCGGGATTTTGTAGTAGGCAGGTCGTTTATGTAGAGGTTGAACAGAGTTGGAGCTAGAACTGAGCCTTGTGGGAGTCCGTTTTTCTGCATTCTCCATGCACTTGTGTTCTGACTGAGGTGGACTCTGAACCTTCGGTTGGTCAGCAGGGTTTTTATAATTGCTGTTGCCCAAGCAGGGATCGCCTTTATAAGTTTCAGGAGGAGGCCTTTGTGCCAGACCGTATCATAGGCGGCTGTAAGATCGAGAAACACAGCCCCTGTCTTCAGTCTGCTCTCGAAGCCATTTTCGATGAAGGTGGTTAGGGCCAGTACTTGTTGTCCTGTACTGCGGTCCTTGCGGAAACCTGCTTGATCCACACTTAGAATATCCTCTATTTCTGGGGAAATGCGTTGCAATATTAGGCGCTCCATGATTTTGTAAGGAACGCTGAGTAGGGAGATTGGGCGGTAGCTTGCTGGTAGTTTGTGGTCTTTGCCAGGTTTGGGGATGGCAACGACCTTTGCTGTCCGCCATTTCTTTGGGATCGAGTTTGTTTGTGTGATCCTTGTGTAGAATTGTGTCAACCAGGTTAGGGCTCGGGGGCCAAGATTTTTCATGAATTCTGGGAAGATGTTATCGTATCCTGCTGCCTTTCCACATTTCGGGCCCTGTAGGACTTTCTCCAATTCAGCAGCCTCGAAGGGTTCAGGGTTCATTTCCTCTACAGGCATTTTTTGGTGTTTTTTTAGCTCAGTTGTAACTGAACTTGTCTTGGGGTGCTTTGGCGATAGTCAGTAGGTGGGATGCAACTTGGTTGGGTGTGACGGATGCTCGGCTTTGGCTAGGGGGCTTCTGTGCAGCTCCTAGGCGACGGATGAGGCTCCAACATTTCCTGCTAGAGTGGGTAAAGCTCCGGTCAGCAACTGTCTCCTCCCATTTCTTTCGCCGGGCTGTATTTAGCGATTCAATGAGATGGTCTGCTATCTCTGGGTCCCCTGATGTTTGATAGGATTGTAGGAGGGCAGCACTTTCTCCGTCCAAACATGGGACATAGAGGGGTCGGTAGCCTCGTGGGATTACAGTGTGGGCAGCCTTGAAGATTGCACTGCAGAAGCGGTTGTATGCTTCATCTACAGTGATGGTGTGGAGTGGGATGGTAACAACGCTCCGGTCCAGAGTTTCACTGAATTTCTTCCAGTTGGCTTTGCGGAAGTTCCAGCGCATCTTCCTTGGGCTGTATATGACTGGAAGTTGTAGGCCAATGTGTACAAGCAGGGGCCGGTGTTGGCTGTGTGGAAAATCATCAAGAATGAGGATCTGTGTAGGATATGGCTCCCCATTCAAAGAGCTGACCCAACACAGGTCAGGAGAATAGTCCTTCTTCCACCTAGCAGAGTGGAAGGTTCCTCTTTGTTTGGGATCGTATATCAAAGCGAGGTCATTTCTGGATGCCCAGTCTGAAAGTGCCTCCTCATCACTGTCCACTGCTGGGTACCCCCAGTCAGGGTGATGGCTGTTAAAGTCCCCCACATAGATGGCAGGGTGGGGTAGGGTGGGTAAGACCTGCAGATCCCAGTTGGCATTAGGGGGCTTGTACACATTGACAATATGGAAGCCACCAATGATTATGGTGTCTGAGAAATGTGTTGTTATCAGGTGATTTGCTTCAACTATGTCAGAACGCACATAGGTGGCACGTCCATGTTTAGCATGTAGAACATAGCACAGGAGGTCAAAGCCTTTGATGGTGAAGCGGCCAGCTTCCTCTGTGCCAATATGAGTCTCTTGGAGGCAGATTACATCAATCGAATGTTGGAAAGCGAGGACTTCGATAAGGCTTCGCTTGGCTGCAGATAGGCCTTCAACGTTTAGTTGTAATATGCGAAGGGCAGATCCTACCACAAAGTGCTCTTGGGGCTGTTTGCTTTCGGCTTTAGGACTGTGACTAGGATTCTTCTTTGACTTGGCACAGAGGCGTCGTCTCTTCGAATTTAGTCTGCTGGTAGGATCATTAGCTTCCCCAGGCGAGCCCGGGTACTGGCGGAGGGCGCGACGAGAACGCTGATCCATTGCCCCCCATTTGTTCATAATTCATCTGGAAAATTAAATCACATGAATAAATATTGTTTATAAACTCACTCGTGTTGACTTGCGTCATGATCACCATATTGCTGTCTGTAGGCCAGATAAGCTGTCTGTAAAACCCAGATGTCAAGACAGACAGAATGAAAACCTGGGTGATCAGTGATACACTTTGGTAGATTATCATCGGTGTATCCACAGCCCTTCAGTTCTTCTGTTTTCTCCTTCACCTTCAATATCTCCTGGCAGCACCGACATTCACTTGATGTTGGCATAATGTTACATTTCTCACAAGTGCACCTGTGCAAAAAAATGGTATAATCAGATGCTTATAATAAACTAATGGCTCGTGGGAGTGCTATATAAATTGGTCTATGAAGTTTGATTAGAAAAAATTAAAAACATGTAAAAAATTTGTACCGGAAAGAAAACTTATAGTAAAACAATAATGAATCACAATAATTCTTAAACATGATCCATCAATCTCTTAGAGAATTCTGTAGCTTTTGAGACAAGTATTAACATGATGATGATTAACAACATGTCATGACAAACTCGTAAAGTACACCTATTATCGCTCACATAGATTATCCATTTATTTCAAATGAAAATGTTTCTAAGTCACCAAATAAGGCAGCGAGTGACCAATTGGTAGTTTTAGTTTGAAAATTAAGTGTGTGACCATGCATGTCGCCAAAAAAAAATATTTCTAAGCATCTTTTACCAAGATAAATCTTCGAGCCGATCGTCGTAAACTTGGTCTGTTCCCGTCTCTGTTTCGTCTTCCTCCTCTCCCTCTGGCTCGAACAAATAAGGCTGAATACCACCCTCAGCACCACCCAAAACTACTTCATCATCCGATTCTTCATTTTCAATTTCATCATTTATATTGAGGTCGTCAAACTCGAGAAAATAATCGCTGTCCAAATCACTTTGCTCTCGTTCTGCCATTTTCTTTGTATTCCTGGGCTGATGTCACTAATGCCCGCACCTATCGAGAGATGGTGGTACTGCAGCCTCACTAAGTGAAGACTGGGCTATGACCAAATAAGGTCATTTATGGAGGCTGGTGACACATATTAAATCACGGGAATAGGCAGAATGGAATATTTTCATACAATCAGTTGATTGGTTCAATAAAAAAATGTCACTGTCCGAGGCCTTTAACTTCAGTGTTAACTAATTGTTGTTATTCTGACTATTTTAGACTTTACCGTGGTACGAGGCAAGGCTGTCCTTTGAGCCCGTTGCTCTTTGCCTTGGCAATTGAGCCGTTAGCTATTGCAATCCGTGGGAGCCGGGACTTTCTAGGCATTCGTAGGGGTGGCATCGAGCATAGGGTTTTACTCTATGCCGACGATCTTTTACTATTTCTCTCCAACCCACTTACTTCATTACCCGCTATACTCAACATTTTGGATAGTTTTAGTAGGTTTTCTGGTTATAAAATTAATCTTAATAAGAGTGAATTGTTTCCGATTAATGAAAAGATTCAAGTTCAGGATCTTGAAAATTTTCCTTTCAAGGTTGTTATTGATCATTTTAATTATCTTGGGATATGTGTCACTAAACAATTTAATTACTTGTTTAAAAATAATTTTCTCCCCTTATTTGACCAGTGCAAGTTAATACTTTCCAAATGGTCCCCATTATCCTTGTCCTTAATTGGCAGAATCAATTCTGTAAAAATGATGTTACTTCCAAAGTTTTTATATTTGTTTCAATGTCTCCCCATTTTTATTCCTAAATCCTTTTTAAAGTCTTTGGACTCTCTGATTACCTCATTTATTTGGAATGGTAAACATCCGAGATTGAGGAAAGTTTTTCTTCAAAGACCCAAATCAGTGGGTGGCATGGCTCTGCCTAACTTTCAATATTACTACTGGGCAGCAAATATCAGGTGCATGTTATACTGGAAACATTTCTATCTGGAACCCAAATCACCCATTTGGATCCTTATGGAGTCACATGTGGACAATCAAACCTCCCTACTGGCAATTTTAGGTTCACCACTTCCCCTTGCTTTGTCTACACTGGGTAATAATAAAGTCTCTTAGAATTTGGTCTCAATTCAGGAAAAATTTCGGTCTTCAGTTTTTCTCCATTAGAAGTCAAATTGCCGCAAATCATTTATTTACCCCATCAACTATTGATAGTGCATTTCATATATGGCACAGAAAAGGTTTAAAATCTTTTGCGGATTTATATTTTGATGGTCAATTTGCAAGTTTTTCTCAACTTTCCACTAAATTCGACATCACTTCTATACATTTTTCCCGCTTCCTCCAGGTCAGACATTATGTGCAAACCATGACAAAACAATTCCCTCAAAAACCTTCTGATAATCCTCTAGATGATTTTTTATTAGTTAAACCAACTTCTAAGGGGGTAATATCAGTTTTATATAATTTCATTTCAAATTTACAATCTTCTTCTCTGGCCGCTATTAAATTGAACTGGGAACAAGATCTTAATTTTACTTTTACTGATGAACTGTGGGACTCTATTCTTGGCCAGGTTCACACTGCATCAATGTGTGCTCGTCACGCTCTTATTCAATTTAAGATTGTACACCGGGTGCACCTGTCCAAGGTTAAGTTAGCACGTATTTACTCGGATATAGACCCAACTTGTGAAAAGTGTGGTAGCGTTCCTGGCACTTTGCTTCACATGTACTGGTCCTGCCCTGCATTGATGAATTTTTGTCATTCTGTTTTGATCACTATGTCTGAAGTCCTGCAATATCAAATTAAACCTGATCCATTATGCGCCATTTTTGGTGTGGCTCCAGAACTTGTCTTGCCAAATTCCAAATTAAAAGTATTCAAATTTTTATTATTATTGGCTAGACGTGCTGTATTACTGAAGTGGAAAGACTCTTCACCCCCTTCACATGTACAGTGGATAAAAGATATAATGTCCTGTTTGGATTTAGAAAAAATCAGATATACAGATCATGGCTCTGAAAACAAATTCTATAAATTATGGCGCCCGTTTCTTGATTTCTTTGAAAGACCCACGATTATAGTTTCTGAGTAGATCATATCCCTTTACCCCACCCCCACCTCACACACACAATTTTTCTTTGTATTTTTTTTGTTGTATTTTTTTTAATTATTGTTTATTTAAAGGTTTTTGTGTTTTGAAGCATTTACATTTGTTAGCTTTAAATTCTAGTTTTGCACTGTTTGGTTAAAACAAAAATGAAAATTTCTAATACTTTGTATTGTATTGATACTTCAATTAATAATAATAAAAAGACCTTTGAAAGAAAGATGGTGAATTCATGTCTATTTGCATGTTTACAATGAGTTATAATGTAATCACAGTGCACGAAAAATTTGCCCATTCGCTTTTGGTGTGAAGGCACCTTAAGACATGTCATTGTCAACTCTGAAGCATAAAATTGATGATGAAAGTCATCGGTTTAACCCTGCCTGGACTGATATGTGTGTAATGGAATGTGTAGTAATAAAAAGAGGTTCCTACTCACACGTGGTGATTTAAAACAAAACAAACCACAACAGTGGATGTGCAATGTTATCAATCTTTTCTTGGGGGGTTTATAAGAACCTGCACTTATATAGCACTTTTCCTAGTCTCAAAGACCACTCAAAGCGCTTCACTAGCACTAACCCTCTATTCTAAGGCTGATAGGAGACACATATCTAGGGACAATTTAGAACAACCAATTAACCTAACATGCATGGCTTTGGATTGTGGGAGGAAACCAGAGCCCCCAGAGTAAACCCACGCAGCACAGGGAGAACATGCAAACGCCACACAGAAAGGTTCCTATCCCTGCCAGCCTGGGGATTTGAACCTGGAACCTTCTAGCTGTTAGGCAACAGTGCTAACCACTGCACCACCGTGCTGCCCGCTAAAGTGTTTGACAGTTCATTTTTTTATTCAGCTAAATGCACTTTGTGATGGGCCAAGGTCAGTTTTGACCAGGATATAGTATATTTTATTTCAAAAGGGAAACAAATGTTAATACTACTAATGAGGCACACTGAGTTTTTATGCACTTTGAGATATGCCTGAGTAAGATGTGACCAAAATGATTATTTACAGAATTTTAGTTTTTTCATTCAAGAGGAAAAATGTTTCTACTACTTCAAGTTCTGCTCAACCCCAGCACTGTTATTGTGTTTTTATGCACTTTTGATGTGGCTTTGTCATGTGTCAAGCTCACATTTAAGACCAAGACAATGAATAAAAAGTGTATATTTTTCATCATATTGATCTTTGTTGTTTTGAAATTTGTCATATTCAACAAATCGCTGAACATGTTACATGTCTTGATTTCAAATTCTGGCCCAACTGATTTTGTAATTGAATAGCCCTGCTCAAAAGGTTCTCAATAGGGTTGAGGTCGGGGGAGGATGGGGGCCACACCATGAATTTCTCTCCTTTTATGCCCATAGTGTTATGTCCTAATAACAGGAGACCGGAGCCATGTTGAACCGAGCAACCAACTGAACTTTATTGAGAAAACCAGGCACAATATACACGCTGGCCATAACCCGCCTGGCGTCACTACGTCGACTGCCTGGCATCAGCTACTGCAAGCCCCAAGGGCCAAATCCCCACACAACATTTCTCCCCCCTTACAAAACAGAAAGAACAAAAATCAACTCCCCCCCCCCTTTAAATTTAGCAGTGAGGACCCCCATATCAACACAGAACACACAATTTGTCCATACTTTCAAACATCTTTTTTTGTATGTCTTTTTTTTTGAACACGTACAAGCCACTAAGCCTAGTGAGCTAAATGGGCACCTGGGTGGAACGCCAGGGTGACCACTCATGTTGAAGTGGATTATTCTGTTGCCCCATGATCAACACGTTTCAGCTAAAGCTAGGCCTACTACAAAGTCATCAAGGTGTCTGGGCCTCTGACGCGTCCTAGCCGAGCATCTCACAGGCGGAGAACCTCTGCATCTCACAGGCGGAGAACCAATCATCATCTGCTGTTGGGTGATGACCCGGTCTTGTGGAGGGTCCGTGTTCCCCGGAGGGGAGGTTGTGGGGGGCCTCAGTCAGTCCAGAGACAGGTGGAATTCACCCCTCAGCATGAGTTTCGCTGGGAAGCCCCCTGTCGTGGTGTGGGCCGTTGCCCTGTAGTGGAGGAGTGTGCGCTGGAGGGCGTCAGGGAACATGAAGCCGTCCGCCAAATGGGTTCTCAGACCATTTTTCAGAGTCTTGTTGATATGCTCCACGCCCCCATTGACTTGGGGGTTGTAGAACACAGTTTTGATGTGTTCCACACCCCGGACACACAAAAACTCCTCAAACCCCCCAGAGGTGAACTGCGGGCCATTGTCTGTCGTGACAGCATCCGGGACCCCCCATCTGGTGAACAGTGATGAGAGGAAACTCATAACCACATCCGTCATGACTCAATTAGTGGGCAACATCGCTGGCCATTTGGAGAACAGCTCGTAGACCACTAGCAAAAAAGCGGCTGTTTGGGGGTGCCTTATGTAGTTCACTGCAAATGTCCAATTGGATGTGCTTCCAAGTGCCCCCTGGGTACGGCAATGTTCACAGGGGTGGTCCACCGGTCTTTCCGCTCTCCAAGCATGGAACACAGTTCTTTACCATAGTTTCAATGTCCTTATCGATACCAGGCCACCAAACTGGATCCCTGCAATGCTGCTTCACCCTGACCATGCCCAGGTGACCCTCAGGGAGCATCACCAGAACTCGTGATCTCAGAGACACCGGGATCAATGTGCAGTGTCCCCTTTCCCCACACACACCCCATTCCAGCAATTCAGTTCATCTCTAAACCAGTGAAAAGGGGCCAGATTGCCCTCAACTTTCGTGGGCCAACCCTCCCTGATGACCAAGCATAGTTGTGACAATGTGGGGTCCTGTTCCAACTCCGCCAGAGCTCCTAGAGGGATACCATGTCCCGAAGGGGTTAGTGCAGCATGTTGACCAGGTCCGCCTCCGTGGAGTCGTTGTCATCGTCGTCGTCATCCGGTTGTATGGTATAGGCCATGGCACGAGACAGGAGATCCGCCACTATGTTCTCTTTTCCAGGAGTGAACTGGGTAGTAAAGTTGTAGGCCCTCAGCCGCTCAGTCAACCTGTGGATCCATAGGGGCCGATGTCCCGAGCCCGTCGTCTCCAGCAGTATCGTCAGTGCCCGGTGATCTGTTCGCAGGATGAGATGGTGTCCGTAGAGGTAGATGTGCCACCATTCACATGCCCAGCTGCAAGCAAGCGCCTCCCTCTCACCCACGGCATACTTTTGTTCAGCCACTGAAAGGGACCTTGACGCAAATGCCACTGGGCGTTTGATACCGCCTTGAACTTGAGATATAACCGCCCCCACCACCGAGCCAGATGTGTCACAAGTCAAAAAAGTCAGCTATTTTGGATCAAAGTGGGCCACTACTGGTGAGTTGAGACTTCAGTCTAGTGACTGCCACCGAGCAGGCTGGGGTCCACAGCCACGGTGCATCCTGCTTCAGAAGAGCCCGGAGTGGTTCGATAGTCTCTGAATAATGGGGAATAAAACACCTGTAAAAGTTCACCATGCCCAGGAATGAGGAGATTTGTGGGGGTGTCGTGGGATCAGGGAGAGGCAGGACCGCCTCCACATTCGAGTGCAGTGGCCTCAGGCCCTCGGCCACCAGCCGGAATCCAACAAACTCAATGGAATCCCCTGCGAAGATGCACTTTTCCCCGTTAAATGTAACTCCGTGCCCCAGCAGCACCTCCATCACTCATTTCAAACGACCGTCATGTTCTTCCCGCACCATGGACCACAATGTCATCCAGGTACACCACTACACTCCTGAGGCTGACCATAATCGTGGACATGATCTTCTGAAAGCAACTTGGTGCTGAGCTCAGACCAAAAGACATGAGGGTGTACCTTAAAATGCCCATGTGGGTCACGAATGCTGTCAGGTCCCTGCTGGCTGGGTGAAGGGGCACCTGCAGATAACCCTGGCAAAGATCTAGCTTCATGAACACCCTTGAGCCACTGGACATTGTGGTGAGTTCCTCCATCGTGGGGAGCGGGTATTTGTCTGGGATAATTGCTTTATTATTATTATCTTATTTACTATCTGGCTCTCTTGCTAATCTTTCTGTTTCGGCGACACCTTGATCCATCACAGACATGTAGATCGGCCAAATGTCTCCTGAGCCAGCAGACGGATCCACTGTTTCTTGTAGGAGGCAGTACAATAGGGACTAGCTTTTAGTACTTAACCGGCCCACGATGCTAATGCAAAAACTCGACATACTGAGAGAAATAAGACAAAAACGACGTGGGTGTCATGCTGGAATAAGACGGAGGGCGAGGAATATAAGGTACAGACCCGCCCTCCCATCTGTGATTATGGGGAATGTACAATCGCTACTCAGGAAAACAGATGAGCTTGCGGCTATCTCCTGCTACGATAGCATATACAGGGTGAGTAGTCTAATGCTATTCACAGAGACGTGGCTAACAGAACTAGCAACAGATGCTAACATCGAACTGGAGGGTTTCCACGCAATGCGGGCAGACCGGACACCAGACAGTGGGAAGACAAGGGGTGGTGGAGTGATGATGTATGTCAATAACAACTGGTGCAGACCCGGACATATCATGGTTAAACAACAACACTGCAACAAAGACATGGAGTTGCTAGCTGTTAGCATGTGGCCTACATATCTCCCGAGGGAATACTCACACGTGATCTGCATTGTTATTTATGCAAATCCGACGGCGAACGCTGGGATAGTGCGTGACGTCATCCACTCAGTAACTGGCAGGCTGCAGACAGAACACCCAGATGCTCTTCTCCTCATCTCAGGTGATTTCAACCACATTTCACTGTCTCCCATTCTACCCACATTCACCCAGTATAGAGACAATAAAACACTGGACTTATTCTACGTAAACACTAAGGAGGCGTACACCTCATCACCACTCCCCCCACTCGGGAGATTGGATCATTCATCTCCGGCCGGTGTACAAACCCCTAGTGCACAGACAACCTCCGGTCATGCGCACAGTGAAGTTATGGTCTGAGGAGGCAATGGACACTCTAAAGGGCTGTTTTGAAACCACCGCCTGGGAGCAGCTCTGCAATCCACATGGTGAGGACATTGATGGCCTCACTCACACCATCACAGACTACATCAGCTTCTGTGTGGACAACACCGTACCCACCAAGACCATACGGTGTTGCTCAAACAACAAACCCTGGATCAACCCTGAAATAAAAACACTTCTGAGAGAGAAGAAGAGTATCTTCAGGTCGGGGAACAGGGAGATGCTAAAGTCCATACAGAGGGAGCTGAGGGGGAAGATCAGAGAAGGCAAGGACAGCTTCAGGAAGAAGATGGAGGACAAGCTGCAACAGAGCGACAAAGGTGGGGTCTGGAGAAACCTTAAAACCATCTCTGGGCTCCAGAATACCTCCCCCCAGGCCATGGGGGGCAGGGAGTGGGCGAAAAATCTGAACCTGTTTTTTAATAGGTTTGACCAACTGCCCTCCCCCCCGACTGCACAACAACCACTGCTGCCTCTAAAGACATCGAGTCCTGCTGTCCACACCCCACTCCACCAACATCCCCCCACTCCCAGCACACAGCCCCCCAACCTGACCCTCACTAAGACCCAGATGAGGACGGAGCTGAGGAAGATCAAGGCGAGGAAAGCGTCGGGACCGGACGGCATCAACACAAAGCTCCTCAAGTCCTGCGCAGACCAGCTGTGTGGGATTGTGGAGCTCATCTTCAACCTGAGCCTGAAGCTGGGGAGGGTACCACGGTTGTGGAAAACATCTTGTGTGGTACCTGTACCAAAGCCTTCCCACCCCAAAGACCTGAAAAGCTACAGACCAGTGGCCCTGACGTCTCACATGATGAAGACCCTGGAGAGACTGCTCCTTGCTCACCTCAGCCCCCTGGTGGGACCAGCAATGGATCCACTCCAGTTTGCCTACCAGCATGGCATTGGGGTGGAGGATGCAGTGATCTTCCTCCTTCACCGTTCTCTGTCCCACCTGGAGAAGCCCGGGAATGCGGTGAGGATCATGTTCTTTGACTTATCCAGTGCTTTCAACACCATCCAATCGACGATCCTGAAGGACAAGCTGCTGTGCGCAGGGGTGGACCAGCACCTGTCATCATGGATCCTGGACTACCTCACGAACCGGCCACAGTTTGTGAGAACCCGGGACTGTGTGTCCAACACGATCATCGGTAGCACGGGGGCCCCCCAGGGAATGGTTTTGGCTCCCTTCCTGTTCACCCTTTATACTGCGGACTTCTCACACAACACAACACGCTGCCATCTACAGAAGTTCTCTGACGACTCTGCGATCATCAGCCTTATCTCCAACAGAGATGAAGCTGAGTACAGAGGACTTATCCAGGACTTCGTGGACTGGTGCCATTGGCACTGCCTCCAGATCAACGCGAGGAAACGTAAGGAGCTGGTGGTGGACTGCCGCAGGCAAGGACAACCCCTCACAGCACCAGTAAATATACAGAGAACAGACATTGAGATGGTGACATCCTACAAGTACCTGGGTGTTCATCTGAACAATAAACTAGACTGGTCACACAATACCGATGCACTCTACAAGAAGGGACAGCGCAGGCTGTTCCTACTGAGGAGACTCAGGTCTTTTGGTGTACAAGGGGCGCTGCTGAAGACATTCTATGACACGGTGGTGGCATCAGCCATCACTTTTGGAGTGGTCTGCTGGGGCAGTGGCATCACTGCAGCCGATAGGAAGAGACTGAACAAACTGATCAAGAAAGCTAGCTCTGTCCTGGGGCAGCACCTTGACCCAGTGGAGGAGATAGGAGAGAGAAGGATGGTGGCTAAACTGTCATCTCTGCTAGAGTCCGAGTCCCACCCTATGCAGGACATACTGAACGCACTGAGGAGCTCATTTAGCAGCAGACTACATCATCCTAGGCGCACAACCGAGAGATTTCGCAGGTCCTTCCTGCTTACGGCTGTCAGACTGTATAACCTAAGCAGGGCTGCTCGCAGAGATAGCAAAAAAACGTGACGACCTAATAGTATTGAATGCAAAAGACGCAACAGACTTACACAATGGTCCCCTCCAGTATACAACTAGGACAATATCAGTCACTACGGAGGGTGACAATATGTATGGGTACATATTCATATGTAGGATAACTAAGTAGACGGTTATGCTGTTTATTCCATCTAGCTACAATGCTCTGCACTGTGTTTATATATTTATATATTTACAGTGGGGTAAAAAAGTATTTAGTCCGCCACCAATTGTGTGAGTTCTCCCACTTAAAAGATGAGAGATGTATATATATATATGTATATATATATATATATATATATATATATATATATATATATATATATATATATATATATATATATATATATATATACATGTAACGGAACTTGTGACTTTTGGATTGATCGTCACTTCCTTGTGGTAACGTATCGTCACGTCTCGTCACTTCCTGTTTTGCTGTCTGTCTGTGTGGTTTGCTCTCTAGCCACTAGCGATGGCTACTAGCTCTCCTTCCTCTCCTCCTCTGGTGTGCTCTCTCTGTCAGATGTTTAGCTACACCTCTGCCTCTTTTAGTGATAACGGTAAATGTAATAAATGTTGTCTTTTTGAGGCGCTCGAGGTGAGGTTGTCTGATTTGGAATCCCGGCTCCGCTGCACTGAAACACCGTCTGCGCCAGTTACTCTTGACGGACGCTCCTTAGCTGCAGCGGAGCTAGCTAGCTTAGGCCCCCCTGTTAGCGGTCCTCCGGCTCTCCTCAGCAGCGAGGAGACTGGGTGGGTGACGGTGAGAAGGAAGCCTAGTCGCAAAGCCCCGGTTCACCTCCAACCTGTTCACGTTTCTAATCGTTTTTCCCCGCTCAGCAACCCACCCGCTGAGGAAAAAACTCTGATCATTGGCAACTCTGTAGTCAGAAACGTGAACCTAGAGACTCCAGCGGCCATAGTTAAATGCATTCCTGGGGCCAGAGCAGGCGACATCGAGTCAAATTTGAAAATGCTGGCTAAAAGTAACTGTAAATATTCCACAATTGTTATTCACGCTGGCGTTAATGACATCCGTCTCCGGCAGTCGGAAGTCACGAAACTTAATATAGAATCGGTGTGTGACTTTGCAAAAACGATGTCTGCCACTGTAGTATTCTCTGGGCCTCTCCCCAATCTGACCAGTGATGACATGTTTAGTCGCTCGTCATCCTTGAACCGCTGGCTGTCTGTGTGGTGTCCTAAAAATGACGTGGGCTACATTGACAATTGGAGCTCTTTTTGGGGAAAACCTGGTCTTATGAGACGAGACAGCATTCATCCCACTTTGGATGGTGCTTCTCATTTATCTAACAATCTGGCATCTTTTTTATCCAAATTTCCAAAACCCTGACTACTCAGAGTTGGGACCAGGAAGCAGAGTCGCAGTCTTACACGCCTCTCTGCAGCTCCTCTTCATCCGCCACCCCTCAGCTTAGCCCCTGTCTTCCCCATCAGAGAATCGTTGTCTGCTCCCTCCAAAGTGAATAAAAATATAATGTATAAGCATCCCAAAGTGATAAAGCATAATATTGGTAAAACTCAAATTAAACATGAAGCCTCTAAATTGAATGATTTGGTCTCTGTTCCTCCTCACAATTTAAAAATTAAATGTGGTTTATTAAATATTAGGTCTCTAACTCCTAAGTCTCTGTTAGTCCATGATCTGTTAATTGATCATCAGATTGATTTAATTTCCCTTACAGAGACTTGGTTAGGGCAAGAGGATTATGTTGGTTTAAATGAATCAACTCCCTCTGGTTATTTAAACTGTCAAAATCCCAGAAGTTCTGGTCATGGAGGAGGAGTAGCAACAATTTACCATTCCAAATTGTTATTCACGCCGGCATTAATGACATCCGTCTCCGGCAGTCGGAAGTCACGAAACTTAATATAGAATCGGTGTGTGAGTTTGCAAAAACGATGTCTGCCACTGTAGTATTCTCTGGGCCCCTCCCCAATCTGACCAGTGATGACATGTTTAGTCGCTCGTCATCCTTGAACCGCTGGCTGTCTGTGTGGTGTCCCAAAAATGACGTGGGCTACATTGACAATTGGAGCTCTTTTTGGGGAAAACCTGGTCTTATGAGACGAGACAGCATTCATCCCACTTTGGATGGTGCTTCTCGTTTATCTAACAATCTGGCATCTTTTTTATCCAAATTTCCAAAACCATGACTACTCAGAGTTGGGACCAGGAAGCAGAGTCTCAGTCTTACACGCCTCTCTGCAGCTCCTCTTCATCCGCCACCCCTCAACTTAGCCCCTGTCTTCCCCATCAGAGAATCGTTGTCTGCTCCCTCCAAAGTGAATAAAAATATAATATATAAGCATCCCAAAGTGATAAAGCAAAATATTGGTAAAACTCAAATTAAACATAAAGCCTCTAAATTGAATGATTTGGCCTCTGTTCCTCCTCATAATTTAAAAATTAAATGTGGTTTGTTAAATATTAGGTCTCTAACTCCCAAGTCTCTGTTAGTCCATGATCTGTTAATTGATCATCAGATTGATTTAATTTCCCTTACAGAGACTTGGTTAGGACAAGAGGATTATGTTGGTTTAAATGACTCAACCCCCTCTGGTTATTTAAACTGTCAAAATCCCAGAAGTTCTGGTCGTGGAGGAGGAGTAGCAACAATTTACCATTCCAAATTACTAGTTAATGTAAAGCAAAAAACATGTTATAATTCCTTTGAGGGCCTGGTCCTCAGTGTTGGGCACTTTAGCAATTCCAGGTTAAACCCAATTTTATTTGCCATAGTTTATCGTCCCCCATCAACCTATTCAGAATTTTTATCCGAATTTGCTGATTTCTTAGCTGATTTAGTGCTGAAATCTGATAGAATAATTATAGTAGGGGACTTTAATATACATGTGGATGTAGATAGTGACTGCCTTAATGTGGCTTTTAATTCAATATTAGACTCGATTGGGTTTTCTCAGAAAGTAGGAAATTCTACTCATTACCTCCACCATACATTGGACCTTGTTCTGACATATGGCATAGAAATAGAAAATCTTGTAGTGTCTCCTCATAACCCTGTACTGTCAGACCATTGTCTGTTAACCTTTGATTTTACTATTTCTGACTATTCGGCTCCTAAAGAAAAATATTATCACAGTAGATGCCTCTCAGATGATGCTGTTTCCAAATTTATGCAGATTGTTTCCTCTATGCCATGTGTCAACACAACGGAAATAAGCTATAGACAGCTTGCTCCTTCTGTAATTGATAACATGGTGGATAGTGTTTCAGCTTCTCTGCATCAGGCTCTAGACTTGGTGGCCCCCTTAAAAAAGAAAAAGTCTAATCAGAGATTTTTAACTCCTTGGTTCAACACAGAAACTCGTAGCTTAAAACAGAAGACTCGTCAATTAGAAAGAAAATGGCGCTCTACTAATTTAGATGAAATCTATTTAGCTTGGAGAAATCATCTTTTAATTTATAAAAAATCTCTTAGAAAAGCTAGAACGAGTTATTACTCTGCATTAATAGAAGAGAACAAGAATAATCCCAGGTTTCTTTTCAGTACTGTAGCCAGGTTGACAAAGAGTCAGGACTCTGTCAATCCTAGCATCCCCTTAGAGCTTACTAGTCAGGACTTTATGAACTTTTTCAATAATAAAATTTCATCCATCAGAGATAAAATCAATCAGATTCTTCCCACAGTTAACTTAAATACTGTAACTACTACAACTCCTTCTATTGATGTCTGTCTTGATGAGTTTACTCCAATCGACCTTTGTGAGTTAGACAAAATAGTTTCCTCATCCAAACCTTCAACTTGTCTTTTAGACCCTATTCCTACCAGGTTATTTAAAGAAGTCTTCCCACTTATTGGTAGCTTTATTCTTCATATAATCAATTCTTCATTAACTTTAGGCCATGTACCGCAGGCTTTTAAAACGGCTGTAATTAAACCCTTACTCAAAAAGCCAACGCTAGATCCAGGAGCTTTAGCTAACTATAGACCAATCTCTAATCTCCCTTTCATTTCAAAAATCTTAGAAAGAGTTGTTGCTACGCAATTACTTGACCACCTGCAGGGAAATGGTTTATTTGAGGAGTTTCAATCTGGGTTTAGAATCCATCATAGCACTGAAACAGCCTTAGCGAAGGTCACTAACGACCTCCTCATTGCATCTGATAATGGACTAGTTTCTGTACTTGTCCTTTTAGATCTTAGTGCAGTTTTTGATACTATTGATCATAATATTCTACTTGATAGATTAGAACACTATGTTGGACTTAATGGAACTTTGTTGCAGTGGTTTAGATCTTATTTATCTGATAGGTTCCTGTTTGTTCATGTAAATGATGAGTTTTCTCTCAGCTCAAAGCTTAGTCATGGAGTTCCACAGGGATCTGTGCTTGGCCCTACTCTTTTTAGTTTATATATGCTTCCGTTAGGCAACATTATTAGAAAGCACTGTATACATTTTCACTGTTATGCAGATGACACACAATTATACCTGTCAATGAAGCCAGATGATACTAATCAATTAGCCAAGTTAGAAGCCTGTCTTAAGGAAATCAAAGTTTGGATGACTTGTAATTTCCTGCTATTAAATTCAGATAAGACTGAAGTCATTCTTGTTGGTCCAAAAAACCTTAGAAATTCCTTTCCAAATCAAACTTTCAGTTTGGATGCAGTTACTCTTTCTCTTAATAGCTCTGTGAGGAACCTTGGAGTTATTTTTGATCAGGATTTGTCCTTCAATTCACATATTAAATTTGTTTCTAAGACTGCCTTCTATCATTTGCGTAATATTGCCAAGATTAGGAGCATCTTGTCTCAGAGTGATGCTGAGAAGCTGATCCACGCTTTTGTAAGCTCGAGATTAGATTATTGTAATTCTTTATTATCAGGCTGTCCTAAAACATCTTTAAAAAGTCTTCAGCTGATCCAAAATGCTGCAGCAAGAGTTTTAACAGGTACTAGAAAGAGAGATCATATCTCTCCGGTTCTGGCCTCCCTTCATTGGCTTCCCATAGAGTTTAGAATTAAGTTTAAAATCCTTCTTCTTACTTACAAAGCTCTAAACAATCAGGCTCCTTTTTATTTAAAAGATCTGATACTACCGTATCATCCTAACAGAGCACTACACTCCCAAAATGCAGGTTTACTTGTAATACCTAGAATCTCCAAAAGTACAATGGGAGGCAGAGCCTTCAGTTATCAAGCTCCTCTCCTGTGGAATCAGCTGCCAATCTGGATTCGGGAGTCAGACTCGATCTCTGTTTTTAAGAATAGGGCTAAAACCTACCTTTTTGATATAGCCTACAATTAGGGAGGGATCATGTGTTTCTGAACCCTCCCTTAGTTATGCTGCTAATAGGTTTAGTCAGCCGGGGGACCTCCAGTAATGCACTGGGCCTCACTCCTTTCCTCACTCTCTATGAAATATTTTTTTTTTGCTGGTCATTAACATTTGTTTGTTCTCTCCCATAGATTGAGTCCCCATCGTGCTGTTTGCTCTCTACATGTCTGTTCTTTTCTTCTTCTCTATCCCCTCACCCCCCAGCCAGTCGCAGCAGATGACTGCCCCTCCCTGAGCCTGGTTCTGCTGGAGGTTTCTTCCTGTTAAAAGGGAGTTTTTCCTCTCCACCGTCGCCAAGTGCTTGCTCACAGGGGATCGCCTGATTGCTGGGGTCTTTCTGCAACTGTGGGGGTCCTCCCTACAGTTGATAGTGCTATGAGATGACTGTTGTTGTGAAATGGCGCTATATAAATAAAGTTGAATTGAATTGAATTGAATTGAATTATTGATCATAATATTCTACTTGATAGATTAGAACACTATGTTGGACTTAATGGAACTTTGTTGCAGTGGTTTAGATCTTATTTATCTGATAGGTTCCAGTTTGTTCATGTAAATGATGAGTTTTCTTTCAGCTCAAAGCTTAGTCATGGAGTTCCACAGGGATCTGTGCTAGGCCCTACTCTTTTTAGTTTATATATGCTTCCGTTAGGCAACATTATTAGAAAGCACTGTATACATTTTCATTGTTATGCAGATGACACACAATTATACCTGTCAATGAAGCCAGATGATACTAATCAATTAGCCAAGTTAGAAGCCTGTCTTAAGGAAATCAAAGCTTGGATGACTTGTAATTTCCTGCTATTAAATTCAGATAAGACTGAAGTCATTCTTGTTGGTCCAAAAAACCTTAGAAATTCCTTTCCAAATCAAACTTTCAGTTTGGACGCAGTTACTCTTTCTCTTAATAGCTCTGTGAGGAACCTTGGAGTTATTTTTGATCAGGATTTGTCCTTCAATTCACATATTAAATTTGTTTCTAAGACTGCCTTCTATCATTTGCGTAATATTGCCAAGATTAGGAGCATCTTGTCTCAGAGTGATGCTGAGAAGCTGATCCACGCTTTTGTTAGCTCGAGATTAGATTATTGTAATTCTTTATTATCAGGCTGTCCTAAAACATCTTTAAAAAGTCTTCAGCTGATCCAAAATGCTGCAGCAAGAGTTTTAACAGGTACTAGAAAGAGAGATCATATCTCTCCGGTTCTGGCCTCCCTTCATTGGCTTCCCATAGAGTTTAGAATTAAGTTTAAAATCCTTCTTCTTACTTACAAAGCTCTAAACAATCAGGCTCCTTTTTATTTAAAAGATCTGATACTACCGTATTATCCTAACAGAGCACTACGCTCTCAAAATGCAGGATTACTTGTAATACCTAGAATCTCCAAAAGTACAATGGGAGGCAGAGCCTTCAGTTATCAAGCTCCTCTCCTGTGGAATCAGCTGCCAATCTGGATTCAGGAGTCAGACTCGATCTCTGTTTTTAAGAATAGGGCTAAAACCTACCTTTTTGATCTAGCCTACAATTAGGGAGGGATCATGTGTTTCTGAACCCTCCCTTAGTTATGCTGCTAATAGGTTTAGTCAGCCGGGGGACCTCCAGTAATGCACTGGGCCTCACTCCTTTCCTCACTCTCTATGAAATATTTTTTTTTTGCTGGTCATTAACATTTGTTTGTTCTCTCCCGTAGATTGAGTCCCCATCGTGCTGTTTGCTCTCTACATGTCTGTTCTTTTCTTCTTCTCTATCCCCTCACCCCCCAGCCAGTCGCAGCAGATGACTGCCCCTCCCTGAGCCTGGTTCTGCTGGAGGTTTCTTCCTGTTAAAAGGGAGTTTTTCCTCTCCACCGTCGCCAAGTGCTTGCTCACAGGGGATCGCCTGATTGCTGGGGTCTTTCTGCAACTGTGGGGGTCCCCCCTACAGTTGATAGTGCTATGAGATGACTGTTGTTGTGAAATGGCGCTATATAAATAAAGTTGAATTGAATTGAATTGAATTGAATTGAAAATTACTAGTTAATGTAAAGCAAAAAACATGTTATAATTCCTTTGAGGGCCTGGTCCTCAGTATTGGGCACTTTAGCAATTTTAGGTTAAACCCAATTTTATTTGCCATAGTTTATCGTCCCCCATCAACCTACTCAGAATTTTTATCTGAATTTGCTGATTTCTTAGCTGATTTAGTGCTGAAATCTGATAGAATAATTATAGTAGGGGACTTTAATATACATGTGGATGTAGATAGTGACTGCCTTAATATGGCGTTTAATTCAATATTAGACTCGATTGGGTTTTCTCAGAAAGTAGGAAATTCTACTCATTACCTCCACCATACATTGGACCTTGTTCTGACATATGGCATAGAAATAGAAATTCTTGTAGTGTCTCCTCATAACCCTGTACTGTCAGACCATTGTCTGTTAACCTTTGATTTTACTATTTCTGACTATTTGGCTCCTAAAGAAAAATATTATTACAGTAGATGCCTCTCAGATGATGCTGTTACCAAATTTATGCAGATTGTTTCCTCTATGCCATGTGTCAACACAACGGAAATAAGCTATAGACAGCTTGCTCCTTCTGTAATTGATAGCATGGTAGATGGTGTTACAGCTTCTCTGCATCAGACTCTAGACTTGGTGGCCCCCTTAAAAAAGAAAAAGTCTAATCAGAGATTTCTAACTCCTTGGTTCAACACAGAAACTCGTAGCTTAAAACATAAGACTCATCAATTAGAAAGAAAATGGCGCTCCACTAATTTAGATGAAATCTATTTAGCTTGGAGAAATCATCTTTTAATTTATAACAAATCTCTTAGAAAAGCTAGAACAAGTTATTACTCTGCATTAATAGAAGAGAACAAGAATAATCCCAGGTTTCTTTTCAGCACTGTAGCCAGGTTGACAAAGATTCAGGACTCTGTCAATCCTAGCATCCCCTTAGAGCTTACTAGTCAGGACTTTATGAACTTTTTCAATAATAAAATTTCATCCATCAGAGATAAAATCAATCAGATTCTTCCCACAGTTAACTTAAATACTGTAACTACTACAACTCCTTCAATTGATGTCTGTCTTGATGAGTTTACTCCAATCGACCTTTGTGAGTTAGACAAAATAGTTTCCTCATCCTTCTTCTTCTTCTTCGTCGATTGCTAGATGGTCACACCAGCTGCCCTGACGAATGCTGCCGTCCTGCGGAGGTCCCCGAGGTCCCCGTGCAGCTTTCGGTTCAGCGATGTGGGGTCAGGCCACGTAGCTCGTCTCAGTGCAGCGTGGTCTGGGCAGTCTTGGAGGAGGTGTTCGTTGGTCATTTGGGCAGTACCACATGGGCATCTGTCTGATTGTCCAACTTTAAGTTTCTGGTTCATGTGAGCATGCATTCTGTTATGTCCAGTTCGGAGTCTGAACAGAACAACTTGGTCAGCCCTGCTCAGACTGTAATAGTTGTCATCCTTGCAGAAGTTTGGGTGTTGCTGCTTCCACTTCTTGTGAGACAGGGCCTTAATAATGGTTTTCTCCTCACTGTAAGAGACCTGCCTGTCTTCCTGGTCTTGCTGCCCACCCTCCTTAGCAAGTCTGTCAGCCGTCTCATTTCCATAGATTCCACAGTGGGCAGGAATCCACTGGAGTGATATGTTCACCGGTGTTGCTAGTTGAGACAGAGTGAGGGCGAGTTCATTCAGTTCTTTGCGTCGGGGGTCCTAAAGTGCATCCAAGACAGAGAGGGCATCAGTGAAGATGACGACCCGCTTGTGTGCCTTGTCTTGATGTTCCCTGACGTGGGCCGCTGCTGTTCTCAGGGCCTCTGCCTCAGCCCTGAAATTGGTGGCGTACTTTCCAGTCGCAATGGGAATGTTGGTCTCCTCGTCAGCATACCTGATGTACACGCCGCCTCCGCCATTCCTGGTTGCTTCCATGGCAGAGCCGTCTGTGTAGACGTGAGTCCACTGCTCTTTAGGGTAGGCAGACTGAATGAACTCCAGGGCCAGCGACTTCCTCTCTTGGTCTGACTGTGTTCCTTTCTTCCCAATGCCCAATATGTCTGTGCATATGACTGGGAAGTTCTGTCGGTTCCAGGAGGGAACAGATGCTATGGGACATCTGTCTTGATGAGTTTACTCCAACTGGCCTTTTAGAGTTAGACAAAATAGTTTCCTCATCCAAACCTTCAACTTGTCTTTTAGACCCTATTCCTACCAGGTTATTTAAAGAAGTCTTCCCACTTATTGGTAGCTTTATTCTTCATATAATCAATTCTTCATTAACTTTAGGCCATGCACCGCAGTCTTTTAAAACGGCTGTAATTAAACCCTTACTAAAAAAGCCAACGCTAGATCCAGGAGCTTTAGCTAACTATAGACCAATCTCTAATCTCCCTTTCATTTCAAAAATCTTAGAAAGAGTTGTTGCTACGCAATTATTTGACCACCTGCAGCGAAATGGTTTACTTGAAGAGTTTCAATCTGGGTTTAGAATCCATCATAGTACTGAAACAGCCTTAGCGAAGGTCACTAACGACCTCCTCATCGCATCTGATAATGAACTGGTTTCTGTACTTGTCCTTTTAGACCTTAGTGCAGCTTTTGATACTATCGATCATAATATTCTACTTGATAGATTAGAACACTATGTTGGACTTAATGGAACTTTGTTGCAGTGGTTTAGATCTTATTTATCTGATAGGTTCCAGTTTGTTCATGTAAATAATGAGTTTTCTTTCAACTCAAAGCTTAGTCATGGAGTTCCACAGGGATCTGTGCTAGGCCCTACTCTTTTTAGTTTATATATGCTTCTGTTAGGCAACATTATTAGAAAGCACTGTATACATTTTCATTGTTATGCAGATGACACACAATTATACCTGTCAATGAAGCCAGATGATAGTAATCAATTAGCCAAGTTAGAAGCTTGTCTTAAGGAAATCAAAGCTTGGATGACTTGTAATTTCCTGCTATTAAATTCAGATAAGACTGAAGTCATTCTTGTTGGTCCAAAAAACCTTAGAAATACCTTTCCAAATCAAACTTTCAGTTTGGATGCGGTTACTCTTTCTCTTAATAGCTCTGTGAGGAACCTTGGAATTATTTTTGATCAAGATCTGTCCTTCAATTCACATATTAAATTTGTTTCTAAGACTGCCTTCTATCATTTGCGTAATATTGCCAAGATTAGGAGCATCTTGTCTCAGAGTGATGCTGAGAAACTGGTCCACGCTTTTGTTAGCTCGAGCTTAGATTATTGTAATTCTTTATTATCAGGTTGTCCTAAAACATCTTTAAAAAGTCTTCAGCTGATCCAAAATGCTGCAGCAAGAGTTTTAACAGGTACTAGAAAGAGAGATCATATCTCTCCGGTTCTGGCCTCCCTTCATTGGCTTCCCATAGAGTTTAGAATTAAGTTTAAAATCCTTCTTCTTACTTACAAAGCTCTAAACAATCAGTCTCCTTTTTATTTAAAAGATCTGATACTACCGTATTATCCTAACAGAGCACTACGCTCCCAAAATGCAGGATTACTTGTAATACCTAGAATCTCCAAAAGTACAATGGGAGGCAGAGCCTTCAGTTATCAAGCTCCTCTCCTGTGGAACCAGCTGCCAATCTGGATTCGGGAGTCAGACTCGATCTCTGTTTTTAAGAATAGGGCTAAAACCTACCTTTTTGATATAGCCTACAATTAGGGAGGGATCATGTGTTTCTGAACCCTCCCTTAGTTATGCTGCTAATTGGTTTAGTCAGCCTCCAGTAATGCACTGAGCCTCACTCCTTTCCTCACTCTCAAGGAAATATTTTTTTTTTTTTTTTTGCCGGTCATTAACATTTGTTTGTTCTCTCCCATAGATTGAGTCCCCATCGTGCTGTTTGCGCTCTACTTGTCTGTTCTTTTCATCTTCTCTATCCCCTCACCCCCCAGCCAGTCACAGCAGATGACTGCCCCTCCCTTAGTTTGGTTCTGCTGGAGGTTTCTTCCTGTTAAAAGGAAGTTTTTCCTCTCCACCATCGCCAAGTGCTTGCTCACAGGGGATTGCCTGATTGCTGGGGTCTTTCTGCAACTGTGGGGGTTCCCCCTACAGTTGATAGTGCTATGACTGTTGTTGTGAAATGGCGCTATATAAATGAAGTTGAATTGAATTGAATTGAATTGAATATGTATATTCGCTGCTCTTGTTTTCTTGTCTTCTTGATTGTTGCTCTGAGTGTTGCTATCCCTGTGCTGTTGCAATCCTGGAATTTCCCCATTGTGGGACTAATAAAGGCTTATCTTGTCTTATCTTATCTTATCTTATCTTATCTTATTAACCATCCTGAGGTCAATACATGGCTGGGTGCCACCCGTCTTCCTCTTGGCCATCACGATGTTCGAAATCCATGGTGAGTCATCCACTTTCTCAATGATGCCGTCTTTAAGCAGTTTGTTTAGTTCTGCCGTGACATCATCACGCAGGGCGAGGGGAAGCTGCCATAATGGTTGGATCTTGGGCATCATGCTTGGGTCGAGGAGCGGGCAGTGGTTGAACGCTTTAATACATCCTAGGCCAACAAACAATGCGGGCCAGCGGACATGCCATTTGGGGTACACTGTTAGCACTGTTGATCCCGCTGGGTCCATGATGGAGAATCCTAATTCGCCCAGCAGATCACTTCCCAGCAAGTCAGCCCCCTGGTGCAAAACCTGGAAGGTAGATGCCAGAATAATCCTTGACCCACATTTTACCAAGAAGCTGACCGTGCCCGCCATGTCAATTTTAACATGACCGTACCCAAACATTTTCACCGCCCCGCTTTGATGGTTTTGCCCGGGAAAAGTTTTTCAATGTGGCCATGCACAGTATGGATTTACCAGCCCCTGAGTCTACCATAAGCGGCACATCGACCCCGTCTAGCTGCAAGACGTACCACTTTAACTGCCTCTTCTTGTTGCCTGCCACACACACCTGTGTCATGCTTTCGGGCTTCGCCGCTGATGGTTTAATAGCAGTGGTGCAGGTGGACATGCCAGTCCAATGACAGGGGTAGCCACAGCCGCCACACAGATCCTGAGCTCCTGCTCCTGCTCCTGCCCGTGCCACAGTCTGCCGCCTTTTGGGCATCCGCCCCGAAGGATTAGCTGCATTGCTAGTGGCCTGACATAAAGGGGAAACTTGGTGGCTAAGTTCTCTTTAGCTAGCACTTGTAGACCTAGCTGGGCAGCGGACTCAAACTGGCTGGTCAATTCAACCACTTTCTCCAGCATGAGGACGTCCATAGTTAGCATTAGCTTTTCTTTGAGCCACTCATTGCTTGTACCGTGTGCTAGCTTGTCCCGGAATAGCTCCTCCTCAATCGGCCCCAAAACGCACTTTCTTGCTAGGCTACGGAGTTCCATTATGAAACGTTGGGTGGACTCACCAACTTGTTGACGGCGGTTGAAGGATTTATATCGTCGCGCTGTGATGTTGGAATGGTCCATAAAGAAATTGCCTATTATGTCCAGACACTCCTTCAACAAGCCCTTGCCACCCAGCGCACAAAATATTCGTTGGCCCTCCTCACTGAGGCAGTGAATGAGTAGGCTCCTCTGTCTCCCTTCGTCGGCACCGCCCAGGCCAGCCGCGGTAATATACACCTCAAATGCCTCTCGTCAGTGGCACCATGGTGTAGGTGGCACATCCAGAAACTGTTGGAACGGAGGTGGCAGTTTTATGGATGCTCCCATGGTTTAGTCTTCGTCGCTATAATGTTATGTCCTAATAACGAGAGACTGGAGCCATGTTGAACCGAACAACAATCTGAACTTTATTGAGAAAACCAGGCACAATATACACACTGGCTGTAGCCCGCTTGTCGTCACTACATCGACTGCCTGGCGTCGGCTATGGCAAGCCCCAAGGGCCAAATCCCCAGACAACACAGCAGCCAATGACACAGAGGTTTTCTTTGCAGCATGAGATGGTGCATTGTCATGCATGAAGATAATTTTGCGACAGCAGGCACAGTTCTTCTTTTTGTACCATGGAAGAAAGTGGTCAGTCAGAAACTGTATGTACTTTGCCGAGGTCATTTTCACACCTTCAGGGACCCTAAAGGGGCCTACCAGCTCGCTCCCCATGATTCCAGCCAAAAACATGCCTCCGCCACCTCCTTGCTGACGTTGCAGCCTTGTTGGGACATGGTGGCCATCCACCAACCATCCACTACTCCGTCCAACTAGATCATCCAGGGTTGCACGGCACTCATCAGTAAACAAGACTGAAAATTAGTCTTTATGTACAGTATCTCACGAAAGTGAGGACACCCCTCACATTTTTGTAAATATTTTATTTTATCTTTTCACGGGATAACACTGAAGATATGACACTTTGATACAATGTAAAGTAGTCAGTGTACAGCTTGTATAACATTGTAAATTTGCTGTCCCCTCAAAATAACTCAACACACAGCCATAAATGTCTAAGCCACTGGCAACAAAAGTGAGTACACCCCTATTGAAAATGTCCTAATTGTGCCCAAAGTGTCAATATTTTGTGTGATCACCATTATTTTCCACCACTGCTGTAACTCTTGTGGGCATGGAATTCACTAGTGCTTCACAGGTTGCCACTGGAATCCATTTCCACTCCTCCATGATGACGTCATGGTGTTAGAGACCTTGCGCTCCTCCACCTTCCATTTGAGGATGCCCCACAGATACTCAATAGGATTTAGGTCTGGAGACATGCTTGACCAGGCCATCACCTTTGTCCTCAGCTTCTTTAGCAAGGCAGTGATCGTCTTGGAGGTGTGTTTGGTGTCATTGTCATGTTGAACTACTGCGCTGCAGCCCAGTTTCCAAAGGAAGGTGATCATGCTCTGCTTCAGTATGTCACAGGACATGTTGGCATTCATGGTTCCCTCAATGAACTGTAGCTCCCCAGTGTCAGCAGCACTCATGCAGTGCCAAACCATGACACTCCCACCACCGTGCTTGACTGTAGGCAAGACACACTTGTCTTTGTACTCCTCACCTGGTTACCGCCACACACGCTTAGCACCATCTGAATCAAATAAGTCTATCTTGATCTCATCAGACACAGGACATGGTTCCAGTAATCCATGTCCTTAGTCTGCTTGTCTTCACCAAACTGTTTGCGGGCTTTCTTGTGCATCATCTTTAAAAGGGCCTCCTTCTGGGACGACAGCCATGCAGACCAATTTGATGCAGTGTGCAGTGTATGGTCTGAGCACTGACAGGCTGACCCCCCACTCCTTCAACCTCTGCAGCAATGCTTGCAGTACTCATACGTCTCTTTTCAAAAGACAACCTCTGGAAATGACTCTAAGCACGTGCACTCAACTTCTTTGGTCGACCACGGCAATGTCTGTTCTGAGTGGACTCTGTCCTGTTAAACCGCTGTATGGTCTTGGCTACCGTGCTGCAGCTCAGTTTCAGGATGTTGGCAATCTTCTTATAGCCTACGCCATCTTTATGTAGAGAAACAATTCTTTTTTCAGATCCTCAGAGAGTTCTTTGCCATGAGGTGCCATGTTGAACTTCCAGTGACCAGTATGAGAGAGTGTGAGTGCGATAACACCAAATTTAAACACACCTGCTCCCCATTCACACCTGAGCCCTTGTCACACCAATGAGTCACATGACACCAAGGAAGGAAAATGGCTATTTGGGGCACAATTTGGACATTCTCACTAAGATAAGATAAGAGATAAGATAAGCCTTTATTAGTCCCACAATGGGGAAATTCCAGGATTGCAACAGAACAGGGATAGCAACACTCAGAGCAACAATCAAGAAGACAAGAAAACAAGAGCAGCGAATATACATACAGTATGTACACATAAATATGTAAATATATATACACACAGTGCGGAGCATTGTAGCTAGATGGAATAAGCAGCATAACCGTCTACTTAGTTATCCTACATAGTATGAATATGTACCCATACATATTGTCACCCTCCGTCGCGACTGATATTGTCGTAGTTGCATACTGGAGGGGACCATTATGTAAGTCTATTGCATCTTTTGCATTCAGTACTATTAGGTCGTCACGTTTTTTTTTGCTATCTCTGCGAGCAGCCCTGCTAAGGTTACACAGTCTGACAGCCGTAGGTAGGAAGGACCTGCGAAACCTCTCGGTTGTGCACCTAGGATGATGTAGTCTGCTGCTAAATGAGCTCCTCAGTGCGTTCAGTATGCCCTGCATAGGGTGGGACTCGGACTCCAGCAGAGATGACAGTTTAGCCACCATCCTTCTCTCTCCTATCTCCTCCACTGGGTCAAGGTGTTGCTCCAGGACAGAGCTAGCTTTCTTGATCAGTTCGTTCAGTCTCTTCCTATCGGCTGCTGTGATGCCACTGCCCCAGCAGACCACTCCAAAAGTGATGGCTGATGCCACCACCGTGTCGTAGAATGTCTTCAACAGTGCCCCTTGTACCCCAAAAGACCTGAGTCTCCTCAGTAGGAACAGCCTGCGCTGTCCCTTCTTGTAGAGTGCATCGGTATTGTGTGACCAGTCTAGTTTATTGTTCAGATGAACACCCAGGTACTTGTAGGATGTCACCATCTCAATATCTGTTCCCTGTATGTTTACTGGTGCTGTGAGGGGTTGTCCTTGCCTGCGGCAGTCCACCACCAGCTCCTTAATTTTCCTCACGTTGATCTGGAGACAGTATCGATGGTACCAGTCCACAAAGTCCTGGATAAGTCTTCTGTACTCAGCTTCATCTCCATTGGAGATGAGGCTGATGATCGCAGAGTTGTCAGAGAACTTCTGTAGATGGCAGTGTGTTGTGTTGTGTGAGAAGTCCGCAGTATAAAGGGTGAACAGGAAGGGAGTCAAAACCGTTCCCTGGGGGGCCCCCGTGCTACTGATGATCATGTCGGACACACAGCCCCGGGTTCTCACAAACTGTGGCCGGTTAGTGAGGTAGTCCAGGATCCATGATGACAGGTGCTGGTCCACCCCTGCGCCCAGCAGCTTGTCCTTCAGGATCATCGGTTGGATGGTGTTGAAAGCACTGGAGAAGTCAAAGAACATGATCCTCACCGCATTCCTGGGCTTCTCCAGGTGGGACAGAGAATGGTGAAGAAGGAAGATCACTGCATCCTCCACCCCAATGCCATGCTGGTAGGCGAACTGGAGTGGATCCATCGCTGGTCCCACCAGGGGGTGGAGGTGAGCAAGGAACAGTCTCTCCAGGGTCTTCATCATGTGAGACGTCAGGGCCACTGGTCTGTAGCTGTTCAGGTCTTTGGGGTGGGAAGTCTTTGGTACAGGTACCACACAAGATGTTTTCCACAACTGTGGTACCCTCCCCAGCTTCAGGCTCAGGTTGAAGATGAGCTCCACAATCCCACACAGCTGGTCTGCACAGGACCTGAGGAGCTTCGCACTGATGCCGTCCGGTCCCGAGGCCTTCCTCGCCTTGATCTTCCTCAGCTCCGTTCTCACCTGGGTCTTAGTGAGGGTCATGTAGGGGGGCTGTGTGCTGGGAGTGGGGGTGTTGGTGGAGTGGGGTGTGGGCAGCAGGACTCGATGTCTTTAGAGGCATCGAGTACACCCCTAGTGAGTACACTAGGGGTGTACTTTTGTTGCCAGTGGTTTAGACATTAATGGCTGTGTGTTGAGTTATTTTGAGGGGACAGCAAATTTACACTGTTATACAAGCTGTACACTAACTACTTTACATTGTATCAAAGTGTCATAGCTTCAGTGTTGTCCATGAAAAGATATAACAAAATATTGACAAAAATGTGAGGGGTGTACTCACTTTTGTGAGATACTATTTCTGAGCCCACTGCAACCGTTTCTGCTTGTGAGCATTGGTTATGGGTGGCCGAATAGTAGATTTATGCATAACTGCAAGCCTCTGGAGGATCCTGCACCTTGAGGTTCATGGGTCTCCAGAGGCACCAGTACCAGAGGCACCAGTACCAGCACTTCAAATACCTGTTTGCTGCTTTGTAACGGCATTTTAGCAGCTGCTCTCTTAATCTGATGAATTTGTCTGGCAGAAACCTTCCTCATTATGCCTTTATCTACATAAACCCATCTGTGCTCTGAATCAGCCACAAATTTCTTCACAGTATTCAGGTTCAGGTTCAGGTTACTTTATTTGTACCCGTAGGTTGATTTGTTTTGCAGTTGGTGACATCCATATTTACAAGCCACTAATTACATTCAACATAGACACAAACACAGGCACACATCTTACAAAATAGGTAAATATAAAATATGTACAATATAATTTTTATAGCTTGTTCAACTCTTTGACAGCAGCAGGGACAAAGCTGTTTTTGTAGCGCTGGGTTCTACTTTTTGGGACAGCAAACCTCCGTCTGGAGGGAAGAAGCTGAAAGTTGCAGTGTAAAGGGTGGGAGTCATCATTTAAAATCGAGTCAGCCATCCTTTGTACTTGTCTGGTGTACAGGGATGTCAGGCTCAGCTGTGACTCACCAAGCAAACGACTGGACCATCTGACTACCTGATCCAAGGATTTCCTCTGTTTCAGTTTTATCTGACCAAACCATGACATTAAAGAAAAGGATAAAACAGATTCAATAAAAGCCCGATAGAACATAGTCATTATGGTTCGGTCAATTTGGAAGCGTGCAAGTTTCCTCAAACAATGCAAATTTTGCTGACCCTTTTTGCACACCCTTTCACAGTTCACCTCAAAGTTCAATCCACTGTCAATAATTGTCCCAAGATATTTGTACGATTGTACACATTCGGTGGTCTGGCCTTTTAGTATGGTGACTTTGTGCCTGGGAGTTTTCCTCCTAAAGTCAATAATCATATCTTTCGTTTTTGTTATATTCAGCTGCAGGTAGGAATCCTCACACCAGTGAACAAAGTCATCAACTACTGGGCCGTGGCCACTCTCACCATCCTGGAGGAGACTGACAATGACTGAGTCATCAGCATACTTTATAATGTGTCTGTTGTCATGTCTGCTCCGACACATGTTTGTGTACAGGATGAAGAGTAGTGGTGACAACACACACCCCTGAGGAGAGCCAGTAGAAGAGCACTTTAGGTCAGACAATGTGCCATTGACCCTTACTCTCTGCGTCCTGTTGGTTAAGAAATCCAGAATCCAACCCACCAGATTATTGCTTAAATCAAATTGTTGCAGGAGCCTTTCAACTAAAATATGAGGTTGGATTGTATTAAAGGCAGAAGAAAAGTCCACAAATAAAAGCCTGGCGTGTGTCCCATTAAAATCCAGATGTTTAAAAAGCATGTCAAACAGAGTGACAGTGGCATCCTCCACTCCTCTGTGAGGCCTATAGGCAAACTGCAGAGGATCCAATGCATGTTCAATCTGCTTTAGGACCTCACATCTGACCAGTTTTTCAAAAATTTTCATTAAAATTGAAGTCAAAGCAACTGGTCTAAAGTCGTTTACCGTTTTAGGACAGCTGGATTTTGGAACGGGAAAAACCACGGCATCTTTCCAGATCTTAGGCACATGTTGTGTCTGTAAGGACTTATTGAAAATATAATGAAATATAGGACTCAGTTCATGTGCACAGGACTTTACCAGGCGTCCACATATATTATCAGGGCCCTGACTTTTGTTCACTTTTACAGCGCGGAACTCCCTTTTAACATCCTGCATCTCAATATTAAAGTGCTGATTGTCTTTGAGTTTCTGTTTCAAATCTTGGATTTCTGTGCTAAAATCAAAGGAGTCAAAACGACCATAAAAACAATTAAGAGCATTAGCCAGCTCTGTGTCTGAACTAAAACCATCTAAAAACACACGATTACTGCGCTCTGTGCTCTGAAGGCCTGCAATAGTTTTCATACTGGCCCAGGCCGAACCAAGTTTATTTGCTGCCATCTTGCTTTCCAACTCTGATTTATAATTCTGTTTTGCTCTTAAAATTTCGGCCTTCAGCTCCTTAGTGGCAACCTGTAGCTCAGAAACAGACCCCTGTTTAAAGGCAAGAGCTTTCCTCTGTAAGCAGGATTTAACTGATTTAGTAACCCATGGTTTGTTGTTGGGATATATTTTGACACGTTTACGTAGAACAAACTTATTTTGACAGTGAGCCATGTATGAGCATGTGAGCTCAGCCAGAGAGTCCAAATCATCCCCGCAGGCCATTATGAACATCTTCCAGTCTGTACAGTCAAAGCATTCCTGGAGGCTGTGCTCTGAATCTTCTGTCCACACATCAATGTCTCTGGTCTCCACTTTGCCTCTTCTGAGAGCAGTTTTATATGTGGGCAGCAAATGTACACAGTTGTGATCTGAGGATCCTAAAGGAGGAAGGGGGAGTGATTTATAGGCCCTCTCTATGGATCCATAGCACAGGTCCAATGTCTTTTTTCGCCTGGTTGGGCAGGAGACATACTGATGAAAGTTTTTAAGTGTCTTCTTTAAAGAAACATGGTTAAAATCCCCAAGAATGAAGTTTGGCGCCTCTGGAGAAATTGACTGCAGCCGCTGCACCACATCAGAGATGGTGCTGGAGGTGGAGTCAGCGTCTGCCCTCGGATGAATGTACACAGTTGTGATGAAAAGTTGGGGAAACTCTCGAGGCAAATAAAAGGGGCGTAGTGACACAGACAGCAGCTCCACATGGGGTGTACAGATGCGCTCTCTGACCGTGACAGATGTGCAGTACTGCTTATTAATGTATAAACATACTCCGCCCCCCTGACGCTTCCCAGTTACCTCTTCCTGCAGATCCGAGCGCAGCGGAGCTCCAAAGCCGTCAATCCACAGGTCTGCATCTCGATCATGCGCAGTAAGCCAAGATTCAGTGAAAGCCATGACGCAGCAGTTCTTAAAATCCTTCTGGTAACGTACATTGCCTTGAATTTCCTCCACCTTGTTTCTCACAGACTGTGCATTCCCAAAAATGATCGAAGGAAGAGGAATGTTACCAAACTGACGTCTCCTAAGGCGCAATTTCACACCTCCACGTCTTCCACGCTTCCTCCTGCCGCTTCTTTTTTCACCGCTGTGACCGTCTCTCAAAATAAAGTCCGGCAGATGAAATTTGGGCGCAATCAGAGACTCTGCACCAGCTGTGTTAAAGCGCAGCAACACGTCCCTGGAATATTGTATTCTGCCCGCTATTCTGCTCGTCATGGAGCCGAACGCGTTTACCTCAGAGACAAAGAGCCAGAACACAGAAAGCAGCAGTGCGAGATATGAGAGGAAATCCATGTTGCAGATACTAGGGAGCTGTTCGCCATATATTCCACAAACGCTCCAGAGCAGAAACGACACAGAGGATTTTCTAAAAACGTAAAAAAGTACAAAAAACACACACACGCACACATGCACTATATCACCAAGCTGCTGGTCGCTGCGTGCGCATGCGCCCAAGAGTATGATGATCGTGGTTAAGTTTTCATGAAATATTTACCTTTAGTTCTTATTGAAGACAAAAATAGAAAGATGTTTTTACCTTCTTTACATGTTTTGACTGTTCACTGCAGCCTTCGTCAGAAGTGTCAGCTGATTGCTGCCAGGTGTCATTTTATCAGCTGACTTTCGTAGGCGGGGCCAGCCCGGCAGACCTGTCAGATCCACCAAGCCGGCCCCGCTTTCCACCATCCAATGGTCTCTGGAGAATGTGGTCCCAGGTGTGGGAAAGCATAAACACCCCCTCATCCCGGTTCATGCTATCTTTTCCCCGCTTCCTGTCCCAGTCCATGATGTGATTATTTCTTTTGCAGTGATCTGATATTGCTGATTTTAATGTTTCTTGTTCTGCCTTTTCTTTTTGTGATCTTGTGAGTCTTGAGAAAGAAAATAGCACCATAGCCTTTCTGGACATGAAAATCCACCATAATGATGACGGTAGTATAAAAAAAAATCACAGTCTACAGGAAACCGAGCCACATGGATCAATACCTACTATGGACATCAGAACACCTCACAGCACACAAACTATCAGTTGTCAGGACACTATATGAAGAGGCCACTATCATCACAGACCAAGAAGACAGACAGGAGGAGGAAAACCACATAAAACATGCACTCATATGCTGCTAATATCCAGTATGGGCCATAAACAAAGGGAAACAGCAAGTCAAAAACAAAGAAAACAAACAGGAAACAAGACACAGAACAAAAGCCGAAATCAAAATCAAGGACACCATAACTATACCATACATACGAGGGATCACGGAACCAATTCAAAGGATCATGAAAAAATACAAAATAAACACAACAGTGAAACCACACACACACACACACACACACACACACACACACACACACACACACACACACACACACACACACAAAATGAAGACAGTTATTAGTGCACCCCAAGGACAAAATAGAACAAGACAAAAAAATGCCATGTAATATTTGAAATATCATGTAGATCATGCAACAAAACCTACATTGGAGAAACCGGAAGATCATTCACCACAAGAAAAAAAGAACACCAGAAGGAATGTGAGAAGGAAACACAAGGACGACTCACAAGATCACAAAAAAAAAAGGAACAAGAAACATTAAAATCAGCAACATCAGATCATTGCAAAAAAAAATAATCACATCATGGACTGGGACAACGCAAAAATTATTGGATCAGAGATCAACAGACAAAAACGCTGGACCAGGTGGCCATAGAAATCAGGAAGCGGGGAAAAGATGGCATGAACCGGGATGAGGGTGCCTTTATGCTTTCCCACACTTGGGACCACATTCTCCAGAGACCATCGGACAATGGAAAGCAGGGCTGGCTCTGTGGATCTGACAGGTCTGCTGGGCTGGCCCCGCCTATGAAAGTCAGCTGATAAAATTGACACCTGGCAGCAATCAGCTGACTCTTCTGACGAAGGCTGCAGTGCACAGTCGAAACATGTAAAGAAGGTAAAAAACATCTCCTTTCTATTTTTGTCTTTAATAAGAACAAAAGGTAAACTAGAAAAGCACTCGGAGAGCGCAGACCTCTGCCAAGCGCCACAGTTCCCCCCACACAGTGTTTGTGTGTACGTTTTCAGATTCAGTTCAATTCAATTCAACTTTATTTATATAGCACCATTTCACAACAACAGTCATCTCATAGCACTATCAACTGTAGGGAGGACCCCCACAGTTGCAGAAAGACCCCAGCATTCAGGCGATCCCCTGTGAGCAGCACTTGGCGACAGTGGAGAGGAAAAACTCCCTTTTAACAGGAAGAAACCTCCAGCAGAACCAGGCTCAGGGAGGGGCAGTCATCTGCTGCGACTGGCTGGGGGGTGAGGGGATAGAGAAGAAGAAAAGAACAGACATGTAGAGAGCAAACAGCACGATGGGGACTCAATCTATGGGAGAGAACAAACAAATGTTAATGACCAGCAAAAAAAAATATTTCATAGAGAGTGAGGAAAGGAGTGAGGCCCAGCGCATTACTGGAGGTCCCCCGGCTGACTAAACCTATTAGCAGCATAACTAAGGGAGGGTTCAGAAACACATGATCCCTCCCTAATTGTAGGCTATATCAAAAAGGTAGGTTTTAGCCCTATTCTTAAAAACAGAGATCGAGTCAGACTCCCGAATCCAGATTGGCAGCTGGTTCCACAGGAGAGGATATAAACAATTCATTAAATGCAGAACGGTGGAAGCTGAGATCAAATATAAAAGATACAAAAATAAGCTTACTAATATAATGAGGACCTGTAAGAAAGAATATTACAACAGAATACTAGAGGATAACAAAAATAATATAAAAGGAATATGGCAAGTACTCAATGGGATTAATAGTAATCGTCCTAAGAATGCAAATTATCCAGAATATTTTATCGAAAATGGCAATTTGATAAATAATATGGAAGATGTGGTCAGTGGTTTCAATAAATTTTTTGTAAACGTTGGTCCTGAATTAGCAAAATCAATAGTGACACCAGAATCAAACTACAGTGGTTCTGTGAATGAAATAGAAGATAGAAATCCAAACACAATCTTTTTGGGTGCAGTTACGGAAAAGGAAATTATCGAGACTGTGAGTAAATTTAAGAACAAAAAATCAACGGACTGGAATGAAATTGACATGACAATAGTGAAAAAAGTAATTGAAGGAATTGTTAAGCCACTCACCCACATCTGTAACCTGTCATTTCAAACTGGTACATTTCCAGACAAAATGAAAATAGCAAAAGTAATACCTCTATACAAAACAGGAGACAGTCATCGCTTCACAAATTACAGGCCAGTCTCTTTACTCTCACAATTCTCCAAAATACTTGAAAAAATCTTCACTAAGAGACTGGATGATTTCACTGAAAAACACAACCTCCTTACAGACAGCCAGTATGGTTTTAGAGCAGATAAATCTACATCTTTGGCACTGATCGACCTTATAGAAGAAATTACTAGTTGTATAGATAAAAAAAATGTTGCTGTAGGAGTATTTTTAGATTTAAAGAAAGCTTTTGACACCATTGACCACAGGATACTACTAAGGAAACTGGAAAGGTATGGGATAAGAGGGGTTGGACTGAGTTGGGTGGAAAGTTATTTAAGTAACAGACAACAATTTGTACAAATTGGAGAGCACAAATCACCCTTCATGGACATCAATTGTGGTGTGCCCCAGGGGTCAGTTTTGGGACCCAAACTCTTTATTTTAGATATAAATGACATATGCCAAGTATCAAAAATTCTGAAGTTTATTTTGTTTGCAGATGACACAAATATCCTTTGCGCTGGTGAGAATTTGCAGCAGGTTTTAGAGGTGGTCACAACTGAAATGAAAAAGTTAACGCAGTGGTTCAACAAAAATAAATTATCTCTAAATCTAAAAAAAAACAAAGATTATGTTGTTTGGAAATTATAAAATAAATCATGAAATAATGGTAACGATAGATGATACCAGAATAGAAACAGTGCAGGAAAATAAGTTTCTGGGGGTCACGCTAGACAATAAAATCTGCTGGAAACCTCACATCAGTCACATCCGGGCCAAATTAGCAAAATGTATAGGCATACTGGGGAAGACAAGACACATCTTGGACTATAAATCACTGGTCCTATTGTACAATTCACTGTTTTTACCTTATCTTAACTACTGTGTAGAAGTCTGGGGAAACACCTACAAGACCAACCTACAGTCAATATGCACATTACAAAAAAGAGCTATAAGGATAATAAAAAATGCAGGATATAGAGACCATACCAATTCGTTGTTCTTAAAGTCACATGTTATAAAGTTCATCGATTTAGTTAAATTTAAGACAGCACAAGTAATGTACAGGGCAATTAATAATCAACTACAACTAATATACAAAAAATATTTTAAAAAAAAGAGACAATGATCATAATTTGAGGGGAGACTTAAACTTTACAAAACCCAAGATACGTACAACCAAGAAAAGTCTGTGCATATCTGTCTGTGGGGTGGATTTGTGGAACAGTCTAGAGCCGGAACTGAAACTATGTACAAACAGAAATCAATTCAAAAAGAGGTATAAACATTATTTGCTGAAAGGATATATGTTAGAAGGGTAGTGGTTATATATACGATTCATTATGTTCACTCTGGGATATTATGGGACACTATGGAATGGTGGGTGGGACAGCACTGTGTATATCTGTGTTGTTTGAGGCTGGTTTTGATGTATGGACATCAATGTATGTTAGAATGGATGGGTGTTAATGTTGATTTGTAAAAAATACAGTAAATTGTTTACTTGGGGTCTTAAAGGTGGTAATTTGTATAAAATTCACATGGGTGTATCTATGGAAAAGAGGAGATGGAATTAATAAGTGTTCACTTCTTCCTTCTCCCTTTCGAACAGTGTGTAATGTTACTTTATTGCATTTGCCATATGCTTGTATTTGTTATATTTTTGTGTTCGAAATAAACTATCTATCTATCTATCTATCTATCTATCTATCTATCTAGAGGAGCTTGATAACTGAAGGCTCTGCCTCCCATTGTACTTTTGGAGATTCTAGATATTACAAGTAATCCTGCATTTTAGGAGCGTAGTGCTCTGTTAGGATAATACGGTAGTATCAGATCTTTTAAATAAAAAGGAGCCTGATTGTTTAGAGCTTTGTAAGTAAGAAGAAGGATTTTAAACTTAATTCTAAACTCTATGGGAAGCCAATGAAGGGAGGCCAGAACCGGAGAGATATGATCTCTCTTTCTAGTACCTGTTAAAACTCTTGCTGCAGCATTTTGGATCAGCTGAAGACTTTTTAAAGATGTTTTAGGACAGCCTGATAATAAAGAATTACAATAATCTAATCTCGAGCTAACAAAAGCGTGGATCAGCTTCTCAGCATCACTCTGAGAAGAGATGCTCCTAATCTTGGCAATATTATGCAAATGATAGAAGGCAGTCTTAGAAACAAATTTAATATGTGAATTGAAGGACAAATCCTGATCAAAAATAACTCCAAGGTTCCTCACAGAGCTATTAAGAGAAAGAGTAACTGCATCCAAACTGAAAGTTTGATTTGGAAAGGAATTTCTAATTTTAGTTTAGTTTAGTTTAGTTTAGTAATTTCTAATAGTTTTTTGGACCAACAAGAATGACTTCAGTCTTATCTGAATTTAATAGCAGGAAATTACAAGTCATCCAAGCTTTGATTTCCTTAAGACAGGCTTCTAACTTGGCTAATTGATTACTATCATCTGGCTTCATTGACAGGTATAATTGTGTGTCATCTGCATAACAATGAAAATGTATACAGTGCTTTCTAATAATGTTGCCTAACAGAAGCATATATAAACTAAAAAGAGTAGGGCCTAGCACAGATCCCTGTGGAACTCCATGACTAAGCTTTGAGTTGAAAGAAAACTCATTATTTACATGAACAAACTGGAACCTATCAGATAAATAAGATCTAAACCACTGCAACGAAGTTCCATTAAGTCCAACATAGTGTTCTAATCTATCAAGTAGAATATTATGATCGATAGTATCAAAAGCTGCACTAAGGTCTAAAAGGACAAGTACAGAAACTAGTCCATTATCAGATGCGATGAGGAGGTCGTCAGTGACCTTCGCTAAGGCTGTTTCAGTACTATGATGGATTCTAAACCCAGATTGAAACTCTTCAAGTAAACCATTTCCCTGCAGGTGGTCAAATAATTGCGTAGCAACAACTCTTTCTAAGATTTTTGAAATGAAAGGGAGATTAGAGATTGGTCTATAGTTAGCTAAAGCTCCTGGATCTAGCGTTGGCTTTTTGAGTAAGGGTTTAATTACAGCCGTTTTAAAAGCCTGCGGTACATGGCCTAAAGTTAATGAAGAATTGATTATATGAAGAATACGTCGGCCTCCGTTGGTCTATGATGACCATGGAAGAGAATCCTAAACATCTACTCTGCTGGAACAGCACCGCCTGTGGCTGAACAGGCCAATGCGCGAATGACAGTCCCTGTCACACAGGTCACACTTGTGGGTGGTCTCCGTGCTGCTGGGTCTGTGGCGGTTCTTCCTGCGGGTCCTTTTTTCATCTGCTGCAGCAGTCAGTCTCTCTTCACCCACCTTGAGCTGTCTGGTCAGGGTGCCTCTCCATTTGGAGCAGTCCGTTGCAAGGTCCTCCCAGCGCTCTGTGTTGATATCAAGGGCCTTCATGTCTCTCTTGCAGACGTCTCTAAAGCGCAGCTGTGGGCGGCCAATGTCTCTCCTGCCAGTTGCCAGTTCTCCATAGAGGACGTCTTTGGGGATTCTGCCATCCTCCATACGGTGAACGTGGCCTAGCAAGCGGAGCCTGCGCTGCCTGAGTAGAGTGAACATGGAGGGAAGGCCGGCGCGGGACAGAACTTCTGTGTTGGGCACTTTGTCCTGCCAGGATATGTCCAGGATGTGGCGAATGCAGCGCAAGTGGAAGGAGTTCAGTCTCTTTTCCTGCCGGGCGTATGTTGTCCACGTCTCACTCCCATAGAGCAGTGTGCTGATGACGCAGGCGTTGTACACTGCCATCTTCGTCTTGACAGAGAGTTTGGGATTCTCCCACACTCGAGTGGTGAGGCGAGCGAGTGTGAAGGCTGATTTTCCAATCCTCTTGTTGATCTCTGTATCAAGGGAGAGGTTGTTGCTGATCGTGGACCCCAGGTACGTGAACTGATTCACGACCTCCAGCTTGTAGTCATCAATGGTGATGGTTGGTGGTGCTTCCGTGCCTTGCGCCAAGACGTTAGTCTTCTTCAGGCTGATGGTAAGCCCGAAGTCCTTGCATGCCTGGGAGAAGCGGTCCATCAGGGTCTGAAGCTCCTGCTGTGTGTGGGTTGCAACTGCAGCGTCGTCTGCGAACAGCATGTCTCTGATTAGAGCCTCGCGTACTTTGGTTCTGGCTTTCAGGCGGGCGAGATTGAAAAGCCTGCCGTCAGATCTTGTGTGCAGGTAGATTCCCTCCGTTGCTGTGCTGAAGGCATGCCTCAGGAGCATAGCAAAGAAAATCCCAAAGAGGGTTGGCGCAAGTACACAGCCCTGTTTCACTCCGCTGCGTATGTTGAACGGCTCTGAGACGTTGCCATCGTGTTGCACTATCCCCTGCATGTTGGTGTGAAACGATTCGATGAGGCTTTGCAACTTTGGTGGGCATCCTATCTTTGGCAGGATCTTGAAAAAGCCCTCTCTGCTGACCAGATCGAACGCTTTGGTGAGGTCGATGAAGGCGACGTACAGAGGCATGTTCTGTTCTCTGCATTTCTCCTGGAGTTGGCGGATGGAGAATATCATGTCTACTGTCGATCGCTCAGCGCGGAAGCCACACTGAGACTCGGGGTAGACACGTTCGGCAAGCTTCTGTAGACGAACGAGAACAACTCGTGTGTAGACTTTGCCAACAACGCTGAGGAGGGAAATGCCCCTGTAGTTGTTGCAGTCGCTTCTCTCCCCTTTGTTTTTGTAGAGGGTGATGATCTTGGCGTCCCTCATGTCCTGTGGTACGGCACCTTCCTTCCAGCACTGGCAGAGGATGTCATGCAATGGCAGCAGTAGGGCGGTCTTGCAGTGCTTGATCAGGTCAGGGGGTATGCCGTCGTTGCCGGGTGCCTTGCCAGCGGCCAAGCTATCAATGGCCTTACTGAGTTCGTCGATGGTTGGCTCGGCGTCAAGTTCGTCCATGGATGGCAGGCAGTCGATGGCATCAAGGGCTGACGGTGTCACGGTGTTCTGTCTAGAGTAGAGGTCGGAGTAGTGTTCCACCCATCTTTCCATCTGCTTGTTCTTCTCTGTGATCATCTCCCCAGTGGAAGATTTGAGGGGGGCCGTCTTGCTCTGAGCCGGACCAAGTGCTTTCTTGATGCCATCGTACATACCACGGATGTTCCCTGTTATGGCAGCGGTTTGAATGTCTTGACTGAGCTGAGTCCAGTACTCGTTGGCACAGCGCCGAGCAGTCTGCTAAACTTCGCTTCTCGCAGCCCTGAGAATCTGGAGATTCTTCTCGTTTGGGTACTTCTTGTACTCAGCAAGTGCTGAGCGCTTGGCTTCAATGACGGGGGTCATCTCGGTCAACTTGGCATCAAACCAGTCCTGTGACTTCGAGGTCTTCCTCCCAAAGGTAGCCAAGGCTGTGCGGTAGATGGTGTTTCGCAGCTCTTCCCACTTCTGCTTTGCAGATTCTCCTCCTTGTGGTACACCAAGTTCCTTCTCAAAGGTGGAGGCAAACTGCTCAACAAGTTCTGGTTGGGCCATCTTGCTGGTGTCAATCCGTGCCTTTCCAGGTTGTCTAGCACGATGGAATTTCTTCAGCTGCAGCTTGACCTTGCAACACACCAATGAATGGTCTGTGTCGCAATCTGCACTCTGGAACGAATGGGTGATTAGCACGTTCTTCAGTGAGGTGCGCCTGGTCAGGATCAAGTCTAGCTGGTGCCAGTGCTTTGAGCGCGGATGTTGCCAGGAAACCTTGTGTTGGGGCTTGGTCTTGAAGAACGAGTTTGTGGTGCACAGATCGTAATATGTGCAGAACTCGAGCAGCCGCTGTCCGTTGTCGTTCATTCTGCCCACGCCAAAAGGTCCAAGACAGGAGGGCCAGGAGTCATGGTCAGCACCCACTCTGGCATTGAAGTCTCCAAGGAGAATGAGTTGTTCAGAGTTGGGGATGATCCTGACAGTTGTTGCGAGATTCTCGTAGAACTCGTCTTTTGCCTCTGGTGTGGCTGTCTGTGTTGGGGCATACACACTGACGAGGGTGACTGGGCCTTCAGTGGTGTTCAGGCGGAGGGTGAGGAGTTGTGCAGAGCCAGTGCTGCCCGGTTCCACCATCTTCAGCAAGGTGTTCTTCACTGCGAAGCCCACTCCGTGTTCCCTGTGTTCGTCACTGCCCTTTCCCTGCCAGTAGAACGTGTAGTCCTTCTCTCTCAGTGTGCCTGCATCAGCTAACCGTGTTTCCTGGAGAGTGGCGATATCCACTCCCAGTTTTTTCAGCTCATTATTGATGATGACAGTCTTCCTTGTGTCGTTGATGTCCTTGAGGTTAGCAGCGAGTCCTGTCATCATAGTGCGGACGTTCCAAGTTCCCAGTTTTAGAGTTGATCTCTTTTGTTTTATTGTCTTGCCTGGTGCGAAGGTTCTCAGCCTGCTGTTTGGATTTCTCCTTATCCCCATGCACCCAATGAGGAAAGCAAGCTGTGGCGGGACAACACCTTATTGGCTGGGGGCTGCCCAGCTTGAGGCGGGCGGTAGCTGTCCAGTGAGATCTGATGATCCCTCCCACCGTCGGGAACAACCCCTGGCGCCACGCTCTACGCCAATTGAGCAGTGGCTTATAACCGGTAACTGTCATTCCCCGTGTTTTGTCTACGCCAAAGGCGAAGCTGGAGTGTCCTCTCCAGTAATCCGGTGTTCTACCTTCCAGCGTTGGACGTTGGTAGGATTCAAGCCTGGGCAGGAAGATATGGAGGACAAGATGTTGCCCATGCAGCATGTCCCCCCTCTCCACGTCACTGATGAATCCAAAGGAACAGCAGGGCTGCTACAGTTTGGCACCAGCGCCGTTGCAGGAGCTGCCAGAACGATGTTGAGCACAACAGAGAACTGCCTTAGGGGCTCCGACTCCGGATTTTTCCTCACGGTTGACTCCCGAAGCCTTTCCCGTGACCGGGTATGCCGCAAGGCAGCAGAGGTTTGAAATCAGGGTTTACCTTCCCCTAGATGGGCTACCTTCCCAGGTTGACGAGCCACCATCTACCCGAAGCATCTGGTTTTAAGGCGCCAGAGATCCGCCCTCGCCCCTTCTCCTATTAGTAAAAGCAGTTCCGCCGGGCTTAGAGACTAAACCACACGGGCAGGCTAGGAGTTGGACTTAGTTGTCAGAGGCTTTTCAAGACGCACGCCATAAGGAGCATTTTATGAGCACTGGGAGCTTAACCCCAGTGCCGCTCCTGGCTGGGAAGACTTCTTTAAATAACCTGGTAGGAATAGGGTCTAAAAGACAAGTTGAAGGTTTGGATGAGGAAACTATTTTGTCTAACTCACAAAGGTCGATTGGAGTAAACTCATCAAGACAGACATCAATAGAAGGAGTTGTAGTAGTTACAGTATTTAAGTTAACTGTGGGAAGAATCTGATTGATTTTATCTCTGATGGATGAAATTTTATTATTGAAAAAGTTCATAAAGTCCTGACTCGTAAGCTCTAAGGGAATGCTAGGATTGACAGAGTCCTGACTCTTTGTCAACCTGGCTACAGTACTGAAAAGAAACCTGGGATTATTCTTGTTCTCTTCTATTAATGCAGAGTAATAACTCGTTCTAGCTTTTCTAAGAGATTTTTTATAAATTAAAAGATGATTTCTCCAAGCTAAATAGATTTCATCTAAATTAGTGGAGCGCCATTTTCTTTCTAATTGACGAGTCTTCTGTTTTAAGCTACGAGTTTCTGTGTTGAACCAAGGAGTCAGAAATCTCTGATTAGACTTTTTCTTTTTTAAGGGGGCCACCAAGTCTAGAGCCTGATGCAGAGAAGCTGAAACACTATCCACCATGTTATCAATTACAGAAGGAGCAAGCTGTCTATAGCTTATTTCCATTGTGTTGACACATGGCATAGAGGAAACAATCTGCATAAATTTGGAAACAGCATCATCTGAGAGGCATCTACTGTAATAATATTTTTCTTTAGGAGCCAAATAGTCAGAAATAGTAAAATCAAAGGTTAACAGACAATGGTCTGACAGTACAGGGTTATGAGGAGACACTACAAGATTTTCTATTTCTATGCCATATGTCAGAACAAGGTCCAATGTATGGTGGAGATAATGAGTAGAATTTCCTACTTTCTGAGAAAACCCAATCGAGCCTAATATTGAATTAAATGCCACATTAAGGCAGTCACTATCTACATCCACATGTATATTAAAGTCCCCTACTATAATTATTCTATCAGATTTCAGCACTAAATCAGCTAAGAAATCAGCAAATTCGGATAAAAATTCTGAGTAGGTTGATGGGGGACGATAAACTATGGCAAATAAAATTGGGTTTAACCTAAAATTGCTAAAGTGCCCAATACTGAGGACCAGGCCATCAAAGGAATTATAACATGTTTTTTGCTTTACATTAACTAGTAATTTGGAATGGTAAATTGTTGCTACTCCTCCTCCACGACCAGAACTTCTGGGATTTTGACAGTTTAAATAACCAGAGGGAGTTGATTCATTTAAACCAACATAATCCTCTTGCCCTAACCAAGTCTCTGTAAGGGAAATTAAATCAATCTGATGATCAATTAACAGATCATGGACTAACAGAGACTTGGGAGTTAGAGACCTAATATTTAATAAACCACATTTAATTTTTAAATTATGAGGAGGAACAGAGGCCAAATCATTCAATTTAGAGGCTTTATGTTTAATTTGAGTTTTACCAATATTTTGCTTGATCACTTTGGGATGCTTATACATTATATTTTTATTCCTTGACCATGAAAACATATGACTAGCAATTGGATTCACAATGATAGGATTAGTGGTTCAGTAGTTATTGACGAAAATTGCATTTTCCGTAATGGCGGTTTTCTTCTGGACGGTGATCTGGATCACCACCAAAATGTAATCATCTGTAGGATACCCCATTTCTGACAATCTGTGAAAATTTCATGAAAATCTGTCCATAACTTTTTGAGTTATCTTGCTAACAAACAAACAGACAGACAGACAAACAGACAAACTAACGCCGATGAAAACATAACCTCCTTGGCGGAGGTAATAAACTTGGGTCATGAACAGAAAACAAATTAAACTGTTACATAGGAAAAAGGTTTAACTTGCATCCATATGAGAGAAAAGTCACTACTTTATGAGGAAAAAGTTACAACATTTATAGGGGAAAACTATTAAATTAACAGTAAAAAAAATAGTGGATTTACAGTTTAAAAAGTTTCATATTTAATGGGAAAAAGTTTTAAGTTCATAAGATAAAATTAGCAAAAGCCAGCCCCAGGGGGTGCTCAAGCCAGTGTACTCCTAGTGCCAGTCTTAAGCCCAGGTAAATGGGGAGGGCTGTGCCAGGAAGGACATCCAACATAAAATCTTTGCCAAATCAAACATGCAGCTCATGACGAACTAGAAAAGCACTCATAGAGCGCATACCTCCACCAAGGCTCCTTCCGTTTCTCATGGATCACCTCCAAAATGTAATGGGCTTGTGTGTAGGCCTATCGCCACTTGTGGTGAAAATTGCATCCAAGTCTGTCCATTAGTTTTGGAGTTTTGTGGCTGACACACTGTGAGAAGAGCCTTGGCTGAGGTATGCATTCCCAGATCATCCCCAAAATGTAATGGGTTCCTCTCTAGGCCAAGAACCACCTCTGGTGAAAATTTCATCCAAATCCATCCAGTAGTTTTTGTGTAATCCTGCTGCACAAATACAAACAAAGACCTTGGTGGAGGTATGCACTCTCAGATCATCACCAAAATCTAATCGTCTGTTTCCTGTACCATTACACACCTTTCCTGAAAATGTCGTCAAAATCCGTTCATAACTTTTTGAGTTATGTTGGTAACAGACAGACAGACAGACAAACAGACAAATGCCAGTAAAAGCATTACCTCCTTGGCGGAGGTAACAAAGTCAAGTGTTGCTGTTGTGTCCATCTCCTCCATCTCCAAACTCCCAGGCTGCAGGTGTTGCAATTCATCGCACAACCGCGTACAACCCACAGGCCAATGGGTTATGCAAGCGTTTTCATAGATCACTGAAAGCAGCACTCAGGGGTTCACTGACGGATGCAAATTGGGTAGACAGGTTGCCGTGGTTGCCGTGGGTTTTATTGGGGTTGCGCTCCACGCCAAAAGAGGATTTGGAAGCTTCCCCGGCAGAGAGCTTGTTTTTGCGCAGCCCCTATGGCTGCCCAGGGAATTTCTGCCAAATGATCCCGCGGCGGACAGCTGCCCGTCTCAGCTTTTGCAGCGTAGTGCAAACACAGGCACGCTGCCGGGCCTGGCCCACCACTGTTTTCCATGTGCTTTTGTGCCTAAAACTTTGAATAATGCGGAGTTCGTGTTCGTCAGACACAACGATCAGTGCCCTCCATTGCGCCTGCACACATGTTGAAAATGGCCCTATCTCACAATGTTAAAGAATCATTTAAAAAATTCCTGGATCCAGATAGTGATCCGGATCATCCCCAAAATTTAATCAGTTCTTCCTTGTACCATGTCCAACAACGCCTGAAAGTTTCATCAAAATCCGTCCAAGACTTTTTGAGTTATCTTGCTAACCAACAGACAGAGAAACAGACAAACCCTGGCAAAAACATAACCTCCTGGCCTGCGGCCTGGCGGAGGTAATAATTAAAAGAAGACAAAATGAACCTACTTGAGCGTTCATGAAATATCTAATGTTTTCATACCTTGTCCAAGGCATTGCACTATTTGATGCTTTCGGCAGCAGAGAGATCCATTTTCTCTCCCATATTGCTTGGAACCTGTGTCATGCTTAATAATGTGGAACAGCCTTCTTAAGTAGTTTTTCTTTAATTGGGCTCACTTGACAAGCTAATTACGACAGGTGTCTGAGATTGATATCAGTGATGCAAAGAGTCCTGAGACACAATACCATCCATGAGTTTAATTGAAAAATAAAAAATTGAATGTTTATGACACTAAAATCCTATTTGCATAGTAATTTGGAAGGTGGTGTATTGACCAAAGTCAATACTTATTAATAATCCTTGTAATACCTCATTTGTAACACTAGGTGTGGAACCATCCATATTTTATAGAGGTGGAAACTGTGAACAAAGACTTAAGCTTAACAATTTGGCAACTTGACAATTAATTCAATTCAATTCAATTCAATTCAACTTTATTTATATAGCGCCATTTCACAACAACAGTCATCTCATAGCACTATCAACTGTAGGGAGGACCCCCACAGTTGCAGAAAGACCCCAGCAATCAGGCGATCCCCTGTGAGCAAGCACTTGGCGACGGTGGAGAGGAAAAACTCCCTTTTAACAGGAAGAAACCTCCAGCAGAACCAGGCTCAGGGAGGGGCAGTCATCTGCTGCGACTGGCTGGGGGGTGAGGGGATAGAGAAGAAGAAAAGAACAGACATGTAGAGAGCAAACAGCACGATGGGGACTCAATCTATGGGAGAGAACAAACAAATGTTAATGACCAGCAAAAAAAAAATATTTCATAGAGAGTGAGGAAAGGAGTGAGGCCCAGTGCATTACTGGAGGTCCCCCGGCTGACTAAACCTATTAGCAGCATAACTAAGGGAGGGTTCAGAAAACACATGATCCCTCCCTAATTGTAGGCTATATCAAAAAGGTAGGTTTTAGCCCTATTCTTAAAAACAGAGATCGAGTCTGACTCCCGAATCCAGATTGGCAGCTGATTCCACAGGAGAGGAGCTTGATAACTGAAGGCTCTGCCTCCCATTGTACTTTTGGAGATTCTAGGTATTACAAGTAAACCTGCATTTTGGGAGCGTAGTGCTCTGTTAGGATGATACGGTAGTATCAGATCTTTTAAATAAAAAGGAGCCTGATTGTTTAGAGCTTTGTAAGTAAGAAGAAGGATTTTAAACTTAATTCTAAACTCTATGGGAAGCCAATGAAGGGAGGCCAGAACCGGAGAGATATGATCTCTCTTTCTAGTACCTGTTAAAACTCTTGCTGCAGCATTTTGGATCAGCTGAAGACTTTTTAAAGATGTTTTAGGACAACCTGATAATAAAGAATTACAATAATCTAATCTCGAGCTAACAAAAGCGTGGATCAGCTTCTCAGCATCACTCTGAGACAAGATGCTCCTAATCTTGGCAATATTACGCAAATGATAGAAGGCAGTCTTAGAAACAAATTTAATATGTGAATTGAAGGACAAATCCTGATCAAAAATAACTCCAAGGTTCCTCACAGAGCTATTAAGAGAAAGAGTAACTGCATCCAAACTGAAAGTTTGATTTGGAAAGGAATTTCTAAGGTTTTTTGGACCAACAAGAATGGCTTCAGTCTTATCTGAATTTAATAGCAGGAAATTACAAGTCATCCAAACTTTGATTTCCTTAAGACAGGCTTCTAACTTGGCTAATTGATTAGTATCATCTGGCTTCATTGACAGGTATAATTGTGTGTCATCTGCATAACAGTGAAAATGTATACAGTGCTTTCTAATAATGTTGCCTAACGGAAGCATATATAAACTAAAAAGAGTAGGGCCAAGCACAGATCCCTGTGGAACTCCATGACTAAGCTTTGAGCTGAGAGAAAACTCATCATTTACATGAACAAACTGGAACCTATCAGATAAATAAGATCTAAACCACTGCAACGAAGTTCCATTAAGTCCAACATAGTGTTCTAATCTATCAAGTAGAATATTATGATCAATAGTATCAAAAGCTGCACTAAGATCTAAAAGGACAAGTACAGAAACTAGTCCATTATCAGATGCAATGAGGAGGTCGTTAGTGACCTTCGCTAAGGCTGTTTCAGTGCTATGATGGATTCTAAACCCAGATTGAAACTCCTCAAATAAACCATTTCCCTGCAGGTGGTCAAATAATTGCATAGCAACAACTCTTTCTAAGATTTTTGAAATGAAAGGGAGATTAGAGATTGGTCTATAGTTAGCTAAAGCTCCTGGATCTAGCGTTGGCTTTTTGAGTAAGGGTTTAATTACAGCCGTTTTAAAAGCCTGCGGTACATGGCCTAAAGTTAATGAAGAATTGATTATATGAAGAATAAAGCTACCAATAAGTGGGAAGACTTCTTTAAATAACCTGGTAGGAATAGGGTCTAAAAGACAAGTTGAAGGTTTGGATGAGGAAACTATTTTGTCTAACTCACAAAGGTCGATTGGAGTAAACTCATCAAGACAGACATCAATAGAAGGAGTTGTAGTAGTTACAGTATTTAAGTTAACTGTGGGAAGAATCTGATTGATTTTATCTCTGATGGATGAAATTTTATTATTGAAAAAGTTCATAAAGTCCTGACTAGTAAGCTCTAAGGGGATGCTAGGATTGACAGAGTCCTGACTCTTTGTCAACCTGGCTACAGTACTGAAAAGAAACCTGGGATTATTCTTGTTCTCTTCTATTAATGCAGAGTAATAACTCGTTCTAGCTTTTCTAAGAGATTTTTTATAAATTAAAAGATGATTTCTCCAAGCTAAATAGATTTCATCTAAATTAGTAGAGCGCCATTTTCTTTCTAATTGACGAGTCTTCTGTTTTAAGCTACGAGTTTCTGTGTTGAACCAAGGAGTTAAAAATCTCTGATTAGACTTTTTCTTTTTTAAGGGGGCCACCAAGTCTAGAGCCTGATGCAGAGAAGCTGAAACACTATCCACCATGTTATCAATTACAGAAGGAGCAAGCTGTCTATAGCTTATTTCCGTTGTGTTGACACATGGCATAGAGGAAACAATCTGCATAAATTTGGAAACAGCATCATCTGAGAGGCATCTACTGTGATAATATTTTTCTTTAGGAGCCAAATAGTCAGAAATAGTAAAATCAAAGGTTAACAGACAATGGTCTGACAGTACAGGGTTATGAGGAGACACTACAAGATTTTCTATTTCTATGCCATATGTCAGAACAAGGTCCAATGTATGGTGGAGGTAATGAGTAGAATTTCCTACTTTCTGAGAAAACCCAATCGAGTCTAATATTGAATTAAAAGCCACATTAAGGCAGTCACTATCTACATCCACATGTATATTAAAGTCCCCTACTATAATTATTCTATCAGATTTCAGCACTAAATCAGCTAAGAAATCAGGAAATTCGGATAAAAATTCTGAATAGGTTGATGGGGGACGATAAACTATGGCAAATAAAATTGGGTTTAACCTGGAATTGCTAAAGTGCCCAATACTGAGGACCAGGCCCTCAAAGGAATTATAACATGTTTTTTGCTTTACATTAACTAGTAATTTGGAATGGTAAATTGATGCTACTCCTCCTCCACGACCAGAACTTCTGGGATTTTGACAGTTTAAATAACCAGAGGGAGTTGATTCATTTAAACCAACATAATCCTCTTGTCCTAACCAAGTCTCTGTAAGGGAAATTAAATCAATCTGATGATCAATTAACAGATCATGGACTAACAGAGACTTGGGAGTTAGAGACCTAATATTTAATAAACCACATTTAATTTTTAAATTATGAGGAGGAACAGAGGCCAAATCATTCAATTTAGAGGCTTTATGTTTAATTTGAGTTTTACCAATATTTTGCTTTATCACTTTGGGATGCTTATACATTATATTTTTATTTACTTTGGAGGGAGCAGACAACGATTCTCTGATGGGGAAGACAGGGGCTAAGCTGAGGGGTGGCGGATGAAGAGGAGCTGCAGAGAGGCGTGTAAGACTGTGACTCTGCTTCCTGGTCCCAACTCTGAGTAGTCATGGTTTTGGAAATTTGGATAAAAAAGATGCCAGATTGTTAGATAAATGAGAAGCACCATCCAAAGTGGGATGAATGCTGTCTCGTCTCATAAGACCAGGTTTTCCCCAAAAAGAGCTCCAATTGTCAATGTAGCCCACGTCATTTTTAGGACACCACACAGACAGCCAGCGGTTCAAGGATGACGAGCGACTAAACATGTCATCACTGGTCAGATTGGGGAGGGGCCCAGAGAATACTACAGTGGCTGACATCGTTTTTGCAAAGTCACACACCGATTCTATATTAAGTTTCGTGACTTCCGACTGCCGGAGACGGATGTCATTAATGCCGGCGTGAATAACAATTGTGGAGTATTTACAGTTACTTTTAGCCAGCATTTTCAAATTTGACTCGATGTCGCCTGCTCTGGCCCCAGGAATGCATGTGACTATGGCCGCTGGAGTCTCTAGGTTCACGTTTCTGACTACAGAGTTGCCAATGATCAGAGTTTTTTCCTCAGCGGGTGTGTCGCTGAGCGGGGAAAAACGATTAGAAACGTGAACAGGTTGGTGGTGAACCGGGGCTTTGCGACTAGGCTTCCTTCTCACCGTCACCCACCCAGTCTCCTCGCTGCTGAGGAGAGCCGAGGGACCGCTGACAGTGGGACCTAAGCTAGCTAGCTCCGCTGCAGCTAATGGGCGTCCGTCGAGATTAACTGGCGCAGACGGTGTTTCAATGCAGCGGAGCCGGGATTCCAAATCAGACAACCTCGCCTCGAGCGCCTCAAAAAGACAACATTTATTACATTTACCGTTATCACTAAAAGAGGCAGAGGTGTAGCTAAACATCTGACAGAGAGAGCACACCAGAGGAGGAGAGGAAAGAGAGCTAGTAGCCATAGCTAGTGGCTCGAGAGCTGGAGAGCAAACCACACAGGCAGACAGCAAAACAGGAAGTGACGATACGTTACCACAAGGAAGTGACGATCTGTGGAACAGACTTAAGTTAAGCCTTCATTAATAATTTCATTAGCAACATTTGATCTGTCTCATAGGCTGGAAGCAGAATTCTTGACAGAGAGTAGTTAAAATGATGGACAAGAAAAGAAATGACAACCTTCTAACTTTAGTGACCCTACTTTATTAAAACATCAGAGCAACCAACACAGACCATGAGCATTTAAGATCAGCAGAATAAAACATGGCAATGATCAGGTCTCTTGAAAGAGTAGGAAATCTGAAAATACCATACACCTAAGATCACCACATTATTATTACAGTTCAGCTCTGATACTTAAAGATTAGCTTTGTGCAGTTACTCTCTGAGGATAAAGAAAACTTATGCAGTTCTAATGAAAAATGAGTTATAAAAATTAAAGTGTAGAATTTGGATTCTGATGGATTAAGAGGAAAAGAGGGAATGAGGGAGGATGTGCAGAACCAGCAGTGTATTGGAAAACAAGCGCTGTCTGGATTTGACCGATGGTGCTTACAGCTACTTTTCTGATTGGGACAAATTTAAACTAGCGCGCCTACCACAACAGATGAAATTTTGAAAAGGGGTGCCTACTGTGGATATGGAGTCCGGTGATGGTCGTTTCAAACCTAAGGGATGTGGTCCTCCTCGAGGCCTTGTTGGGATTCTGGCCCGCAGAATCTAGATGGACTCGTTCCTAGGTAACTCGGACGAGGCTGGCACTCTGGTTCAGAAAGAGGGGAGACCCAGTCCTGGATTTCAACTCACCAATATGCTGGAAGGGGCAGCTGGTCTGGACACAAAGTTGGTGCGCACATCTCCCACTGATCAGTGTCCAACTAGATAATCTCTACAAAAAACAAAAACTACTCAGGCTTTAATCACTAGGTCTAACAAAGGCAAACTCTACAGAAAAACGTGAACTACAAAAATCTACAAAACAAGTAACTAGAAAAATGCAAGACAATTGCCTAGGCAGAAAAACTTAAAACAGAAGAGATGACAGACAAGACAGAAGAGCCGAAAGCATGGACAGAAGAGACAGAGGACAAAAGAGAGAGTCACAGAAGAGGCACAGAAGAGACTCTAGTTTCTGTGTCCTCTGTGTCTGATTAAAACCTCCGCTCCGCATGCTGGAAGGGAGGGCCCAGGATTTCTCCACAAATCAGGGAGAGAGAAACTACACAGAGACCTGGCTGTTGCTAGAAACAACTCAGCCTGCAGTAGAAAAGGGGGGAGGTGGGATTCACCAAGAACTTAGGACTGGCTGGGACAGAACAAAAGACAGCAACCGCATCATATTAACATCATAACTAATCCTAAGGCACATTTGTCTACAACTAAGCAATTCTACTTAGTTGATTATCGAATTTCACTAAAAATAAAGTGATCATAAAGCATGCAGATATTTACAATAGGCAGACATATGGGACGTATATTAGGAGTCCAGTAATGAGGATTGAAATTCTGATAATCAATGACTCAGTATGTGCGACTGAGTTCTTATTTCCTGTGGGAAGTAAAGGTAGATTATTGACAGAGTCCAAATGCACAGTGAAGTTTAAGATTGTTTTCATCTGAGAGAAGTGTCACCATTCATCCTTTGGGCAGTGTTTGGAGTTCCATGACAGTCTGAGTGTTCTGCTTTCTGGAGGAGAAGATGGGATTTCAATCATTTCTCACAAGGGTTGTAAAGAAAGAGTTGAGGGTTGGTTAAAAGGAACTCCGATTATACTGGCATGTCAGCTCTATATGCTTTATTTTGATGTTAGTAACATAACTATAATATAATTTTTTTGAAAATAATTCCCAGTTTTATATATTTTTAAGAAACTTTATTACGATGTAAATCGCCATTTTTGTTTACGTCACAATGCATTCTGAGTAGTGACATAGAATGGTTGCAGCAGTTTTTTCTGTCTTATACAAGCCAAGAGGCGAAGCTACGAACTACTGCCATTTGTCAGTGAAAATGCCACATTGCGCCGCTTTTGGATGTAACTTCCAATCAAAGGGAAATAAAGAGAAGCCTCCATAGCTTTCCTAAAGAGGGAAAGTTGAGGAAAAAGTGGGGCGGCAGCGACTCAGGAGGTAGAGCAGGTTGTCTAATAACCCGATGGTTGGCGGTTCGAATCCCGCTCTCCCCAGATATCCTGCCGTTGTGTCCCTGGGCAAGACACTTCATAACACTGGGTATGAATGTGTAAAAATGTTTAAATGTTTGGTGGTGGCCGGAGAGTCCGTTGGCGCGGATTGGCAGCCACATTTCCGTCACTCTATGAGTGTCTATGATCAAGCGCTATAGCGCATGCTTGATAAAACTGATATATATATTAATCACGCTATGATAAAGCGATATATCACTCAAAGCGTGCGCTTGAGACACTCAAAGCGCACGCTTTGAGTGTCTATGATCAAGCGCTATAGCGCACGCTTGATAAAGCTGATATATATATTTATCACGCTATGATAAAGCGCTATATCGCTCAAAGTGCACGAGCGTGCGCTTTGCGCATGCTCAAGCGAATCACGGTTCGAATTTTGTCACGGTTCGAATTTTTATCAAGCGCACGCTTGATAAAGCTGATATATATATATTTATCACGCTATGATAAAGCTCTATATCGCTCAAACGCACGCTTGAGCGATATAGCGTGCGCTTGAGTGTCTCTCCGCTCCGTGAGTGTCTCTCCATTTTGAATGTCTCAAGCATGCGCTTGAGGAAGCATTATTTTAAGGTGAAACTTATATATTGTTGATTTACTTACAATAGAATGCTCAAACACAAAAAATTGTCTACAAACATGATGGGCACTGAACTGATAAACATGGACTCTCAGCAACATAAAGCAATTTCTTTGTTGCTTTCTCAGACTGCGGGTAGAATGTCCATAAGCAGTGCTCCAAAGTCGTTCCAAATGACTGCCAGCCAGATCTTCGACATGTCAAGTGTGCGCTTTGAGCGATATAGCGCTTTATCATAGCGTGATTAATATATATATATATCAGCTTTATCAAGCATGCGCTATAGCGCTTGATCATAGACACTCATAGAGTGACGGAAATGTGGCGGCCAATCCATGCCAACGGCCTCTCCGGCCACCACCGAGCATTTAAACATTTTTACACATTCATACCCAGTGTTATGGGCACTGGAGGCAATGCGGGTGAAGTGTCTTGCCCAGGAACACAATGGCAGAATATCTGGGGAGAGCTTGATTCGAACCGCCAACCATCGGGTTATTAGACGACCTGCTCTACCTCCTGAGCTGCTGCCCCCCCACTTTTTCCTCAACTTTCCCTCTTTAGGAAAGCTATGGAGGCTTACCCCGCTCTCTTTATTTCCCTTTGATTGGAAATTACATCCAAAAGCCGCGCAATGTGGCATTTTCACTGACAAATGGCAGTAGCTCGTAGCTTCGCTTCTTGGCTTGTATAAGACAGAAAAAATGGCTGCAACCATTCTACGTCACTACCCAGAATGCATTGCGACGTAAACAAAAATGGCGATTTACATCGTAATAAAGTTTCTTAAAAATATATATAACTGGGAATTATTTTCAAAAAAATTATATTATAGTTATGTTACTAACATCAAAATAAAGCATATAGAGCTAACATGCCAATATAATCGGAGTTCCTTTTAACAGAAGGACAGTCACGGTTCCTTTTGGGCCCTACTGTTACTGAATGTCCCAACGTTTCCGAGCCCACCTGGTACCAATTCTGCTACAATCAATCAATCAATAAAATGACAAGTACTTACATATTTGTTTGATTCAGGGTCTGAAAACTGCATCCTTCTTCTATCCGGGGGGTGGAGCTAACTACAGCGGCCAGACCGTCAACCGGGCACTGGTGGAGAGTTATGGTCATCCGGACGACAACGAGACAGAGTGGCGCCAGAACATTGACATGGTGATGAGCTGGTTCTCAGAAGAAGACTTCCACTTTGTGACGCTGTACTACGGCGAGCCAGACAATGTGGGCCATGCCAGTGGGCCGGAGACTGAGGAGAGGAAGGAGATCATCCGTCAGATCGACCGCACCATCGGGTACCTGAGGGAGGCCATCAACCGTAATAACCTGGCGGACAGCCTGAATGTCATCATCACCTCGGACCACGGCATGACCACAGTCAAGAAGCACCCTATGGTGGATGAAATCATCCTCAACAAGTACCTGACTCTAACCAAGCTCAAGTTTGAAATCTTTGACTACGGTGGCTTTGGCATCTCGACCCCGAAGCCAGGGAAGGAGCAGGAAGTCTTTGATGCCCTCACCCAAGTACCTAACGTGACGGTCTACAAGAAAAGTGAGATGCCGGAGAACTTTCATCTCTCCAAAAGTGAGCGGCTGCCTCCCATTGTGATCATCGCAGATTTGGGGTTTAACCTGAACTCGGTGAGTCAAGTGTTGAAACATTTAATTATCTCATTGGGCTCACCACCTGCAGGGGGATCATGGGGTCCACTTCTGTGTTGGGTAGCAGTTGAAGGCAGAGATGTTGGTGGTCCAGCACCTGGCTTTCTGAACTGATTATTGGGACATGGTTGTGCATCTGATCAAGATGTCTCATGGAATCCTCTGACGTGATGTTTTCATGACACATTTAACTGGGACGAAACCCCAGTACAAACCCAGGACATGCTGGAGAGACTATGTCTCCCAGTTGGTCTGGGAATGCCTTGGCATCTCTTTGAAGGGAAGGAAGAGGTGACTGGGAAGTCTGGGCTTTTTTGCTTAGACTGCTGTCTCCATGGTCTGGACCCCCAGATAAGATGGACAAGATGGATGGATGGATGGTGGATAATGGATGGATGGATGGTGGATGGATGATGGATGGATAGTGGGTGGATGGATGGATGGATGGATGGATGGATGGATGATGGATGGATGGTAGATAGATGATGGAGGGATGGTGGATAATGGACAGATGGATGATGGATGGATGGATGGTGGATGATGGATGGATGATGATGGATGGATGGATGGTGGATGATGGATGGATAGTGGGTGGATGGATGATGGATGGATGATGGATGGATGGATGGATGGTGGATATTTAACTGTAAACCCAAAACAGTCTTTTTATATTCTATCAGAGATTCATCGTCTACGTGAACAAAGGCGACCACGGCTACCACAACAACCACATGGACATGAAGACTATCTTTAGGGCCTTTGGACCCAGCTTCAAGAACAACTTCCTGTCGGAGCCGTTTGATAGCATCCACATCTACCCACTCATGTGTGAACTGCTGCAGGTGGAACCGGCGCCACACAACGGATCGCTGAGCATCACTCAAAACATGCTAGTGAGGAGACCAGAGACCACTGTCAGCCCTACGACCCAAAGACCATCAACCACTGTCAGCCCTACGACCCAAAGACCATCAACCACAGGTCAGCCTCAGATTGTCCTTTGATACACTGACTTCAGCTGTCCACAGACATACTGGGCAGAACTGGACTCTGGTGTCAAAGTTTCCTCATCATGTTGTGACGTCTCCTTAGAACTTTGCCTCCGATGTAATCCAGATAAATGTGATGAATCAAATATTTCATGCCCCAGAATGAAGATGATGCCAGCAGTGATGAGAGAAAAACTCAGACTCTGTTAAATTCAGTGGAATAAAAACGATTCAGAGTCCCAACAAAAACACAGAAAATGAATGACAACTGAAGTTATTTCCACACTACTCACAAGAGTTAGGGATATTTGGCTTTCGGGTGAAATTTATGGAAAATGGAAAAAGTTCACGCTACAGTGATATTATATCATGAAAGTAGGGCATTTAAGTAGAAACATGCAATGGTGATTTCCTCATCTCAAACAATTTATTGAAACAAAAGCCAACAACAGTGGTGGGTATACCACAACAAAAACTGTCAATGTCTCAGTAACTTGTCATGTGCCCCTGAGCATCAATTACAGCTTGACAACGACGACTCATGCTGTTCACAAGTCGACTCATCGTCTGCTGAGGCATGGCATTCTACTCTTCTTGAAGGGTGACCCTTAGGTCATTGAGGTTGTGGGGTGTGGGTTACAAGCCTCTACATGGTAACTCAGCTGATCCCATAGGTTTTCTATGGGATATACATATACATACATATACATAGTTAATCCTCGATCGCCAAATGTTATGTATGGAAATACCTGGGTGAAGGGTGAGGCAGGATGATGGTTGGCGAACATAGCTTTATTTAAGAATTATATACAAGCAGCACATGATATGCACCCAGCACAGGCATCGGGCAAAAGAGGCCGCAAGATGATGCCCTTGCCTTATATATAGGGCGGTGCAGTGGTGTGACAGGAAGTGCCTGTCACTGCACCACACTTCACAATAAGTGCTGGAACTCAACATCACAACCTGCCTAGACTGTAACACCACCACCAAAGGCTCATCTGGTGACGACAGTGGCTGATGCATAGCACTCTCCTTAACGTCTCCAACATCATTGGCAGCCATCATTTCTGCTCAACATGAATCAACTTTCATCAGAGAACAGCACTGAGGCCCACTGGTCTCTTGTGCAGCGTAAATGCTCCCTGGTCCATTCAAATGATGATGCCTGTCCCTGGTGGTGTAGTCAGGTGCCCTTGCAGGTCATCTAGCACACAGACCACCTTGATGTATACTGTTTTGAATGGTCTGACATGACACTTGGGTGCTTCTCACCTCCATTAAATGTGCCTGGAGTTGGGTGGCATTCATCATCTGGTTTTGCAGGGCACTGTTCACAGTGAAGCGGTCATCAGCGTGGGATGTGGCCAAAGGACGTCCATCTCTATGTCTTTCTGTGACTCTTCCAATCTCTCTGTATCTCTGTTGCAACCTGCTGATGACACTCTCTGACACTGTAAGCTCAGTGGCCACTTCCCTCTGAGAACATCCTGTTTGAAGCCTCGCAATGGTGAGGTACTGTTGATCAGATGTTAGGTGCCGTCTTGGTCTCATGATGTCAAAATGTGAACAGCATGATGAAGAGGACTGTTTAACCCTTTAACTGCCCCAGGTGCCATGTGGCGCCTGGGGCAATGCAAGGCAACTCAAGCCCCCCCCCCCCCCCCAGTGGTCAAGAGTGGTAAAAAAATTTGTCAATAAAATAGTTCAGATTTCCAAGGCTACAACTTAAAAGTTACAAGAGGTAATGGCTTACTGTCAATTAGAAAGATGTAGAATATGATCCAAAGTTTCAGATAGGAATAAATTTATGCATCTAATTTGCATAATGTCATGGCAGCTATATAAATTACATAACTCAGCTAAAAGTGGACTTTGGACACATTTACATAAAGAATGGTCTGTTGTTTTTATGCTGATTTGTCTACAGGGGTATGTTTTTATTTAATATTCAAAGTAAATGAACCAGAAAATAAATAAAATGTAAAAAAAAAAAACCCATATTTCTCTCTTACCTGTTAGCGGGAGGGAGGCTCACCGGTCACCGGTCCATTTTCGTCCATCGTAGTCGATGTTTGTGTGTTTGCTCAGCCATTTACACCGTGTACCACATCTACAAACTCTTATGATTACCCCACATGAATTTTGTTTGTATTACTTGGCTATTTTTTCTGTTTGGTACATTTTTCCTGTGGGAATCCATGCCACCCGTGGGTGCCACCATCTTGGTACGGGGAGCTCAGTTTTTTGTTACATCGACCTCGATGTAACACGTTTACTTAGTAATTTACACCCGTGTACCACATCTACAAACTCTTTTGATTATCCTACATTAATTTTGTTTGTATTACGCAGCTATTTTTCCCATTTCATGCAGTTTCCATCATCAATGCCGTCACAATGACCAAACACGGCAGCATCCACATTGGTGTGTGAGCTCAAAGTGGAAAAAGGAAGAAGAATAAGGAGGATTTCTTCTTCTTTGCTATATTCCGTGTCAGCCATGATTGCTTCGGTGCATGTCTGCCACCTTTTAAACTGTCAGATCAATAGAGATCAGTACAAATTCTCAGTATAGCCGGGGGACGTCAATAAGTTGACTGGTGCAGTTGCTGCGCTGTGCCACTGGGGGGGTGTGGCCCGTCCATTTAATCTGGGCAGTTAAAGGGTTAAACACCAATTCTAACTGAACCAGAAAATTTATTGGTCGGTTCATGGATCAAACACCTGTTGTGAATTTTTCCGTTTAAAACCTTGTTAGAGAACAAAAGTCCTGAAACACTGAACAGTTGGACATGTGCGTTCAAAAGGTTGGAGGAGGTCAAACTAAGTTCACCTGTAAAGGTTAGAGTGCATTTTAAAGTGATCCTGAAATTTCACCAGAAAGCCGAATATCCCTAACTTTTTGTGAGTCGTGTAAATAATAATGTCAGTCAGGGCCATAATGACAGTTGACCACCTGACCTGAACGGTATCAGACAGTCAGAGGCATGTTAGTGAGTCATTCATACATTCATTCACTCTCTCATTCATCTTCTACTACTTAATCCTTTTTGGGTTGCGGGGGCTGGAGCCTATCCCAGTGTCTTTGGTCAGAGGCAGGAGCCACAGTGGGCAGATCACCAGTCCATCACAGGGCCAACACAGACAGACAACCATTGACTCTCAAAGTCATACCTAAGGACAATTTAGAATCCCCAGTTGATGCCAGTTAACCTAACGAGCATGCCTTTGGCCACTGGGAGGAAACCAGCGTACCTGGAGAAAACCCACAGGAACAGGGAGAACATACAAACTCCACACAAATGGTCAGGGGTGGGATGATAAACTCCAGGATCAACCAGAGGTCTGAAGCAGGATTAAAGCTCAAGTTATGCACCTGCATCCACCTGACGTAGCTGTGACAGTGTTGACGCAGCAGCAACGTGTGTTCCTATGGCGACGCAGGCCGTAAGAGCCATGATTGGTGCGCTTTGTCTCCTCCTTCACACTTCCTGGTTCTCGCTGCTGCTTCACGCTGCCTGTTCACGGCGGCACAGCTTCCAAGATGAGTCGGTTAAACAGCGGTCCAAATTCAAAAGAATATTGAGGAAGTGAGCACATACAGAACATTTTGTGGCTTGACATAACCTATTACACAGTTTGTCAAACGACAGCAGTGGTCACATGCACCGTTTTCTCCCACTTCTCTTTTTCTCTGTGCAACAATCATATTAAAAGTTGCTTTTTCTTCCCATTTTTTACCTCCAACTCCATGACAATCTGCTCTTGTCCGTCGCTATTTCATCAACAAAAACACACGACGAACACAAGTTACTACACACATCGGCTGAAACCGGTTTTGGTAAAGGAGCAACACATATCAGCCAACACCCAAGAAAAAATCTCCCATCACTGCGTCTGTGACCGACGTGGGCAATGGCGTCGATGTGATGCGGGTGATAAATCCAGCTTTAGTCTCAGCGAGGGAACTGCAAGGTTCAACCTGGGTCTTCTGGGCTACGTCACCATGGTAACTGCCGCTGTGAAGCTAACCTGCTCTGGGTCATATCTGGATAACTTAACTCTGAATGGTTTAGTATTTGTGTGCTGATGCCACAGGGGCTGCAGGAAAAACGGGATCTTTATATTTAAGGGAACTTATTAATGAAATGGGAGGAAAACTACAAAGTTATTAACCATGTGATTAATAATCACCGCAGCAGCAGACGGTAACATTTAACACTAATTAATTTAAACATTCACAATGTGGACTTTCGTTTTTGGGCTGCCACTTCCTTTATCCAATCCAATGATTTTATTCTTTATTAACAGCTGATTTTTGTTTTCCAGATGGCTGTGTGGGTTCTGGTCTGTCCATCGTCCTGCTGCTGTTGATGCAGTTTTTCATCTTCACCCTTTAATTGTCATAAAAACATTTTCATTTCATTTTAGTGAAAATATTTAATATATAGTTTGTCTGTATATTAATCTGTACAGCAGTTTATTTAAAAATAAAATCATGCTAAAGTCCCACTGTTTTGTATTTTATCCACAGTGGATCATCTGCCTCCATCTCTCCTCTCCCTTCATCTTCCTCTGGAACACCAACCCTCTCCACGTCCTTCACTACATCCATCAATCTTCTGTGGTCCTCCTCTTCTCCTCCTGCCAGGCAGCTCCATCTTCAACATCCTTCAACCTTCGGGGGGCTGGAAAGTTCATAGTGGTCAAATTTGGCCAAATGTGGTTTCTTTTTCAACATAGTCTCTCCTTGGGTCCACACACCACATTTGGTCACCACTGACCACTATGAACTTTTCACCCCCCCCACCCCCGTACTCCTCCCTCTTCACCGTTGCACCTGCCTCCATCTCATTCACACTCATGCATTCTGTCTTGCTTCTACTGACTCATTCCTCTGCTCTCCACAGCATATCTCCACCTCTCCAGGTTCTCTTCCACCTGCTCCTGTCACAGTTTCAGGAACTGGACCCAAATGCACTTCTTAAATTGGTGATTGATTTATTTAGAGCTGGCCAAACGGGCACAGCTTGAAAAAAAAAAAAATAACAACACAGCTGGGAAGCTGGAACAAAAACTCACGAGGCTTGGTAGGATTAGGCAGGATATAGAAGTGTGTTGCTCACACACCCAGACAGAAGACCGACTGACACTGACATACGGAGATACAGGAGTCAGCAACACAAGACAGAACAGGTGCATACAGGGGCTAAAGCTAAAAAAAAAATCCTGAGCCTGAACTTTTTTCTGGGGGCAGAGTCACAGGGGTGGACACACACACACGCGCATGTACACACACATATATAGTGGATATAAAAAGTCTACACACCCCTGTTCAAATTCCAGGTTTTTGTGATGTAAAAAAATGAGACCAAGATAAATAATTTGAAAAGTTTTTCCACCATTAATGTGACCTATAACCTGTACAACCCAACTGAAAAACAAACTGAAACCTTTTAAGGGGAAACATAAAAAATATAAAAAACTTACAATAGCCTGGTTGCATAAGTATGCACACCCTTAAACTAATACTTTGTTGCAGCACCTTTGGCTTTTGTTACGGCACTCAGTTTTCTTGGGTAGGAGTCTATCAGCATGGCACATCTCGATGTGGCAATATTGTCCTACTCTCCTTTGCAAAAACGCTCCAAATCTGTCAGATTGTGAGGGCATCTCCTGTGCACAGTAGTGATGGGAATTCCGGCTCTTTTTAGAGAACCGGCTCTTTTGGCTCGGCTCACTAAAAAGAGCCGGCTCTTTCGGCTCCCAAGCGGCTCTTCAGGTTGTTTTGTTGCTTTAATTTATTAATTTAATTTATTATCAACAACAATATAAAATTATGCACAAAATGAATTACTAATGTAAAAAAATGTGTTTTTTATTTATATATGTTTATTATATAAATATGCTGAGTGAAACAACACAAAACACTGCAAACCACAACACAATAAAATATAAATTAAAATATGCAAAACAAAAAGAAAAAAAATGAACACCCAGATCTTTAACCCTTGTGTTTCCACGTGCCACATAACGATGGTGGTGGGGTGGGGGTCATATGGACCCCTGGTTTTTTTTTGTTTGTTTGTTTTTTTTCCAGAATGGATAGTTTATCTGCCAGTGTTTTTTTAGGGGGGGGTGTCCCACCTCGGGGTTTTGGGTGAAAGGGGTCATGTCGACCCCCCCGGAGTATTTTCCAAGGGGGGGGTTGTCTCGACCCCCTTTTGGATATTTCAAGGGGGTCATATCGACCCCGCTGTTTCTTTTCCATGGAATAGATGGCTGATCTCCCCAGTGGTTCGTCGAGGAAGGAGGGGGGTGGTCTCGGGGTCGACTAGACCCCCCACAACCTTGAGACTTTGGATGAGAGGGGGTCATATGGACCCCCTTTGTATTTTTCTGAGGGGGTCATATCGACCCCCCGCTTGCTTTTTTTTTTTTCTCTCTCTCTCTCCAAGGAATAGATAGTTGATCTCCGGGTGGTTCTGTGTTGAGGACTTGGGGATGGGGGTGGGGGTCGACTAGACCCCCCCACCTCGGTGTTGTGGGTGAGATGGGGTCGATATGACCCCCCCTTTGTATTTTTTTTTCCCAAGGAATAGACAGTCGATCTACCCACCCGGTGGTTTGTGGAGGACTTGCTATTCGACCGAGGAGGAGGAGGAGGAAGAGGCGAGAGGACCGCGGCTGGCAGGAGCGCAGGTGGGGCAGTACTTGAGCGCGCATCTTCCGCACACGTGCAAGCAACACCCGCGGCACAACGTTTTGGTCTTGGTGTCCTTGCTCCTGGGACACACGCGGCACCTCTTCCTCTTTTCTTCCAAAGACCGCGGGGGTACTCTTCCTCGCGAGGCGGCCTCGGGGTCGTCGTTGTCGTCGTCACCGCCGCGGCGGGGGATCCTCTCCCTCTCCCTCTCCCTCTCCCTCGCCCTCTCTCTCCTCCTCTTCCTGATCACGAGCGGGGCCACGAGCGCCTTGCCCAGCTGTTCCGTGAACAACCTGCGCCTGTTGCGTCTGCCGGCCATCCACGCGGGATTGAGCTCCCGCAACAGGACGAAGGCGTTGTACGCAGAAACGTCCACCATGTTGTGGAACAGGACCAGGGGCCAGCGGCAGGTTTTTCTCCTGCAGCTGTACGTGGCCACGACCTTGTCTAGGTTGTCGACGCCTCCCTTGGTGCGATTGTAGTGGAGCACCGCGAGGGGTTTGCGATCGGCGCGGTCACTCAGCAGCGGGCCTCGCAGGTACCTGTTGGCGGTGGCGAGGAGCAGCACGTTCTTGTTCCTCTTGGCGAGGTAGGACACCAGGGCAACGTCGGGAGCCCCGGACGAGGAGAACGTGAAGGACGATGAGCCGACCGCCCTGCCCCTGACGTCGAGCAGCTCTCGCGGGATCTCGGGCCTGTTGGCGCGTAGGGTCCCCAGTAGGGTCAGGCCCCGTTCGGCGAGGAGCCTGCGCGCGAGCTCGTGGGACGTGAAGAAGTTGTCGCAGGTGACGTTCCGCCCGGGTCCCAGTCCCTCGGTGAGCTCGAGGACGACTCGGGTGGCCAGGTTCTTTTCGGGGAGATCTCCCCTTTCGGGTTTGCCGGTGTAGACCTGCATCTTCCACGCGTAGCTGGAGCGGGCGTCGCACGTCACCCACAGCTTGATGCCGTACTTGGCGGGCTTGCTGGGCATGTACTGTCTGAAGGGACAGCGACCTGGGGAAGGGGTGGGGGGTTACACAAAGAAAAAGAAAACAAACAACCGAACAAGAGAAGGTGGATTATTGGGAGAGAGAGAGAGAGAGAGAGAGAGAGAGAGAGAGAGAGAGAGAGAGAGAGAGAGAGATTTTTTGATTTTTCAACACACCTTTATTGTCACAAATTCAACAGAAAAACACAACAACTAAAACAACTAAAAGAAGCAATGGAAAAGAAAAATGTCTCACTGACAAGAAATCAAAGACACAAGTAACCAAACAAGGAAAACTAAAACAAAAAACTTGCTTCTTACATCAGGATTATACCATAGGTAATTTTCCCCTCCTTAACACAACACAGGATGTGCTTAAAGCACCACATAGCCTCAAAGGCTTCAACATTCTGCATCAGATGATAGTAATTGTAATCAATCATTATTCGAGCCTTAATCATGCCAACCAGCATGTCTTTTACATTACAATCCAGTATTTGTTCAATTTTTCTTTTCCTACTAACATAGATAGCCATTTTAGCCTGACCCAGGATGAAATTTAAAAGTTCACTCTTTTTCTTAGTTCTCTGTCTATATGGAAAACCCAAGATAAAAATCTGCTGGGAAAAGACTTCTCCAAACAGATAAAACAGCTTCCCCAAAAAAACAAACAACAAATGCAGTCTGTTACAGTCCAGAAAACAATGGAACACAGTCTCTTTCTGAGGACAAAAAGGACAAACCTCAACAACATTTGGGTTTAAAATGGAGATAAAAGCATTTACAGCCACAGCACCATGTAAAACTCGCCATTGTAGGTCTCCAACCTTCTTAGTTAATGGTGGTTTATAGAGTGCTCTCCAGGCAGGCCTCACCTCTGAACCCAAACCCAAATGTTTCCTCCATGGTGTATCAGCTCGACCTTTTAACTTATTTACATTTAAAACTTTCACCAAGAGTCCATACATTTTTTTACCCGGAGAGTCACAAATGTTAATGTGTTCAGAGTCTAAAAACACACCAGTGCCATCTTTAAAATCAGGAGATAAAACACTAAAAGGAAAAGGATCATCAGAAGTTCGCACAGAGTTTTTGCAGTGTAAAACAATAGCAGAGTGTTCTTCTGCAGACAGGCAGTCTCTCCAATCTTTCAGCAAATTCACTATAGTTCTGACTGAAGAAACGCCAAGAGCCGAGCACAGGACAACAGCATTGTCTAAGTTAGGACCACATAAATTTACCAAGTGTCCCAGCGTTGTGACCTTTGCAGAAATGAACTTTTTTAAAACAGAAGGTCCTAAAGCATTGCCCACATCAAAATGGGTCCCGAACACAAGTGGTTCCTTTAAAAGCCAGAAAGGTGACAAGGAAGCCTGGGGAGAGTTCTTTTTAAAAAGTCCCCAGATTTTAAAAGCACTTTGGTAAAACTGGGGAAGTTCTGGGAGTTTTTGGCTCCTTAAGTCCATTAAAAACAGCGACTCCTCTAGTCCAAGCCCTCCACAGCGAGCCAGGACAGCCCTGGCAATAGGTCTCCACACAAGGTCCAGGGGGCCACTCAGCAGTCGCTGAATGAACTGCAGGCGGAAGACAGCCCCCCTGCTGGCCAGATGGATGAGCCCTTGACCACCTTCTTCCCTCGGTAAAAACAGGATGCTCTGTGGAACCCAGTGAAGACGGTCCCAGAAAAAGTCCACGACTATAGACTGCACTCTGGCCAGCAAATTGGGTGGAGGGTCCAGACAAGACAGTCGATGCCACAGCATTGAAGCAATCAAGTTGTTGATGATTAAAACACGACCTCTGAAGGACAAGTTTGGCAGAATCCATTTCCATTTTTTCAGTCTTCCTTCAACTTTTTCTAAAAAACACTCCCAATTTTTCCCAGTAAAAGTCTGATTCCCTAAGAACACACCAAGATATTTAAAACCACCTTGTGTCCACGAGAGGCCACCAGGTAGGGCAATTTTTTGTGGTCTCCCCCCCACCACAACAGCTTCACTCTTACCCCAATTCACTCTCGCTGAGGAGCATTCACCAAAAAGATTGACAGTTCTTAAAAGGTAGTCTACATCATTTTGATTTCTTGTAAAAACAACAATGTCATCAGCATAGGCAGACACTTTAAAAACAGAGTCAGAGTTGGGGACTTTAAAACCAGTGAGGCCTTGCCTTAGTTTACAAAGGAGGGGCTCAATGGCAAGAGAGTACAGCATACCTGAGAGGGGGCAGCCCTGTCGGACACCCCTCTCAACTTTGAAAGGAGCACTCAAACCACCATTAATCTTAAGAATACTCTCAATGTCTCTACACAAAGCCTGGATCATGGCGATGAACCCTGAGCTGAAACCAAAGGCCTCTAATGTCTGCCAAAGGTATGGATGTTCAACTTGGTCAAACGCCTTTTCTTGGTCTATTGAAATAAGACCAAGTTCTTTGACCAATGAGCTGGAGAGGTCCAAAACATCACAAATTAAAAAAATGTTGTCTGTAACCAACCTACCAGGTACACAGTAGGTCTGGTCTACATGTATGACCTGCTCCATCGCCTTCCTCAGTCTGGTAGCCAACACTTTGGAGAGAATTTTGTAGTCAGTACAGAGGAGGGCCACCGGACGCCAGTTTTTAATGTCTTTCAAGTCGCCTTTCTTTGGAAGGAGGGTGAGGACTGCTCTCCTACAACTTAGGGGCAGGTGACCCTTCCGCAGACTGTCAGACAGTACTTCCAGCAAGTCCTCACAGATCTCAGACCAGAACACCTTGTAGAACTCCGCTGGTAGGCCATCTATCCCTGGGGCTTTTCCACACTGAAGAGACTGGACAGCCACTGCCAGTTCTTGCAGAGTGATCTCACTCTCCAGCTCCGCATTCACGCTAGCCATCACCTTTGGCAAGTCCGTCAAAAAATGACTCAGTGCATGTGGATTCTCAACAAATTCTTTCTTAAAGAGATCCTTGTAGAAAGCAGCTGCAAAGCGACGGATCTCCGCAGACTCATGGATCGGCCGCCCGTCCTTGGAGCTAAGAGAGTGGATCATCCTCCTCTGACCATTCTTCCTCTCCAGACCAAAGAAAAAATGAGATGGAGCGTCCATTAGTGCGATGTTCTGGAACCTACTGCGTACCACAGCGCCCCTGGCAGCCACACCCAGTAGGTCAGTTAAAACAGACTTTTTGCCATTGAGGGCCTCAAAATGTCCTCTTTCTCCTGTGGAGCCTGCCAAAGACTGCAGCTCCACTACTTCTCTCTCCAGGTCCCTGACAGACCTGGCCAAGTCTCCAGAGACATTGCAAGTATACTGTAGGCACAGATTCTTTATTTGGCTCTTCCCTACATCCCACCACTGCTGCAAAGAACTAAAATTTGATTTTGTTAATTTAAAATTACTCCAAAAAAACATAAAAGCAGTTTTAAAACTGTTATCCGATAAAAGTGACGTGTTAAAATGCCAGTATGCACTACTGCACTTTATATTCTTGATAAAAACACAACACTGAACCTGGGAATGATCTGTGAAGCCAACAGGGACTATAAAAGCACTTTTAAAAATGCTAAAATGGTGCTTAAAACTGTAAACCCTATCCAGTCTAGCTAAGGACAGAATATTGTCCTTTCTATGGCTCCATGTGTACTGTCTAGCCTTGCCATGAAAATTTCTCCACACATCACACAGATCATGAGCTCCTATGAGACCTTTTAAAACTCTTTTGGATGCAGCATGTGGCTCTGGGTGATTCCTATCCATAAGAGGATTTTCTGTACAATTAAAATCACCTCCCACAAATAAAAAGTCATCATTACTGCAATTTTTGATCGTGTCATCTAAAATATTTAAAAAGGCCAATCTTTCTGTGCCTACGGTTGGAGCATACACATTTATAAAAACAACTTTCACATTCTCAAAAACAGCTCGAACTTTTAAAATGTGGCCTGCAATTATCTCATCAATGTCATAAGAAAGTGGAATAAAATCTCGAGAAAATAAAATACCCACTCCACCACTGCTGCTGCTTTTATGACTAAGAATAATTTCACCCCGAAATTCCCTCCTCCAGTCAGCAGCATTGTCCTCAGAACTATGAGTCTCCTGAACAAACATTAATTTTCTTGCATTCTGCAAGAGTAAAAACACTCGCTCGCTTAGACATTTCTCTTGCCCCATTGATGTTGAGTGTGCCAAAATTAAAACTGCACATGTATATAAAAGGGTAAAACCAATACAAAAACAGAAAAGAAAGAATGAGCGATAAAAGACTAATCATCCTGGGCAATTTGGTTCTTAACTTTTAGCACAAGCTTTTTTAGTCTGTAGATCTCCTGATCAGTGAAACTTTCCTGCTCAAGCTCTCCCCTATTTTTCATGTAGGCCCGAGCAGAGTCAACAAAACGTTTTAGATCGGGGAAGAAGCTTTCAACTTTAACCATTCTGGATCCCTTAGTGTCCTGCAAAAACTTCTGTATTTTTGTGAAGGGGTAACCGCCTCCACTGGCCCCATCATCACTACTTTCACCATCACTCTCTATCTCAGACCCAGCATAGGAATCTGGCTGAGATAGAGAAACCTCAGAACTGTCTTTGACAACCCTTTTTACTTTGATCCTCTGCTGTTTGGTTTCCAAATTCTTCCGCTTGATGGAGATTTTACATAACTCTTCATCTATTTCAATGTCATCCTCATCCTCCAACACTGACTCAGCCACCCTGGTAGCTGTCTCTTCCTGTCTTTCGCTCACCCTGTGCTGTGCTTTTATATTCATCTTTCTAGTCCCACCATCTACCTGGGCCTCATTTGGCTCATCTGTCTGATCCTCAGCGTGATCCCTCTCGGTAATCTCACCCTTGTCTGCAATGTTGGTCTGTGCAGCAGCCCCGCGATGTGCTTTAACTTTTGTTGCTGTTTCAGTTATGATCGACAGGCCGGCTGCGGAGGGCAGCAAAGCCGCCCCGCCGCCAGACAGCCTCGCGGCCACGGCCGAAGCGCCGCCGCCAGACGGCCCCGCGGCTCCGGCTGAAATGCCCGACGGCGCGGCAGCGCCGTCAGCCTCGGAGCACGGCAAAGCCGCTCCGCCACCAGACGGCCCCGAGGCCGCACTAACGGCCTCCCCCGAGTGATCACCCCCCACTCCCTGAGGGCATGATCGAATCAAGTGTCCCTCCATTCCGCAGCCGAAACACTTCATATTATCAGAGGTGACGTGGATGGTGTAATCAAAGCCGTCAATCCGGTATTTAAATACGAGGTTGAGGCTTTCCTCGCTATTCTTTAAAATTATGAGCACCTGTCGCCTAAAAGACATGACATGCTTTAAACGCGGGGACTTACAACCGAGAGGGATGTGCTTAATGGGGTACAAAAGCTGCCTGTGTCTCGACAGCTCCTTCTCCAACAGCTCATTCTTTAAAAATGGTGGGACATTTGAGATGGTAATTCTCTTCGCGGGATTCACCAGAGACAGAACAGGAACCAGTGTGTCTTTAATCACAACCCCGCTCTCCACTACCCGGTTAACTTTTTCCACACTATCGAGGAAAATCACCACGGCACTATTCATTCTCGAAGCTGATCTAATGCTTTCATAACCGACCAGCTCCCCCACAGCCAGACTACATTCCTCCACTGAGCAGCTGACAGCCGGTGTCAGTTTGACAGCATGCCGGCGTGTCAGCTGCTCAAAACCGGAGCCTCGCTCCAAAACCATGCTGACCAGCAGAGCTGGCAGCAGAGACCCCCCTACCAAAACGCCTACCCCACCCCAGCTACAGAAAACAACAAAAACAAAAACAAGATTATTTAACAAAAAAAACCACCTTAAACACAAAAAGATAGAGAAAAGTTTGAAATGATTCACTCACGCTGTCACACGCTCTCAGCTCGCACTCACGACCACACCCACTCAGAGAGAGAGAGAGAGAGAGAGGGAGAGAGAGAGAGAGAAAGAGAGACAGAGAGAGAGAGAGACGCAGTTAGATTTCTATATTTTTTGTTTTGTTTTTGTTTTTTACACCCAACACCACGGCTACTTACCCCTAAAGGGAACCAGTCGTTCGTCCACGGTGACCTCGGGTCTGGGCTCGTACAGGAGCGACAGCCTCCTCTGCCACGCGTCCCACACGCGCCTGATGGGCGCCAGCTTGTATCCTGATGAGGAACAAGAAGAAGAGGAAGGAGAATAGGAATAGCGTCTGGCCTCTCTGGTGTCGCGATCGTCGAAACGCAGGACGCTCGAGTACGAGCGGAAGGTCTTGAGGGACATGACAGACCGGAAGACGGGGCGTCCGCTCTCGGCGTCCCAGAGGTTCTCGCACGCCTCGCCTCGCGACCTGTACACGCCCGCGAGGATCAGCAGCCCCACGTAGGCGCGCAGGTCGGTCCGATCCATGGGCCTCCACCCGTCGAGCCCTCGCGACGTCCTCCTGGTGCCTTCCAGGTTGGTCATGGCGATCACCTCGTCCTCCAGCTCGGGCTGAAAGTAAGCGAGGGACGCCGAGGCCACGTCCGCGACGGCCTCGCGCGCCGTCCCCATGGGGCCCTGGCGCTCAAGTCAAGGCCGACGTCGACGCCCGCGCTGCCGCGACTGCGGGGCAGGCCTCGAACTCCACGTGATGTTCCCTCAACTCGAGGTCATCGATTCCGCGTGAGCGTCGTGATAGTCATAGTGATACTGTTCTTCTTCTTCTTCTTCTTCTTCTTCCTCTTCTTCTTCTTCTTCCTTGTCGTCCTCCTCTCTGTCCGATTCCTCGTCTTCTTCCTCGTCGTCCTCATTGTCGTCGTCCTCCCCTGTATCAGACTCCTCTTCTTCACCTTCGTCTTCTTCGTCTACCTCTTCGTCTTCTTCGTCTACCTCTTCTTCTACCTCTTCTTCTTCTTATTGCCGTTGTCCTTCCTCGCCGTCCCCGCAGTCTTTGTCTCGGCGGGCTCTCGGGGACGTTGGGAGTCGCTCGCGGTCCGGAATCGCTGCGGGGTCCCGTGGAGCGGTGCCACTTCGCATATACCGACTCGTAATCATCACCCCCGTGATACTGCGGAGCCGGTACGGGACCGAAAAAGAAGAAGGCGCGACGGGAGAGGGGGAATCTACTTCTACTTCTACTTCTATTTCTTCTATTTCTTCTTCGTCTTCTTCTTCCTCTTTCCTCCCGGTCCATGGACGCATGAGCGACATGTCGTAGAGATGCTAGGGAGCGAGCGAGCGAGAGGGAAAGAAAAGAGAGTGAGGTCCTTGGGCTTCGTTTTTTTTTTCTTCCTCGAGGGAATTGGCAGTCACGGACCCAAAGCGAGGGACCCTTAGTAACGTGATTTCCTGTCGTCCGTCCTCGGGGGAAGACGGGCAAGTACGCGACTGGACCTTGGTACGGTGGCCCGGTTTCGTGAAGGACTCCCCCCCATCCCCAAGATGTAATCTCTTGTCCGTTTATCCGTCTGCGAGGAATAGTAGGTAATTGTAGCATTTTCTGGCCTTGGAGGGATTTTTTTTTTTTTTCTGCCCAGACATCACTTGTCCGTATATTTCCACGACTCATTTCCCGGCCTTGGGATTTGTATTTTGTTTTCATTTTATGTCTTGGCTGATGTGTGTGTGTGTGTGTGTGTGTGTGCGTGTGTGCGTGCGTGTGTGTGTTGTCACAGAAAAGCACAATGCACTGGCTGTCTGTGCATATCAGAATCAGCTTTACTGGCCAAATATGCACAACACATACAAGGATCTTTGACTTGGGCTAAAGAAACTGTTCCTGTGACCGGTGGCTTTGACCTTCAGTGATCTGTAACGACGACCAGAAGATACAAGTTCAAACAGTTCAATCTTCAGTTCTATCACTGGCCTATATTTAACAGAATACAGAGCTGAGGTTTCTCTGCCAAAAAAAAGAAACACTATATACACTTTTTAACATTCATTTAAACAAAACTGTATACACAAGATGGCATATCCCTGTGTAAGCGTGTGTCTGCGTGTGTATCTGCGTGTGTGTGTGTGTCTGCGTGTGTGTCTGTGTGTGTCTCTGTGTGTCTGCGTGTGCGTGTGTGTCTGTTGTCACAGACAAGCACAATGCATTGGCTCTCTGTGTATACCACTGGCCTATATTTAACAGAATACAGAGCTGAGGTTTCGCTGCCAAAAAAGAATCACTATAAAACACAAGATGACATTTGTATATATATGATCTCTATAAATTTAGTGTGAGTGTGTGTGTGCGTGTGTGTGCGTGTTGTCACAGAAAAGAACAATGCACTGGCTGTCTGTTCGATGGTTGGGAAATGAAGCGATGGTTGGGGAATGAAGCGATGGTTGGGGAATGAAGCGATGGTTGGGAAATGAAGCGATGGTTGGGGAATGAAGCGATGGTTGGGAAATGACGCGATGGTTAGGAAATGACTCGATGGTTGGGAAATGACACGATGGTTGGGAAATGACGCGATGGTTGGAGAATGAAGCGATGGTTGGGGAATGACGCGATGGCTGGGGAATGAAGCGATGGTTGGGGAATGACGCGATGGCTGGGGAATGAAGCGATGGTTGGGAAATGATGCGATGGTTGGAGAATGAAGCGATGGTTGGGGAATGACGCGATGGCTGGGGAATGAAGCGATGGTTGGGGAATGACGCGATGGTTGGGAAATGACGCGATGGTTGGGAAATGACGCAATGGTTGGGAAATGACACGATGGTCGGGAAATGGGTTTAAGCATTATTATTATTATTGCAGTTTTAAAGTCAACCAGATCTTTCAACTTGAGAGCTTTTAGTTTAAGAAAAAGTGGGTTTGTTGGTTCCCTGTAAGCTGCTTTGTTTATTATTCTAATAGCTCTCTTTTGAAGCGTAAAGAGTGGATGTATGTTTGTTTTATATGTATTTCCCCATACTTCATTACAATATGTCATGTATGGGAGTATTAATGAATGATACAAGGTATATAGTGTGGGTCGATTCAGCAAATATTTCACTCTGTGTAATATTGCAATTGATTTGGATACTTTACCTTTAATATAATTAGTATGTGACTTCCAACACAGTTTATTATCAATTATTACTCCAAGAAATTTAGTTTCAGATACCCTTTCAATCTCTACACCATTTACACTGAGTTTAGGTATATAAAATAAATAAATAAAAGGTAAATAAAGGTAAATAAAAGAATAAATACCCCAAACATTCTTAGAGTCACTTGTGGTGAAAATTTCATCCAAATTCATCATCAACTCAAACGTGTGTGCGTGTGTGGACATTCCCTGACCACCACTCTGTGTGTGTGTGTGTGTGTGTGTGTGAGACCCCTAGGTAGATTGGATTGCATTTGCATATGTGTGTGTGTGTGTGTGCGTGCGTGCGTGCGTGTGTGCGTGTGCGTGTGCGTGCGTGCATGTGTGTGTGTGTGTGTGTGTGTGTGTGCGTGTATGTGGTCACAGACAAGCACAATGCACTCACTCTCTGCATTCCACTGAGTTATATTTTAACAGGATAGAGACCTGAGGTTTCTCTCCCAAAAAAAAAAGAAACACTATATACACTTTTTTTTAACATTCATTAATGCTCCCATACATCACATATTGCACAGAAGTATGTACGATGCTTGGACAATTTAAACAAAAATAAAGAAATAGATACCCCAAACATTCTCTATACACAAGCTGACATGTGTGATCCCTATAAATTTATTGGGTTTGATTCCAGGCGTAGAATCCCTTCTGGTGAAAATTTCATCCAAATTCATTATCAACTCAAACTACTGTCATTTCTTTGGTTTCCTATAGGAAGGCTATTTTTTCTCATAGGATTTCGCAGCTTCTTCCCCTCTGCCATCAGACTGCTGAACACTAAGTGACTTATTGACTCTCGTGCACTATGTACAGCAGCTCAACCAGACTCATGTCAATCAACGCTGTTTTTCTCTTTGCATTACCGACTGTGCTATGTGATGCTCCACAATATCTGCTGCTCGCTAATATATTTAAAAATTGCTTAGACTAGTATCACTCATTCTTATTCTACATTTTATTGCATGTATAGTTTTTTATTTCTATCTTTTATTTTTATCATGTTTAATGTTGCAGCATTGCACCGAGACAAATTCCTAGTTTGTGTACTACTTGAACAATGGCAATAAATCTGATTCTGATTTGCATATGTATTTTTATACATAAACTGTGGTTTGATTCAAACAAATTAATGCTCACAGGACACAGAGAGTAATGGTCTTGTGTGCGCGCGTGTGTGTGTGGACAGCCCTCACCAACGAGATTTATTGTATTTAGGGAAAAGAGGAGTTGGAGTAAATAAGTGTTCACTTCTTCCTTCTCCCTTTTGAGCATTGTATACTGTTACTTTTGCTTGTCATTTGTTTTGTTTTTTTTGCTTTTTTGTTCGAAATAAAGTATCTATCTATCTATCCATCTATCTATCTAATACTCTGAACTGCATTATTTGCATGATTGTTTTGTTCAAAAGAAATAATATTAAATTAAATACTATAAAACATAAAAAGGGAAATGCACAAAGCCAGATTACTACAGAAAACTACAGTTTAATTAACAAAAACGGACAGCTGCTCTGTGGCTGGAATCTAGGTCATGACATGGTAACACTTTTTTACCACTGGTTGCATACATGAGCTTTTTTGAGTACAACGTGTAGAAACCAGCGCCATATTGGGCTGGCAGAAACCAGTTCCTGGTTCTCTAATTTTTTTACACCAGCTACCAAAAGGCTTGCCGTCTCTGCTCTTTTCTTTGATCCACACCCAGCACCATTTGTTTTTAAGTCCTTTGTCAATTAGAACATCTTCCCCAGGCTTCAAAAACTTACTCTCCATCCTACAGAATGTATGAAAGGTTTTGTGTGTATGCTGAAGAATGAAACACTCGGGTTTTCAATCACTCACTCTCGCTGTCACTGTCCAATTAGGAGCACCACTGATCTCTATAGAAAAACTGGATAGATCATTGGCTGCCAGAAGTGAAGCCACCTGGCCGCCATATTAGTACTGAGTAGTGTGGGTGTACTAATATGGCGGCCAGGTGGCTTCACTTGGCTCTGTACTCACTAACGGGGCGTGAGTTATCCAGGTTTTCTATAGAGATCAGTGGAGCTAGATACAGAAACTGCATGGACAAAAAGTGTTTCTGTGGACAGAAATAGGAAGTACATTTCCCCATAGCCAACCCCCCCCCCCAAAAAAAAACCAAACAAACAAACAAACAAATAAAACAAACAAAAAATGGCACATGCCAGAAATCCAACACGGTGCCAGAAAACATGAAGCCCTGGGTGGACACAATGAGGCCAAATGCAGACGACAGGGATTGATCACAGAGAGAGAAAACAAGATGGGCAGAGCTACACAGACAATCACAGACAGAGGAAGCACAAAACATGAACAGAGGAACCAGGGGAGACCAGACCAAGAGAATAATAATAATAATAATAATAATAATAATAATGAGGACCAAATGGAAAATACTGAGGCAATGGCAGGGATGAAAATAAAACACAGATGAAAATAACAAACAGAGGGTGGGGGCATGGCTGATGCCCGCAGTGTTGTGGGCGTATTCAACCCAGGGCAGGTAGGAGCTCAACGATGCAGGTTCCAAGGTCATGACGCACCTCAGGAATGCCTCCAGTTCCTGGTTGGCCCTTTTGCACTGTCCACTGGACTGTGGATGGTCGCAATGGTCCCGATGGGCTTGCAGAAAGCATGCAAGACTTGTGACACAAACTGGGGGCCAAGGTATGAGACAATATCACTTGGAATACCGTGCAGCCTGATCACATGCGTGGCAAGCAGGCTGGTCTTCTCTAAGACGGATTGTAGCTTACATAGGGATATAAAGTGAGCAGCCTTAGAGAACCTGTCCACGATACTGAGAATGACGGTGTGGCCTTGGTATAACAGCAGACCGGTGACAAAGTCTAGGGTTACAGTGCTGTGAAAAAGCCTTTGTCCCTTCCTGAGTTCTTATATTTTTGCATATTTGTCACTCTTAAATATTTCAGATCATCAAACAAATTTTAATATCAAAGATAACCTCAACAAATACAAAATGCAATTTTCAAATGATGATTTCATTTATTAAAGGAAAAAAAAAACTATCCAAACCTACCTGGCCCTATGTATGTGAAAAAGTAATTGCCCCCCATGTTACCTCATGAATTAACTGTGATTAACCACATTGTTTGGAAAGCTGAGTTCAGTTCCAGTATCTACACCCAAGCCTGATTACTGCCAGACTTGTTGAATCAAGAAATCACTTAAATGTCCTGTCTGACAACCTGAAGTAGGCTAAAAGGTCTCAAAAAGCAACACATCCCACTGTGATCTAAAGAAATTCAAGAACAGATGAAAAACAAAAACCCAGAACAACATCTAAAGAACTACAGGCCTCACTGGCCTCAATTTGGACACTGGTCCATGATGGAACAATAAGAAAGAGAATGGGCAAAAATGGCATCCATGGGAGAGTTCCAAGACAAAAACCGCGGCTGGGCAAAAAGAACACAAAGACTCGTTTCACATTTGCCAGAACACACCCAGATGATCCTCAAGACTTTTGGGAAAATATTCTGGGGACAAATGAGACAAAAATTGAACTTTTTGGAAGATACAGTGGGGCAAAAAAGTATTTAGTCCGCCACCAATTGTGCAAGTTCTCCCACTTAAAAGATGAGAGAGGTCTCCAATTTTCATCATAGGTATACCTATGAGAGACAAAATGAGAAAAAAAAATCCAAAAAATCACATTGAAGGATTTTTAATGAATTAATTGGTAAATTCCTCGGTAAAATAAGTATTTGGTCAACAACAAAAGTTCATCTCAATACTTTGTTATATACCCTTTGTTGGCAATGACAGAGGTCAAACATTTTCTCTAAGTCTTCACAAGGTTTTCATACACTGTTGCTGGTATTTAAGATAAGATAAGATAAGATAAGCCTTTATTAGTCCCACAATGGGGAAATTCCAGGATTGCAACAGCATAGGGATAGCAACACTCAGAGCAACAATCAGAAGGCAAGAAAAAACAACATCTAGTAAACATATGTCCATATTACTATAAATGTATATATATATAGACACACAGTGCAGAGCATTATGGCTGGTGAATGTGCAGCAGAAAGTCTAAGCTCTCTCTCCGCGGATGCAGAGGGCCAGCTGGAAGTCTTTGGGCATGATGGTGACCCCCTTAGCGAAGAAGAGACCACCAGGTGGGCCTCGCTGGTCTCCTGCAGAGCCATGACGGCGAAGCTCAGGAAACGCAGGACGGTCTTGAAGTCCTGAGCGATCTCCCTCACCAGGCGCTGGACGGGCAGCTTACGGATGAGCAGCTCCGTGGATTTCTGGCAGCGACAGATCTCTCTCAGAGCCACGGGCCTGTGACGGCGAAGCCTCTTCACTCTGCCGGTGGCCGGAGCACCTCTCCGAGCAGCCCTGGTGGCTAGCTGTCTCCTGGGGGGGGGGGCTTCTTCCTCCAGTAGATTTTACGGGCAGTCTGCTTGGTTCTTGCCATCGCTCTTTATTATTCTGTCTTATATTTCTTTCACGCCGCCTAAACTCCAGCCCGGTACCCGCGTCATTTTCGCTACAGCTCCCGGTATGTCGAGTTTCCCATTAGCACCAGGCGGCGGCCAAGTGCTAGCTAGCACTAGCTCCTCCCCGCTGTAACGTCTCCCGCTGCAAACCGTGGCTCCGTCCGCCAACCCGGGAGACCCCCGGGGTGATCCGTGCGTCCGTGATATATATACAGAGTGAAAGGTGTAGAAAGAAGAAGGAAGATAAAAAAAAGGCTGTTGCAACAGGCAGCCGACTCGTGTGGCGCCACCGGTCCGGCGGAACCGGAACCGAAAAAAATAATAGCATATTGTGGCTTTTTGCTTACAAAAAAACCACTTTCATTGCCTTAGAAATGCTTGGAAAGAATTGGAAAGAAAATTTTGGCCCATTCCTCCATGCAGATCTCCTCTAGAGCAGTGATGTTTTGGGGCTGTCGCTGGGCAACACGGACTTTCAACTCCCTCCAAAGATTTTCTATGGGGTTGAGATCTGGAGACTGGCTAGGCCACTCCAGGACCTTGAAATGCTTCTTACGAAGCCACTCCTTTGTTGCCCGGGTGGTGTGTTTGGGATCATTGTCATGTTGAAAGACCCAGCCACGTTTCATCTTCAATGCCCTTGCTGATGGAAGGAGGTTTTCACTCAAAATCTCACGATACATGGCCCCATTCATTCTTTCCTTTACACGGATCAGTCGTCCTGGTCCCTTTGCAGAAAAGCAGCACCAAAGCACGATGTTTCCACCCCCATGCTTCACAGTAGGTATGGTGTTCTTTCTCCTCCAAACACGACAAGTTGAGTTTTTACCAAAAAGTTCTATTTTGGTTTCATCTGACCATATGACATTCTCCCAATCCTCTTCTGGATCATCCAAATGCTCTCTAGCAAACTTCAGATGGGCCTGGACATGTACTGGCTTAAGCAGGGGGACACGTCTGGCACTGCAGGACTTGAGTCCCTGGCAGCGTAGTGTGTTACTAATGGTAGCCTTTGTTACTTTGGTCCCAGCTCTCTGCAGGTCATTCACTAGGTCCCCCCGTGTGGTTCTGGGATTTTTGCTCACCGTTCTCGTGATCATTTTGACCCCATGGGGTGAGATCTTGCGTGGAGCCCCAGATGGAGGGAGATTATCAGTGGTTTTGTATGTCTTCCATTTTCTAATAATTGCTCCCGCAGTTGATTTCTTCACACCAAGCTGCTTACCTATTGCAGATTCAGTCTTCCCAGCCTGGTGCAGGTCTACAATTTTGTTTCTGGTGTCCTTTGACAGCTCTTTGGTCTTGGCCATAGTGGAGTTTGGAGTCTGACTGTTTGAGGTTGTGGACAGGTGTCTTTTATACTGATAACGAGTTCAAACAGGTGCCATTAATACAGGTAACGAGTGGAGGACAGAGGAGCCTCTTAAAGAAGAAGTTACAGGTCTGTGAGAGCCAGAAATCTTGCTTGTTTGTAGGTGACCAAATACTTATTTTCCACCATAATTTGCAAATAAATTCTTTAAAAATCAGACAATGTGATTTTCTGGATTTTTTTTTTTCTCATTTTGTCTCTCATAGTTGGGGTATACCTATGATGAAAATTGGAGACCTCTCTCATCTTTTAAGTGGGAGAACTTGCACAATTGGTGGCTGACTAAATACTTTTTTGCCCCACTGTATGTCTTCCATTTTCTAATAATTGCTCCCACAGTTGATTTCTTCACACCAAGCTGCTTACCTATTGCAGATTCAGTCTTCCCAGCCTGGTGCAGGTCTACAGTATTGTTTCTGGTGTCCTTTGACAGCTCTTTGGTCTTGGCCACAGTGGAGTTTGGAGTCTGACTGTTTGAGGTTGTGGACAGGTGTCTTTTATACTGATAACGAGTTCAAACAGGTGCCATTAATACAGGTAACAAGTGGAGGACAGAGGAGCCTCTTAAAGAAGAAGTTACAGGTCTGTGAGAGCCAGAAATCTTGCTTGTTTGTAGGTGACCAAATACTTATTTTACCAAGGAATTTACGTATTAATTCAATAAAAATCCTTTAATGTGATTTTCTGGATTTTTTTTCTCATTTTGTCTCTCATAGTTGAGGTATACCTATGATCAAAATTGGAGACCTCTCTCATCTTTAAAGTGGGAGAACTTGCACAATTGGTGGCTGACTAAATACTTTTTTTCCCCACTGTATGTGCCCTGTTCTATCTGGCATAAAACTAACACAGAATTTCATAAAAAGATTGTGTCAACAGTCAAACATGGTGGTGGTAGTGTCATGGTTTAGGGCTGCTTTGCTGCTTCAGGACCTGGACAATTTGCCCTAATTGACAGAACCATGAATTTTGCTCTCTACCAGAAAATCCTGAAGGAGAATGTCTGGTATATCAGTTCATGAAGCCCTCCAGTGTGATTGAATTTAAACAATTCTGCACAGAAGAGTGGGTCAAAATTCCTCAACAGCGATGTAAAAGACTCATTGCCAGTTGCTGGCACCAATGGTGGCACAATCAGTTATTAGATTTAGGGGGCAGTTAGGAGGAAATTACTTTTTCACATAGGGCCAGATAGGTTTAGATGAAATCATCATCTAAAAACTGCATTTTGTTAGTGATAAAATGAACTTACGAGCATGGATGGTAGACTAGCGTTGGTCAAGCTGCTCCATAAAGAATTCCAGAGCGTACGGGAGAGTCTGGAATACAGCCAGGAACAGCTTGTTTTTCTCTTAGAAGAAAACAATAGCTTGAAAAAGTCAGTAAGCACGCTAACCACGCAACTTGGCATTGTTGAAAGAGAGAACCAGAAAATGAAGGAAACAGTTCTCGACTTGCAGTCACACAGCATGACAGATAACCTTGTTTTTTCCAGAATTTCTGAAAAAAATAATGAAAATCCAGAACAGCTGGCCCATGAATTCATGTCCACGCAGCTGAGACTATCCCCCGAAGTAACAAAATCAATTACCTTCCACCGAGTCCACGGCACTGGGCAAAAAAATCCACAAAATAAACGTGCCAGACCTATAGTTGCCAAATCTGAACATTTCAAGCAAAAAATTCTGGTACAGAGGCAGAGCAGGCAGCTTAAAAACACCAGTTATGGTCTAAATGATCAATTTCCACAGGAAATCATGGAAAGGAGAAGGAAGCTTTTTCCCATAAGAAAACAAAAAATCCAAGAAGGTAAATGAGTTACTGTCTCTGTGGATAGATTGTTCATAGATGGCAAGCTGTTTAAAATCAAATCAAATTAAATCAAATCAACTTTTATTGTCCTATTGCTGTACATACAACTGTAGTGCAGGCAAGATGAAATTATGTTTCTCGAGGCATCCATATAAGTAAAAAGAACATAATTTAAGACACACTCACACACCCCCTCATCACCCACACCAACACAGCCATTCACACATCCCTGAGACATACTTGAAAAACTAACTAGAACTACAGTATATACATATAATATACATAATGTCCATAAGGTGCAGTAGTATGTATGAAGGATTCCGGATCAACTGTTCAGCATCCTAACAGCTTGTGGAAGGAATCTGTTAATCAGTCTGGGGGTTCTGCCTCTGTTGCTCCGGAATTGTTTGTCAGATGGCAGCAGTTCAAAGTGTTTATGCAGAGGGTGAGAACGATCCTTAACAATGTTCAGTGCCCTGCTCCTAACAACGGCTCTGAAAAAGTTCTTGGACAGAGGGGAGGAAAACTCCAATTACCCTCTCAGCTCCCTTAACTATCCTCTGCAGGGCTTTTTAGACTGACATACTGCAACTGGAGTACCATGTTGCAATGCAGTATGTCAGAACACTCTCCACCACACCTCTGTAGAAGGTCCTGAGGATGCAAATGGGGAGAGAGGCCTGTTTGAGTTTCCTCAAGAAGTGCAGTCTCTGCTGGGCCCGCTTCCTGATCCCCAAGGAATTCTTGCTCCAGGTCAGGTCCTGCGAGATCTGCACTCCGAGGAACTTGATGTTCTCCACTCTCTCCACTAAACGGCCGCCAATGCTGAGAGGGACGTGTTCAGGCTGTGACCGCCGGAAGTCGATGATCATCTCCTTCATTTTGTCCACGTTGAGCACCAGATTGTTCTCCCTGCACCAGCCCTCCAGGTCTTTAACTTCTTCCCTGTACATTGATTCCTCATCCCTCTGAATAAGTCCCACCACTGTGGTGTCATCTGCAAACTTAATAATCTGGTTCCCCTCGTGTCTGGATACACAGGTATGTGTTAGAAGTGTAAACAACAGTGGATTGAGTACGCAGCCTTGAGGGGATCCGGTGCTCAGCGTGATAGAGTTCAATTCAATTCAATTCAATTCAACTTTATTTATATAGCGCCATTTCACAACAACAGTCATCTCATAGCACTATCAACTGTAGGGAGGACCCCCACAGTTGCAGAAACTGCAACTGTGGGGGAGTTGCAGAAAGACCCCAGCAATCAGGCGATCCCCTGTGAGCAAGCACTTGGCGACGGTGGAGAGGAAAAACTCCCTTTTAACAGGAAGAAACCTCCAGCAGAACCAGGCTCAGGGAGGGGCAGTCATCTGCTGCGACTGGCTGGGGGGTGAGGGGATAGAGAAGAAGAAAAGAACAGACATGTAGAGAGCAAACAGCACGATGGGGACTCAATCTATGGGAGAGAACAAACAAATGTCAATGACCAGCAAAAAAAAAATATTTCATAGAGAGTGAGGAAAGGAGTGAGGCCCAGTGCATTACTGGAGGTCCCCCGGCTGACTAAACCTATTAGCAGCATAACTAAGGGAGGGTTCAGAAAACACATGATCCCTCCCTAATTGTAGGCTATATCAAAAAGGTAGGTTTTAGCCCTATTCTTAAAAACAGAGATCGAGTCTGACTCCCGAATCCAGATTGGCAGCTGATTCCACAGGAGAGGAGCTTGATAACTGAAGGCTCTGCCTCCCATTGTACTTTTGGAGATTCTAGGTATTACAAGTAAACCTGCATTTTGGGAGCGTAGTGCTCTGTTAGGATGATACGGTAGTATCAGATCTTTTAAATAAAAAGGAGCCTGATTGTTTAGAGCTTTGTAAGTAAGAAGAAGGATTTTAAACTTAATTCTAAACTCTATGGGAAGCCAATGAAGGGAGGCCAGAACCGGAGAGATATGATCTCTCTTTCTAGTACCTGTTAAAACTCTTGCTGCAGCATTTTGGATCAGCTGAAGACTTTTTAAAGATGTTTTAGGACAACCTGATAATAAAGAATTACAATAATCTAATCTCGAGCTAACAAAAGCGTGGATCAGCTTCTCAGCATCACTCTGAGACAAGATGCTCCTAATCTTGGCAATATTACGCAAATGATAGAAGGCAGTCTTAGAAACAAATTTAATATGTGAATTGAAGGACAAATCCTGATCAAAAATAACTCCAAGGTTCCTCACAGAGCTATTAAGAGAAAGAGTAACTGCATCCAAACTGAAAGTTTGATTTGGAAAGGAATTTCTAAGGTTTTTTGGACCAACAAGAATGACTTCAGTCTTATCTGAATTTAATAGCAGGAAATTACAAGTCATCCAAACTTTGATTTCCTTAAGACAGGCTTCTAACTTGGCTAATTGATTAGTATCATCTGGCTTCATTGACAGGTATAATTGTGTGTCATCTGCATAACAGTGAAAATGTATACAGTGCTTTCTAATAATGTTGCCTAACGGAAGCATATATAAACTAAAAAGAGTAGGGCCAAGCACAGATCCCTGTGGAACTCCATGACTAAGCTTTGAGCTGAGAGAAAACTCATCATTTACATGAACAAACTGGAACCTATCAGATAAATAAGATCTAAACCACTGCAACGAAGTTCCATTAAGTCCAACATAGTGTTCTAATCTATCAAGTAGAATATTATGATCAATAGTATCAAAAGCTGCACTAAGATCTAAAAGGACAAGTACAGAAACTAGTCCATTATCAGATGCAATGAGGAGGTCGTTAGTGACCTTCGCTAAGGCTGTTTCAGTGCTATGATGGATTCTAAACCCAGATTGAAACTCCTCAAATAAACCATTTCCCTGCAGGTGGAGTTGGAGATGTTGTTTCCAACATGGACAGACTGAGGTCTCTTAGTCAGGAAATCCAGGATCCAGAGACATGTGGCGGTGTTCAGACGAAGAAGGAGTAATTTCTCCATCAGTCTCTGGGGAATAATGATTGAATTCAATTCAATTCAACTTTATTTATATAGCGCCATTTAACAACAACAGTCATCTCATAGCACTATCAACTGTAGGGGGAACCCCCACAGTTGCAGAAAGACCCCAGCAATCAGGCGATCCCCTGTGAGCAAGCACTTGGCGACGGTGGAGAGGAAAAACTCCCTTTTAACAGAAAGAAACCTCCAGCAGAACCAGGCTCAGGGAGGGGCAGTCATCTGCTGCGACTGGCTGGTGGGTGAGGGGATAGAGAAGATGAAAAGAACAGACATGTAGAGAGCAAACAGCACGATAGGGACTCAATCTATGGGAGAGAACAAACAAATGTTAATGACCAGCAAAAAAAAAAATATTTCATTGAGAGTGAGGAAAGGAGTGAGGCCCAGTGCATTACTGGAGGTCCCCCGGCTGACTAAACCTATTAGCAGCATAACTAAGGGAGGGTTCAGAGACACATGATCCCTCCCTAATTGTAGGCTATATCAAAAAGGTAGGTTTTAGCCCTATTCTTAAAAACAGAGATCGAGTCTGACTCCCGAATCCAGATTGGCAGCTGATTCCACAGGAGAGGAGCTTGATAACTGAAGGCTCTGCCTCCCATTGTACTTTTGGAGATTCTAGGTATTACAAGTAATCCTGCATTTTGGGAGCGTAGTGCTCTGTTAGGATAATACGGTAGTATCAGATCTTTTAAATAAAAAGGAGCCTGATTGTTTAGAGCTTTGTAAGTAAGAAGAAGGATTTTAAACTTAATTCTAAACTCTATGGGAAGCCAATGAAGGGAGGCCAGAACCGGTGAGATATGATCTCTCTTTCTAGTACCTGTTAAAACTCTTGCTGCAGCATTTTTGGATCCGCTGAAGAATTTTTAAAGATGTTTTAGGACAGCCTGATAATAAAGAATTACAATAATCTAATCTCGAGCTAACAAAAGCGTGGATCAGCTTCTCAGCATCACTCTGAGACAAGATGCTCCTAATCTTGGCAATATTACGCAAATGATAGAAGGCAGTCTTAGAAACAAATTTAATATGTGAATTGAAGGACAGATCTTGATCAAAAATAATTCCAAGGTTCCTCACAGAGCTATTAAGAGAAAGAGTAACCACATCGAAACTGAAAGTTTGATTTGGAAAGGAATTTCTAAGGTTTTTTGGACCAACAAGAATGACTTCAGTCTTATCTGAATTTAATAGCAGGAAATTACAAGACATCCAAGCTTTGATTTCCTTAAGACAGGCTTCTAACTTGGCTAATTGATTACTATCATCTGGCTTCATTGACAGGTATAATTGTGTGTCATCTGCATAACAATGAAAATGTATACAGTGCTTTCTAATAATGTTGCCTAACGGAAGCATATATAAACTAAAAAGAGTAGGACCTAGCACAGATCCCTGTGGAACTCAATGACTAAGCTTTGAGTTGAAAGAAAACTCATTATTTACATGAACAAACTGGAACCTATCAGACAAATAAGATCTAAACCACTGCAACAAAGTTCCATTAAGTCCAACATAGTCTTTTAATCTATCAAGTAGAATATTATGATCGATAGTATCAAAAGCTGCACTAAGGTCTAAAAGGACAAGTACAGAAACCAGTCCATTATCAGATGCGATGAGGAGGTCGTTAGTGACCTTCGCTAAGGCTGTTTCATTACTATGATGGATTCTAAACCCAGATTGAAACTCTTCAAGTAAACCATTTCCCTGCAGGTGGTCAAATAATTGTGTAGCAACAACTCTTTCTAAGATTTTTGAAATGAAAGGGAGATTAGAGATTGGTCTATAGTTAGCTAAAGCTCTTGGATCTAGCGTTGGCTTTTTGAGTAAGGGTTTAATTACAGCCGTTTTAAAAGCCTGCGGTACATGGCCTAAAGTTAATGAAGAATTGATTATATGAAGACCCCCCCTCATGGATCATCACCTTACCGTGGTGGGGGGGTTTGCGTGCCCCAGTGATCCCAGGAGCTATGTTGTCCGGGGCAATTTGCCTCCGATAGGGTCTCCCAAGACAAACTGGTCCTGGGTGAAGGGCCAGACTAAGAATGATCCAACAGACTCTCATGAATTGTATATCAAGGATTCAGTGTACCCCGCCCGGTATGGGGTTACCGGGGCCCCACCCTGGAGCCAGGCCTGGGGGAGGGGCTCGAAGGCTAGCGTCTGGTGGCCGGGTTTCCACCCATGGGATCCGGCCGGGCTCAGCCCGAAGGAGTTACATGGGTCCGCCCTCCAGTGGGCTCACCACCTGCAGGAGGGATCATGGGGGTCCGGTGCTATGTGGATCAGGTGGCGGTCAAAGGCAGAGACCTTGGCGGACTTATCCCAAGCTTTCTAAACTGGCTTTTGGTACGTGGAATCTCACCTCTCTGGTGGGGAAGGAGCCTGAGCTGGTGTACGAGGTGGAGAGATACCGGCTAGATATAGTCGGCCTCACTTCAACTCACAGCTCCGTTTCTGGAACCAGTCTCCTGGAGAGGGGCTAGAGCTTGGCCTTTTCTGGAGTTGCCCCGGGCGAGAGGCGACGAGCAGGGGTGGTTATTCTTGTATCGCCCCACCTTGCTGCCTCTATATTGGAGTTTTCCCCATTGGAAGAAAGGGTTGCTTCCCTGCGCCTTCGGGTTGGGAAACGGGTCCTGACCATCATTTGTGCCTATGCACCAAATGATGTTTCAGAGAACCCACCCTTTTTGGAGTTTGTGACTGGGGTGCTGGAGGGTGCTCCTCTTGGAGACTCCATTGTCCTACTGGGGGACTTCAATGCGCATGTGGGCAACAACAGTGAAACCTGGAGGGGGGTGATTGGGAGGAACGGCCTGCCCGATCTGAACCCGAGTGGTGTTCAGTTATTGGACTTCTGTGCTAACCACAGTCTGTCCATAACGAACACCATGTTCAAGCATAAGGGTGTCCATATGTGCACCTGGCACCAGGACACCCTAGGTCGCAGGTCGATGATCGATTTTGTTATCGTATCATCAGACCTGCGACCGAATGTCTTGGACACCTGAGTAAAGAGAGGTGCAGAGCTGTCAACTGATCACCACCTGGTGGTGAGTTGGATCCGATGGCAGGGGAGGAAGCCATTCAGACCTGGTAGACCCAAACGTATAGTGAGGGTGTGCTGGGAGCATCTGGCTGAGGCCCCTGTCCAGGAGGTCTTCAACTCCCACCTCCGGAGGAACTTCAACCACTTTCCGAGGGAGTCTGGAGACATGGAGTCTGAATGGGCCATGTTCTCCACCTCTGTTGTTGAAGCGGTGGCCCAGAGCTGCGGCTGCAAGGTGGTCGGTGCATCTCGTGGTGGCAACCGCCGAACCAAGTGGTGGACACCAGTGGTGAGGGGGGCCATTAAGCTGAAGAAGGAGTCCTATCAAGCTTGGTTGGCTTGTGGGACTCCCGGAGCAGCTGAGGTGTACCGGCAGGCCAAGCGGAGTGCAGTTCGGGTGGTTGCTGAAGCAAAAACCCGGGTATGGGAGGAGTTCGGTGAGGCCATGGAACAAGACTTTCGGTCGGCCTCAAAGAGATTCTGGCAAACTGTCCGGCGGCTCAGGAGGGGAAAGCAGCTCCCCGTCCACACTGTGTATGGTGCGGATGGGACACTGTTGACTTTGACTGGGGACATCGTCGGGCGGTGGAAGGAATACTTCGAGGATCTCCTCAATCCCACTGATACACCTTCCACAGTGGAAGCAGGGTTTGGGGACGAGGGGGATGACTCGCCTATCACAGGGGCTGAGGTCGCCAAGGTGGTTAAAAATCTCCTTGGTGGCCGGGCCCCGGGGGTGGACGAGATTCGCCCTGAGTACCTCAAGGCCCTAGATGTTGTTGGGTTGTCATGGTTGACACGCCTCTGCAACATTGCGTGGAGGTCGGGGGCAGTGCCTTTGGCATGGCAAACCGGGGTGGTGGTTCCTCTCTTTAAAAAAGGGGACCGGAGGGTGTGCTCCAACTTTAGAGGGATCACACTCCTCAGCCTCCCTGGGAAGGTCTATGCCAAGGTACTGGAGAGGAGAGTCCAGCCGTTGGTCGAACCTCGGATTCAGGAGGAGCAATGTGGTTTTCGTCCTGGCCGTGGCACATCGGACCAGCTCTTTACCCTCTCGAGAATTCTCGAGGGTTTGTGGGAGTTTGCCCAACCAGTTTACATGTGTTTTGTGGACTTGGAGAAGGCATTTGACCGCGTCCCTCGTGGATTTTTGTGGGGGGTGCTTCGGGAGTATGGGGTATCGGGCTTGTTGTTACGAGCTATTCGGTCTCTGTACGACCGTTGTGAGAGTTTGGTTCGTATTGCCAACACTCGGTCGGAGTCATTCTCAGTGAGAGTTGGACTCCGCCAGGGCTGCCCTTTGTCACCGATCCTGTTCATAATTTTTATGGACAGGATTTCTAGGCGCAGCCAGGGAATGGAGGGTGTCATGCTTGGTGACCACAGGATCTCATCTCGACCCGGACCTCCGGAAAAGCGGTAGAAGATGGATGGATGGATGGATGATTATATGAAGAATAAAGCTACCAATAAGTGGGAAGACTTCTTTAAATAACCTGGTAGGAATAGGGTCTAAAAGACAAGTTGAAGGTTTGGATGAGGAAACTATTTTGTCTAACTCACAAAGGTCGATTGGAGTAAACTCATCAAGACAGACATCAATAGAAGGAGTTGTAGTAGTTACAGTATTTAAGTTAACTGTGGGAAGAATCTGATTGATTTTATCTCTGATGTATGAAATTTTATTATTGAAAAAGTTCATAAAGTCCTGACTAGTAAGCTCTAAGGGAATGCTAGGATTGACAGGGTCCTGACTCTTTGTCAACCTGGCTACAGTACTGAAAAGAAACCTGGGATTATTCTTGTTCTCTTCTATTAATGCAGAGTAATAACTCGTTCTAGCTTTTCTAAGAGATTTTTTATTAATTAAAAGATTATTTCTCCAAGCTAAATAGATTTCATCTAAATTAGTAGAGCGCCATTTTCTTTCTAATTGACAAATCTTCTGTTTTAAGCTACGAGTTTCTGTGTTGAACCAAGGAGTTAGAAATCTCTGATTAGACTTTTTCTTTTTTAAGGGGGCCACCAAGTCTAGAGCCTGATGCAGAGAAGCTGAAACACTATCCACCATGTTATCAATTACAGAAGGAGCAAGCTGTCTATAGCTTATTTCCGTTGTGTTGACACATGGCATAGAGGAAACGATCTGCATAAATTTGGTAACAGCATCATCTGAGAGGCATCTACTGTAATAATATTTTTCTTTAGGAGCCAAATAGTCAGAAATAGTAAAATCAAAGGTTAACAGACAATGGTCTGACAGTACAGGGTTATGAGGAGACACTACAAGATTTTCTATTTCTATGCCATATGTCAGAACAAGGTCCAATGTATGGTGGAGGTAATGAGTAGAATTTCTTACTTTCTGAGAAAACCCAATCGAGTCTAATATTGAATTAAATGCCACATTAAGGCAGTCACTATCTACATCCACATGTATATTAAAGTCCCCTACTATAATTATTCTATCAGATTTCAGCACTAAATCAGCTAAGAAATCAGCAAATCCGGATAAAAATTCTGAGTAGGTTGATGGGGGACGATAAACTATGGCAAATAAAATTGGGTTTAACCTAAAATTGCTAAAGTGCCCAATACTGAGGACCAGGCCCTCAAAGGAATTATAACATGTTTTTTGCTTTACATTAACTAGTAATTTGGAATGGTAAATTGTTGCTACTCCTCCTCCATGACCAGAACTTCTGGGATTTTGACAGTTTAAATAACCAGAGGGAGTTGATTCATTTAAACCAACATAATCCTCTTGCCCTAACCAAGTCTCTGTAAGGGAAATTAAATCAATCTGATGATCAATTAACAGATCATGGACTAACAGAGACTTGGGAGTTAGAGACCTAATATTTAACAAACCACATTTAATTTTTAAATTATGAGGAGGAACAGAGGCCAAATCATTCAATTTAGATGCTTTATGTTTAATTTGAGTTTTACCAATATTTTGCTTTATCACTTTGGGATGCTTATGCATTATATTTTTATTTACTTTGGAGGGAGCAGACAATGATTCTCTGATGGGGAAGACAGGGGCTAAGCTGAGGGGTGGCGGATGAAGAGGAGCTGCAGAGAGGCGTGTAAGTCTGCGACTCTGGGGGAATAATCTCTGCGTCTCTGGGGAATAATGATGTTGAATGCTGAACTGAAATCAATGTACAGGAGTCTGGCATAGGTGTCTTTCTGATCCAGTTGGGTGATGACAGAGTGCAGGGTGGTGACTATATGGTTTATGGATGAAATCGTAACCCCCTGGTTATTCTAGAGCAGGGGTCACCAACTGGTGGACTCCGGTCCAGATCCAGACCTTGAGAGTCCTCTGTACAGACTCCGAAGCTTTTTAATATAGTTTGGGGGAAATTATACCATTTTGTTTTAACTGAACAAGTGGAACTCAAGTGCTGTATCGGCGACAGCTGCCCAGACATTTTATGACATGGGATCTTGGATGTTCTCCATGGGATACAGCGGGCGGACAGCCACATTTCCTTTCCGGTGTAATCCGCGAAAAGAAACGCTGCTGTGAAATTGTGTCCACCACCACTCTGGCTGCCTGCGATGGTGCGGGTCCACTCGGGGGTTTGTTGATGGAAGGTCCCCGTGGCTCCTCCCCGCCTTCCTGGAACAGCATCCCCGTTGGCTGCACGATGTTGTTTATGGAGGTAATTTCCGCAACCCTCTGATATCATGTCAAACCTGCTTCATGTGTTACTGAACATTTAAAGTTCCACACAGGTTCACCTCCTCTCTCCCTGTGACAGTGTTACCCAGATGAGTGAGGTTAAAAAGATAAAAACATTGTTGACATAAAAAAAAAAACTCAAAAGGAATTCTGTAGTGTGGAATTAATTATATTTTCTGTCCTTTTTTTAGGCTTACAGTTTGAAGCGTTTTTTTTTTTAAACACTGAAAGTATGGTATAGAGGCGGACTTTTGTCAGATTTTGTTTTTAAATATTAATCTTTTTAAATGTGTGTAATTTAATTTGTGTTCTCCTGTAAAACTTTCCATTTTTAGGATTTAAGTTGTAGACTTTAGAATTTTAGTTATCTATTTGGAGTCAAAAACACATTAATGTTCCCCTGTAGCACGGGGGCCCCCCAGGGAACGGTTTTGGCTCCCTTCCCGTTCACTCTTTATACTGTGGACTTCTCACACAGCACAACACACTGCCATCTACAGAAGTTCTCTGACAACTGCGATCGTTGGCCTCATCTCCAACGGAGATGAAGCTGAGTACAGAGGACTTATCCAGGACTTCGTGGACTGGGGCCATCGGAACTGCCTCCAGATCAACGCGAGGAAAACTAAGGAGCTGGTGGTGGACTGCCGCAGGCAAGGACAACCCCTCACAGCACCAGTAAACATCCAGGGAACAGACATCGAGATGGTGACACCCTACAAGTACCTGGGTGTTCATCTGAACAATAAACTAGACTGGTCACACAATACTGACGCACTCTACAAGAAGGGACAGCGCAGGCTGTTCCTACTGAGGAGACTCAGGTCTTTTGGTGTACAAGGGGCGCTGCTGAAGACATTCTATGACACGGTGGTGGCATCAGCCATCACTTTTGGAGTGGTCTGCAGGGGCAGTGGCATTACAGCAGCCGATAGGAAGAGACTGAACAAACTAATCAAGAAAGCTAGCTCTGTCCTGGGGCAGCACCTTGATCCATTGGAGGAGATGGGAGAGAGAAGGATGGTGGCTAAATTGAATGAATGAATGAATGAATGAATTTATTTATTTCGGATAGTACATTACAGGTTAAAAGAAACTGTATAATATAACAACAAGGTCAAATTAGACAAAGACTCCTTCTACTATACAATTCCACGTGAGTTATCCGAAATGGGTGATGGCTGAAGCCGCAGCTTATATTGCCCACCCATATTCCATCCAAGAATTCAAAGGAGAAAAAAGAGAAAACAAGACAAGAGCAATTACAATTTAAAACAAGGCTAAGACAAAATGTGACTGGGAGAAAAGGAAAACTGAGCTAGTCTAAGTTAAGCGGTTACTATTCGAAAACAAATCTAAGACATAGTGTCACAGAGAAAAAAAGAAAAAAAAGAAAAACTAAGCTACAACACAACACAGGCTGGAAATGTCAATCCTTATGTGAGTTTACATGTCGTCTTGTAAATATGTTTGGAGTATTTCTTCCTTTAGTTTTTGTTTAAATTGTCCAAGCTTTGTACATGATTTTAATTCAGGTCCAAAATCGTTCCATAATCTGACTCCTTGCACTGAAATACAGTGTTGCTTGGTGGTTGTTCTCACTGTAGGCTTTTGAAATATACATGTTCCTCTGAAGTGATATCGTTTCTCCCTTGTTTGGAACAACTTTTGGATATTTGCGGGCAGTGATAGATTCTTCACTTTGAACATTATTATTGCGGTTTTAAAGTCGATCAGATCTTTCAACTTGAGAGTTTTTTGTTTAAGAAAAAGTGGGTTTGTTGGTTCCCTGTAAGCAGCTTTGTTGATTATTCTAATAGCTCTCTTCTGAAGCATAAAGAGTGGATATATGTTTGTTTTATATGTATTTCCCCATACTTCATTACAATATGTCATGTATGGGAGTATTAATGAATGATACAAGGTGTATAGTGTGGGTTGATTCAGCAAATGTTTCACTCTGTGTAATATCGCAATTGATTTGGATACTTTACCTTTAATATAATTAATATGTGGCTTCCAACACAGTTTGTTATCAATTATTACTCCAAGGAATTTAGTTTCGGATACCCTTTCAATCTCTACACCACTTACACTGAGTTTGGGTACTGGGTAGTTGTGATGATTGTTAAAGACTATAAATTTTGTCTGGCTTAAATTGAGCGTTAATTTGTTTGAATCAAACCACAGTTTCAGCTTTCCTAATTCCTTTCCGAGTGTATCCAGAAGTTGTTCCAAATTGTTTCCACTGCATAGCAGGTTAGTGTCATCAGCAAACAATATTAAGTCCATTTTTTCTGAAACTTTACATATATCATTTATATACATATTGAATAATAATGGTCCCAAACTGAACCCTGTGGGACTCCACAGGGGACCTTCAGTAGCTCTGAGTTTTTGTTGTTAACACATGCAAACTGATATCTATTCTTTAAGTAACTTCTTAACCAGGACAGTGCTACCCCTCTAATACCACAATTTTGTAGTTTCTTTAATAATAGATTGTGATCTACTGTATCAAATGCTTTTTTAAGATCCAGGAATACTCCAACTGAATACTCTTTATTTTCAATGGCTGTTGATATTTTTTCTGTAAATGACATAACGCACGGCTCAGGAGACGCACACACACAGGCTTAGAGTAGTTCAAAGAGTTTATTAACAACAGGAGTGAATGAGTGCGTGTCTGCGGGATGTAAATGTGTTGGTGATGGTGTCTGCTCCAGGCACAGAGGCAGGTGACCGTACAGCCGAGCAACCCTATGGAGAGAGCACAGGGAGAGGGTGACGGGCATACACCAACACAGGAGGAATTTATGGCGAGAGAAGGACTTACTTGGTGGGTCAGGACAGCTGGCACAACAAGGGGGTGAAGCCCGGAAGACAGCCACCTGGAGAGCTCCGTGCAGCAGCGAGGATTGGGCGATGGAGAGGAGATGTCCGCCGCTGGGAAATCCACCTGTGCACAGGGGAGAAGACTGAAGAGAAAAGGTAAGCGATCTTCTTACCAAAATGGTTACGCTGAAGGGAAGTATGCTCACAACGGTGAGGGACGAAGTCTGACGGCTTCAGGCCGAGCCTCCGGGCGAGACGGCCTTTATCCCTCGCCGCTGATGATTGGCAGGTGCGTGAGCAGGTGGCGCCGCTGATGAATGGCGCGGCGTGACAGTACTCCCCCCTCTAGCAGCGCCTCCTGGCGATGGCTTATCCGGGTGCGCTCGGTGGAAGTCCGCGATGAGCGATGGGTCCAACACAAACGACGGGGGCACCCATTGCCGATGCTCGGGCCCATAGCCCTCCCAGTCCACCAGGTATTGCAACCCACGGCCTCGGCGCCGGGAGTCCAGGATGGAGGAGACGGACCAGGCCGGATGGCCACCAACCATCCGGGGCGCGGGTTGCGCTGCAGGAGGAGGGCAAAGGGGGTCAGTGACTGCCAGTTTCACCCTCGACACATGGAAAGTGGGATGGATGCGGAGGGAGGGGGGGATAGCCACGCGCACAGCCACCGGGTTGATGATCCGGGTGACGGGAAAGGGACCCATGAATCGCTGTGCCAGCTTCCTCCTCTCGCCTTTTAATGTGACGTCCTGGGTAGACACATACACGAGTTGCCCAACTCTGTACGCCGGGGCAGGTCTTCTGTGCCGGTCCGCCACGGTCCTGTTGCGCTCCGCTGTGCGTAAAAGCGCATGACGCGCGGCAGCCCAGGTGGAGCGGAACTGCCTAAGGTGCGCCCTAACGGAGGGGACAGTCACCTCGTTCTCCTGCGCTGGAAACAGCGGGGGGTCGTAACCCAGGGACGCCTTGAAGGGGGACATCCCCGTTGCAGAAGAGCGGGCGGTGTTGTGGGCATACTCCACCCAGGCGAGATGGTTGCTCCAGGACGTCGGCTTGGATCTGGTAACACAGCGGAGCGCAGCCTCCAGCTCCTGATTGGTCCTCTCACACTGCCCGTTAGACTGGGGGTGATGGCCGGAGGAGAGGCTCACCTTGGCTCCGATGGCGTTACAGAAGGATCTCCAAACCTCGGACGAAAATTGGGGGCCCCGGTCCGAGACCACGTCCACCGGAATCCCGTGCAGCCTGACCACGTGTTGGACGAGGAGGCCCGCCGTCTCCAGGGCAGTAGGGAGACCCCGCAGGGGAATGAAGTGCGCCGCCTTGGAGAAACGGTCCACAATGGTCAGGACGGTGTCAAAGGAGTTGGAAACGGGGAGTCCGGTGACGAAGTCCAGTGCGATGTGCGACCAGGGCCTGCCGGGGACGGGCAGAGGCTGGAGCAGACCCGCTGGGGGGGCATTTCCCGACTTGCTGGTGGCACAGATTGGGCAAGCCCGGGCGTAGCGGGCTGCATCCCTCCGCAGGCCTGGCCACCAAAAGGACCGCTGGAGGAGGCTGATCATCCGAGAGGTGCCGGGATGACAGGTGAGCCGGGAGGTGTGGAGCCAGTGGATGACCTCTCCTCGGACCGCAGATGGGACGAACAGTCTTCCCTCCGGTCCGCCGCCAGGATCAGGTTCCACCTCCTGCGCCTTCCGGATCTTGTCTTCAATGTCCCAAGAGATGGCACCGAGGACGCACGACCTGGGCAGGATAGTGTGGGGCGTCTCCTCAGCCTCCACGGGGGTGAACTGCCTAGAGAGGGCGTCAGGCAGGCCGTTTTTGGAGCCCGGCCTGAAGGTGATCGAGAAGCGGAACCTGGCGAAGAACAAAGACCAGCGCGCCTGGCGGGCATTCAGGCGCTTGGCAGATCGTAAATACTCTAAGTTCTTGTGGTCCGTCAGGACCACAAACGGCAGGTCCGCCCCCTCTAGCCAGTGGCGCCACTCCTGTAAGGCGAGTTTAATGGCCAGGAGCTCTCTGTCCCCCACATCGTAGTTCCTCTCCGCCGGGGACAGGCGCCGGGAGAAGAAGGCGCACGGCCGCTTGGCGCCATCGTCAGGTGACCGCTGGGATAACACTGCTCCCACTCCCGTGTCCGATGCGTCCACCTCCACAATGCACTGCAGCGCGGGGTCGACCTGGCGAAGGACCCGGGAGGAGGAGAACTCCGCCTTCAGCGCCCTAAAGGCAGCAGCGACCTCTTCAGTCCACCGGAACGGGACCTTCGGGGACGTGAGGCGGGTCAGCGGTCCGACGATCGAGCTGAAATTTGGGACAAAGCGGCGGTAAAAATTGGCGAAGCCAACAAACTGTTGCACCTGCTTCCGGGATGCGGGAGTAGGCCACTCCACCACCGCCTTCACCTTCTCTGGGTCTGGGAGCACCTGATCTTGAGCGATGATGAATCCCAGGAAGGATGTGGTCCTAGCGTAGAATTCGCATTTCTCAGCCTTCACGTACAGACGATTCTCCAGCAGTCTTTGGAGGACCCGCCTCACATGGACCTGGTGCTCGTCCCTGGACCTGGAGAAGATAAGGATGTCATCCAGGTAGACGAACACAAAAAGGCCGATGAAATCCCGGAGGACGTCATTAATGAGGCGCTGAAAGACGGCAGGAGCGTTGGTCAGCCCGAACGGCATGACGAGATACTCAAAGTGGCCGTTCGGGGTACGGAAGGCTGTCTTCCATTCATCTCCCTCCCGGATCCGGACGAGGTGGTAAGCGCTGCGTAAATCCAGCTTGGTAAACCAGGTCGCCCCCTGGAGGGAGTGAAAGGCAGTGTCCATGAGGGGCAGGGTGTAACGGTCCCTCTCAGTGATGTCATTCAGCGCTCGGTAGTCTATGCAGGGGCGGAGGGATCCGTCCTTTTTCCCGACAAAGAAAAACCCTGCCCCCACGGGTGACGACGATGGGCGAATAATCCCAGCGCTCAGAGATTCCTTTAGGTATGTATTCATGGTCTCCTTCTCCGGCGCCGACAGGCTGTAGAGCCGACCAGATGGCAGGGGAGCCCCCTGGCGGAGGTTGATGGCACAGTCATATGGTCGATGCGGGGGAAGAGACATAGCTTTCGATTTGCTAAATACCATACCCAGGTCGTGAAATTCTGGAGGCACCAGTGACAGGTCCGGAGGTGCTGTATCCGCCACAGGGGGAGCCGCGGATGGGGAGCAGGCAGCGGACTGAAGGCAGGTGCCCATACAGAAGGTACTCCATGCCGATACCCCAGCGGACCTCCAGTCCAGGACAGGGTTGTGGAGGCGTAGCCAGGGATACCCCAGGATGACGGGCGACACAGAGTTGGGCAGGACGTAAAATACCATCTCCTCCCGGTGGTTCCCTGAGATGATGACTGGGACAGGCATGGTCTGGTGAGAAACTCTCCCAAGGGAGGCACGGGAGAGATGGACCAGGGAGATGGGGTGTTTTAATGCCTGACAGCGGATGCCCAATCGGGTTGCCAGGCCTTGTGAAATGAAGCTGCCCTCTGCGCCCGAATCCACCAGTGCGTGGGTGAGGTGCCCAGTGGGATTGTGGCAAAAACGGATGGGCAGCTTTAATTGGGTGAGAGAGTCTAACCGGTTGGGATCCGCGAGGCTCCCTACAGCGATTCGCGGACCCCGCCGACTGGCTTTCCGCGGGCAACGCTCCACAGTGTGTTGGTCACCTCCGCAATACATGCAGAGGCCCAACTCACGGCGGCGTTGTTTCTCCGCAGGGGAAAGCTTGGTCCAGCCCGTCACCATCGGCTCCGACTCCTCGGGGCACAATGCTGGCGGCGCCGCCAGGGGGCGAGCTTGGAACAGGTGCGGCGAGACTCCACGAGGGCGAGAAGAAGAAGACTTCCGCCCCGAGGAGCGCTCGCGCAGCCTGTTATCCAAACTTATCGCTAAGGATGTCAGCTCCGCTAGCGTCCCAGGGATATCCCGTCCAGCCAGTTCATCCCTCAGATCACTATTGAGGCTGCGGAGGAACAGGCCACAGAGGGAGCGATCCTCCCAGCCCAATTCCTCCGCCGCTACCCGGAAGTCGACCGAGTAGTCCGCTGCCGACCGGCCTCCCTGCTGGAGAGCGAGGAGCCGATCGACCTGGACCGTCTCGGTTTGAGAATGGTCAAAGACCTCCAGGAAGCGCCTCACGAACTGGTCATAGGTGAGGGTGGCATAACTGGGCCTCGCCATTACGGCGTAGGTCCAAGTTAACGCACGCCCCTCCAGAAGATTCCCTATGTAACCAATCCGACTGTGATCCGAGGGAAAATCTCCGGGCACACGGTGGAACACGGACTCACACTGCATAATGAACCCCCGCGCTCCGCCGAGCTTACCGCTAAAGCGGGCGGGGGTCGGAATCGGTGTGAGCCGAACCGGTGCCACTGGAGCCGGCTGGACGGCCGCTGGAACAGCAGGAGCCGCGCCACCCTGGCGAGCCGGGGGGAACGGCTGTTGAGGATCCAAGCGGCCCAACCGGTTAGTTAAATTCAATAATTGATTAAAGATCACCTGTTGTTGATAAGCTATTTGATCCACTCTAGCCTCGAGAGTGGAAAACCGGTGTGCGAGCCCGCCGTCCGCCGAGCCGCTCTGCTGAAGCCGTACTGACATAACGCACGGCTCAGGAGACGCACACACACAGGCTTAGAGTAGTTCAAAGAGTTTATTAACAACAGGAGTGAATGAGTGCGTGTCTGCGGGATGTAAATGTGTTGGTGATGGTGTCTGCTCCAGGCACAGAGGCAGGTGACCGTACAGCCGAGCAACCCTATGGAGAGAGCACAGGGAGAGGGTGACGGGCATACACCAACACAGGAGGAATTTATGGCGAGAGAAGGACTTACTTGGTGGGTCAGGACAGCTGGCACAACAAGGGGGTGAAGCCCGGAAGACAGCCACCTGGAGAGCTCCGTGCAGCAGCGAGGATTGGGCGATGGAGAGGAGATGTCCGCCGCTGGGAAATCCACCTGTGCACAGGGGAGAAGACTGAAGAGAAAAGGTAAGCGATCTTCTTACCAAAATGGTTACGCTGAAGGGAAGTATGCTCACAACGGTGAGGGACGAAGTCTGACGGCTTCAGGCCGAGCCTCCGGGCGAGACGGCCTTTATCCCTCGCCGCTGATGATTGGCAGGTGCGTGAGCAGGTGGCGCCGCTGATGAATGGCGCGGCGTGACAGTAAATTCCATTAGGGCATATGCTGTTGTCCTTTTGTGTCTGAACCCATATTGCTGCTCACACAATAAATCATTCTTCAGTATGAAGTTGTCAATTCTCTCATAGAATATTTTTTCAAGTATCTTGGAAAATTGCGGTAATAGTGAAATTGGTCTGTAGTTGGAGAGTTCCCCTCTGTCGCCTGTCTTGTAAATCGGAATTACTTTAGCTATTTTCATTGCATTGGGAAATATACCTGATTGGAGAGACAGGTTACAAATATACGTCAGTGGTTTCACTATGCATTCGATAACAGTTTTGACTAGTAGCATATCAATACCATCGCAGTCAGTAGATGTTTTACTTTTGAACGATTTAACAATTTCAATGACCTCTCTTTCGTCTGTGTTCTTTATGAAGATGGAGTCTTTTACAGCAGTGTTATTGCATATTGAATCACCTGTTGGCACCGTAGTGGGTATTTCTCGGGCCAGTTTAGGTCCAATGTTAACAAAAAAATTATTAAATTCATCTGCAGGTGAAGCTATATTCACATTCGGAGTCGATTTATTATTTTTTGGAATGTTAGTTGGGTAGCTGGTATTTCTGCTTTTATTTCCAAGGATACTGTTGATTATTGTCCATGTATTTTTAATATTGTCTTTGTTTTTTTCCAGTTCTTTACTGTAATAGTCTCTTTTACTACATCTTATTATATATGTTAACTTATTTTTGTATGTTTTATACCGCTGCTCTGCTTCTTTTGTCCTTTTCTTTATGAAAGCTTTATATAATAAATTTTTCTTTTTACACGCCTTTTGTAGTCCTTTGGTTAACCATGGTTTGTCAGTAAATTTGTGTTTAAGCTTTTTTTTAACTAATGGGCAGTTTTTTTCATAAAGAGTGGTTACAATGTTTATAAATGTGTCATAGGCTTCATTTACATCTGATACATAGACTTCTGTCCAGTCTTGCTTCAGTAAGTCCTCTTTAAAAGAACTGATTGCGTTTGGTGATTTGTGTCTGAACGATTTTGAGATTTTTTCTGGGTTGGGCCCCGTGTGGCCATGGATAAGTGCAAAGGTTGGCAAGTGGTCGCTTATATCATTTATCAATAATCCACTTTCTATTTTCTTGTCGAGAACATTGACAAACAGGTTGTCAATAAGTGTAGCAGAGTGAGCTGTGATTCTACTGGGATGTGTTATTGTGGGATATAGACTCATGCTGTACATAGAGTTCATGAACTCTGTAACTACATTTTGTTGATGTGGATTAAGTAAATCAATATTGAAATCTCCACAAATTGCTACCATTTTCTTACTAGTAATATTATTGTACAGCTCGACTAATTTATCTCTGAATGTCTCAATGCAAGTTCCCGGCGTTCTGTATATGCAGCTTATGATTAGATTTTTTGTTTTGTCTAGGTCAGTCTCAACAGTAACACATTCCAGAATCCCTGGTAGTGCTGAGGACATTTCATTAACAAGCTTACATCTATATAGGTCATCAATATACAGTGCAACACCACCACCCTTTTTTTGAGATCTGTTAATGTTAAACATCTGATATCCCTCTATTGCCATCAGGGGAGCCTGGTCTTCATTAAGCCAGGTTTCAGAGACTGCTATAGCTGAGAATTTTCTGTTTAGTTGTTTTAAATAGTCCTGAATCTGTGAGAAGTTTTTGTTAAGACTTCTGCTATTGAAGTGTATTATTGACAGTTTACCATCTAATTGCACTTGACTTTTGAATTGCTTTTCAGTGTAATATTCACAGTGGTTATGAATATTATTGAAAAAGTGGTTATCGGGATCAATATCATTCTCCATCTCTTGTGGTTTATGTTCAGCATAGTGGCATATTTTTAGAGTTTGAGTTTCCTCACTCTGTGTTTCATAGTCAGTGTTCATCTGTATTTATCTAAGTCAGTAGCATCTCTGATCATTATACTTTTTGCTTGCTCAGGTGTTCCATTTAGTTTAATCCAAATTCTACAATTTCTTGTCCAGGTTGTCTGTATCTTATTTTGTTTTTTTAGCATCCGTGCCTGCCGTGCTAATTCAGCGTTTTTTTTTGTCAGGTGTTCATTTAGGTAAACTTGAGTTTCCTTTAGTTTTTTGGCCTGCCTCAGTATGTCATTTTTCACCCTCCTGTTCACAAAGCGCATCACAATTGATTTCTTTGTTTTGTTATCTTTCTTCGGTAAAGCATAACAGGCTGAGATCGCATTGGCTTCTACCTTAATGTCTTTATCATTAAGGAACTGAAGCACTTGGTTTTCTAAGGACATTGATTCACTTATGGAAGCATGTTCACCACTCAGTCCTGTAGCGGCATGGGCGTACGACTGATATCTGATGTCTAGTCCACTTATAACTATGTCATCAATGCGAGAACCTTGTTCAAGATCCTCGACGCGTTGCTCCAAAAGACGCCCGTGTTGCTCCAGGTCCATAATTTTTTTGTCTTTTTCTTTTATTATTGAATGTAGGGCTTGTACCTCCTCTATTAGGTCTAATATTTTGTCCTGCTGGCTAGTCATTTTGGCCAATTCTTCTAACACAAAGTTCAGAGTTTTTTTAATTTCTTCCATTTCCTCTTTTTGGGTGGCATTTTACTGACCTGTGGATAGAAATAAGCAGAGAATCCGGCTAGGCCTCAACTAGCTCGGTCGCTACTGGACCCGCCGCTCCTGCGCAGCTTCTCCGCCAAGTGACGCTGCTCAGCTCCGCAGATCACCGCCGTCTATCGCCGGCGCCTGCCTCCGTCTACCTGGCCAGTTATGTTGTGCACCGCCGGCGCAGCCAGAATCCACCGATCACAGCCACTCGTCGCCGTCTGGCTAGGCGGCTCCTCCGCTGGGCCCCGTCCCCGTCAGTTATGTATGCAATATATATGCAATAACACTGCTGTAAAAGACACCATCTTTATAAACAACACAGACGAAAGAGAGGTCATTGAAATTGTTAAATCGTTCAAAAGTAAAACATCTACTGACTGCGATGGTATTGACATGCTACTAGTCAAAACTGTTATTGAATGCATAGTGAAACCACTGACGTATATCTGTAACTGTATATATTGAATCACCTGTAGGCACCGTAGTGGGTATTTCTCGGGCCAGTTTAGGTCCAATGTTAACAAAAAAATTATTAAATTCATTAAAAAATTAAAATTAAATTCATCTGCAGGTGAAGCTATATTCACATTCGGAGTCGATTTATTATTTTTTGGAATATTAGTTGGGTAGCTTGTATTTCTGCTTTTATTTCCAAGGATACTGTTGATTATTGTCCATGTATTTTTAATATTGTCTTTGTTTTTTTCCAGTTCTTTACGGTAATAGTCTCTTTTAATGCATCTTATTATATATGTTAACTTATTTTTGTATGTTTTATACCGTTGCTCTGCTTTTTTTGTCCTTTTCTTTATGAAAGCTTTATATAATAAATTTTTCTTTTTACACGCCTTTTGTAGTCCTTTGGTTAACCATGGTTTGTCAGTAAATTTGTGTTTAAGCTTTTTTTTTACTAATGGACAGTTTTTTTCATAAAGAGTGGTTACAATGTTTATAAATGTGTCATAGGCTTCATTTACATCTGATACATAGACTTCTGTCCAGTCTTGCTTCAGCAAGTCCTCTTTAAGAGAACTGATTGCGTTTGGTGATTTGTATCTGAACGATTTTGAGATTTTTTCTGGGTTGGGCCCCGTGTGGCCATGGATAAGTGCAAAGATTGGCAAGTGGTCGCTTATATCATTTATCAATAATCCACTTTCTATTTTCTTGTCGAGAACATTGACAAACAGGTTGTCAATAAGTGTAGCAGTGTGAACTGTGATTCTACTGGGATGTGTTATTGTGGGATATAGACTCATGCTGTACATAGAGTTCATGAACTCTGTAACTACATTTTGTTGATGTGGATTAAGTAAATCAATATTGAAATCTCCACAAATTGCTACCATTTTCTTACTAGTAATATTATTGTACAGCTCGACTAATTTATCTCTGAATGTCTCAATGCAAGTTCCCGGCGTTCTGTATATGCAGCTTATGATTAGATTTTTTGTTTTGTCTAGGTCAATCTCAACAGTAACACATTCCAGAATCCCTGGTAGTGCTGAGGACATTTCATTAACAAGCTTACATCTATATAGGTCATCAATATACAGTGCAACACCACCACCCTTTTTTTGAGATCTGTTAATGTTAAACATCTGATATCCCTCTATTGTCATCAGGGGAGCCTGGTCTTCATTAAGCCAGGTTTCAGAGACTGCTATAGCTGTGAATTTTCTGTCTAGCTGTTTTAAATAGTCCTGAATCTGTGAGAAGTTTTTGTTAAGACTTCTGCTATTGAAGTGTATTATTGACAGTTTACCATCTAATTGCACTTGACTTTTGAATTGCTTTTCAGTGTAATATTCACAGTGGTTATGAATATTATTGAAAAAGTGGTTATCAGGATCAATATCATTCTCCATCTCTTGTGGTTTATGTTCAGCATAGTGGCATATTTTTAGAGTTTGAGTTTCCTCACTCTGTGTTTCATAGTCAGTGTTCATTTGTATTTATCTAAGTCAGTAGCATCTCTGATCATTATACTTTTTGCTTGCTCAGGTGTTCCATTTAGTTTAATCCAAATTCTACAATTTCTTGTCCAGGTTGTCTGTATCTTATTTTGTTTTTTTAGCATCCGTGCCTGCCGTGCTAATTCAGCGTTTTTTTTTGTCAGGTGTTCATTTAGGTAAACTTGAGTTTCCTTTAGTTTTCTGGCCTGCCTCAGTATGTCATTTTTCACCCTCCTGTTCACAAAGCGCATCACAATTGATTTCTTTGTTTTGTTATCTTTCTTCGGTAAAGCATAACAGGCTGAGATCGCATTGGCTTCTACCTTAATGTCTTTATCATTAAGGAACTGAAGCACTTGGTTTTCTAAGGACATTGATTCACTTATGGAAGCATGTTCACCACTCAGTCCTGTAGCGGCATGGGCGTACGACTGATATCTGATGTCTAGTCCACTTATAACTATGTCATCAATGCGAGAACCTTGTTCAAGATCCTCGACGCGTTGCTCCAAAAGACGCCCGTGTTGCTCCAGGTCCATAATTTGTCATCTCTTCTGGAGTCTGAGTCCCACCCTATGCAGGACATACTGAACGCAGTGAGGAGCTCATTTAACAGCAGACTGATGGTTGTCAGACTGTATAACCTAAGCAGGGCTGCTGGCAGAGATAGCAAAAATAAAACATCACGACCTAATAGTATTGAATGCAAAAGATGCAATAGACTTACACAATGGTCCCCTCCAGTATACAACTAGGACAATATCAGCCACTACGGAGGGTGACAATATGTATGGGTACATATTCATACTATGTAGGATAACTAAGTAGACAGTGATGCTGTTTATTCCATCTAGCTACAATGCTCCGCACTGTGTGTATATATGTTTATATATTTATGTGTACATATGTATATTCGCTGCTCTTGTTTTCTTGTCTTCTTGATTGTTGCTCTGAGTGTTGCGATCCCTGTGCTGTTGCAATCCTGGAATTTTCCCATTGTGGGACTAATAAAGGCTTATCTTATCTTATCTTAAGTACGTTTTCAGATAAATTTGTCCATGTGACTTGTTACAGTTGTCTTCCATTTGTTTTATTAAAAGATGTTTGAAGTAAACTCATGGGTCATTGCAAACACTTGAGTTTAAAAGTACCAAGCTGTCACACAGTGACAGGAAAAAATCCTGAAAAAACAAAAACAAACAAAAAAATGCAATGAATCGTTTTCGAATCAAAGACCCTGAATCATAATTGTATCATGAGGTGCCTAAAGATCCCAGCCCTAATTCGGACCTTAGCTGGAGAGGAGCACTGACTTATTGGACCTCTTGCACTTTTAGTTGGTGACCCCTGTTCTAGATCATCCTTTATGTCCTTAGCTACATGTGGAAAAAGAGCGTGATTGTGCGCAGGTCTCTTATTTGATCTCGGTTTGATTTGTTAACATTGGTCTAATATTTTTTTCTTTTTTGCTGAGGTTGTTGTTTGTTTGTTTGTCTGTTGTAGCTAATTTTGTTGAAGTTGTTAGGTCGTTGTTGTATGTTATCTGTATTTTTCACCATTTAGTAACCTTTATGTCTGTTCTCGTTCATACTTCTGGTTTATTGGAAATAACCTTAAGTACATGCACCCATTTGCTTACAAATGCAGGCAAATGGAACAGACATCATCCGTGCACACCCAAGCACACATGCGTAGTGTATATATTTTACACACATACAGTACATACACACACATGCATACAGTACGGACATATAATCACATAGGCACATTTAGTTCCTCATCGTCGGCCTCCGTTGGTCTATGATGACCATGGAAGAGAATCCTAAACGTCTACTCTGCTGGAACAGCACCGCCTGTGGCTGAACAGGCCGATGCGCACCGGTGTTCTACCTTCCAGCGTTGGGCGTTGGTAGGATTCAAGCCTGGGCAGGAAGATATGGAGGACAAGATGTTACCCATGCAGCATGTCCCCCCTCTCCACGTCACTGATGAATCCAAAGGAACAGCAGGGCTGCTATAGTTTGGCACCAGCGCCGTTGCAGGAGCTGCCAGAACGATGTTGAGCACAACAGAGAACTGCCTTAGGGACTCCGACTCTGGATTTTTCCTCAGGGTTGACTCCCGAAGCCTTTCCCGTGACCGGGTGTGCTGCAAGGCAGCGGAGGTTTGAAATCAGGGTTTACCTTCCCCTAGATGGGCTACCTTCCCAGGTTGACGAGCCACCATCTACCCGAAGCATCTGGTTTTAAGGCGCCAGAGATCCGCCCTCGCCCCTTCTCCTATTAGTAAAAGCAGTTCCGCCGGGCTTAGAGACTAAACCACACGGGCAGGCTAGGAGTTGGACTTAGTTGTCAGAGGCTTTTCAAGACGCACGCCGTAAGGAGCATTTTATGAGCACTGGGAGCTTAACCCCAGTGCTGCTCCTGGCTATGACAACCTTGGAACCACATTTAGTTAGCCTTTAGTAAAAAAAACAGTTAGTGAAATAATGTCCACATTAAAGTTTGTCAGGTGGAACATACATGGAATTGGTAACAGGGAGAAGAGGCTAAAAGTTTTTAATCATCTAAAGGATCTACAGGCAGACTTTGTCATATTACGGGAAACACATGTTTCTAAGTCGTCTGTAGATGCGCTCACCTCCCCGGAATTTCCCCACATGTACTCAGCCGGCTTTTATTCCAAATAAAGGGGGTAGCTATATTGGTAAACAGAAGAATACGCTTTGTTGTGAATAACACCATAACAGATCCGGAAGGTAGATTTATAATTTATAGGTCCTTTTCAAGCATGTACTTTGTGTTGCATTTGCATATCTGGAGAAAGTTTTATGTCTTCTAGTTGGTTCTTTTAAAATTTCTTTTCACTTTTGTACTTTTCTGATTTTAAATTTACATGTTCAAAATAAATAAATAAATAAATCAAATCAAATCAAATAATATTCAAAATCTCAGTTCAAAAATTGGATCTATGTATTGCAAGCATTTATGGCCCAAATCTTGATGACCCATTCTATTTTCATACTTTCTTCACTTCTCTTTCTGAGCACTTGGACACCACACTCGTAATAGGAGGAGACTTCCACCTGGTATTAAACCCTGCAATCGACAGGCTCAGTACATCGGGGAGTTATCGAAACTGGCAGGCTACTGACACCCTCAAACAATCCAGTCAGCCTCCGTCGGTCTATGATGACCATAGAAGAGAATCCTAAACGTCTACTCTGCTGGAACAGCACCGCCTGTGGCTGAACAGGCCGATGCGCGAATGGCAGTCCCTGTCACACAGGTCGCACTTGTGGGTGGTCTCCGTGCTGCTGGGTCTGCGGCGGTTCTTCCTGCGGGTCCTTTTTTCATCTGCTGCAGCAGTCAGTCTCTCTTCACCCGCCTTGAGCTGTCTGGTCAGGGTGCCTCTCCATTTGGAGCGGTCCGTTGCAAGGTCCTCCCAGTGCTCTGTGTTGATCTCCAGGGCCTTCATGTCTCTCTTGCAGACATCTCTAAAGCGCAGCTGTGGGCGGCCAACGCCTCTCCTGCCAGTTGCCAGTTCTCCGTAGAGGACGTCTTTGGGGATTCTGCCATCTTCCATACAGTGAACGTGGCCTAGCAAGCGGACCCTGCGCTGCCTGAGTAGAGTGAACATGGAGGGAAGGCCGGCACAGGACAGAACTTCTGTGTTGGGCACTTTGTCCTGCCAGGATATGTCCAGAATACGGCGAATGCAGCGCAAGTGGAAGGAGTTCAGTCTCTTTTCCTGCCGGGCGTATGTTGTCCACGTCTCACTCCCATAGAGCAGTGTGCTGATGACGCAGGCGTTGTACACTGCCATCTTCGTCTTGACAGAGAGTTTGGGATTCTCCCACACTCGTGTGGTGAGGCGAACGAGTGTGGAGGCTGATTTTCCAATCCTCTTGTCGATCTCTGTATCAAGGGAGAGGTTGCTGCTGATTGTGGACCCCAGGTACGTGAACTGATTCACGACCTCCAGCTCGTAGTCGTCGATGGTGATGGTTGGTGGTGCTTTCGTGCCCTGCGCCAAGACGTTAGTCTTCTTCAGGCTGATGGTAAGCCCGAAGTCCTTGCATGCCTGGGAGAAGCGGTCCATCAGGGTCTGAAGCTCCTGCTGTGTGTGGGTCACAACTGCAGCATCGTCTGTGAACAGCATTTCTCTGATTAGAGCCTCGCGTACTTTGGTTCTGGCTTTCAGGCAGGCGAGGTTGAAAAGCCTGCCGTCAGATCTTGTGTGCAGGTAGATTCCCTCCGTTGCTGTGCTGAAGGCATGCCTCAGGAGCATAGCAAAGAAAATCCCAAAGAGGGTTGGCGCAAGTACACAGCCCTGTTTCATTCCGCTGCGTATGTTGAATGGTTCTGAGACGTCCATCGTCATCGGCGGCGTCCATCGTGGTTTTTTGTGGGTGGTGCTTCGGGAGTATGGGTTATCGGGCTTGCTGTTACGAGTTATTCGGTCTCTGGACGACCATTGTAAGAGTTTGGTTCGTATTGCCAACACTCAGTCAGACTCATTCCCAGTGAGAGTTGGATTCTGCTGGGGCTGCCCTTTGTCACCAATCCTGTTCATAATTTTTATGGACAGGATTTCTAGGCGCAGCCAGGGAGTGGAAGGTGTCATGCTTGGTGACCACAGGATCTCATCTCTGTTGTTTGCAGATGATGTTGTCCTGTTGGCTTCATCCAGCAATGGCCTATGGTTCTTGCTGGGATGGTTTGCTGCTGAGTGTGAAGTGGCTGGGATGAGAATCAGCACCTCCAAGTCCGAGTCCATGGTCCTCAGCCGGAAAAAGGTGGATTGTCCTCTCCGGGTTTGGGACAGGCTCCTGCCCCAAGCGGAGGAGTTTAAGTATCTTGGGGTCTTATTCACGAGTGAGGGGAGAATGGAGCAAGAGATTTACAGATGGATCGGAGCAGCATCTGCGGTGATGCGGACGTTATACCGGTCTATTGTGGTGAAGAGGGAGTTGAGTTCTAAGGCAAAGCTGTTGATTTACCAGTCAATCTACCTTCCTACTCTCACCTATGGTCACGAGCTTTGGGTAATGACCGAAAGAACAAGATTGCGGATACAAGTGGCTGAAATGAGCTTTCTCCATAGGATTGCTGGACTCACCCTCAGAGATAGGGTGAGGAGCTCAGTCATCCAGGAGAGGCTCAGCATACAACCGCTGCTCCTCCACATTGAAAGGAGTCAGTTGAGGTGGTATGGGCATCTGATTAGGATGCCTCCTGGACGCCTCCCACTTGAGGTGTTTCGGGCACGTCCCACTGGAAGGAGACCCCGGGGCAGACCCAGGACTCGGTGGAGAGACTATGTCTCCCAGCTGGTCTGGGAACGCCTTGGTATCCTCTCTGAAGAGCTGGAGCAGGTGGCTGGGGAGAGGGAAGTCTGGGCTTCTCTGCTTGAACTGCTGCCTCCACGACCCAAACCTCCGGAAAAGCGGTAGAAAACAGGTTTCATCAAGGGTAGGCACACGGCTCATAATACACGCAGGCTATTTAATTTAATAGACTACTGTAAGATTAATAAATTAGCAACCACAATTTTATCTTTGGATGCAGAGAAAGCCTTTGACTGTGTTAATTGGAAATTTATTTTTAAGGTGTTAAACATGTTCGGGTTTGGGTCATCTTTAATAAACTGGATTAAAATGCTATATAGCTGTCCAACTGCATCTGTCCAAACAAATGATCAGACTTCCCAAAGCTTTAATCTCCAGAGGTACTAGCCAGGGGTGTCCACTCTCTCCCTCACTTTTTACCATCTTTATTGAACCATTAGCAGAAGCCATGTGACAGAATGTTGACATCAGATGTATCCAAACTGGAGAAAAAGAACACAAGATAAGTCTTTATGCTGATGATGCATTGATTTTCCTTGAAAGCTCCCAAAGATCTCTTCTTCAGACAGTGTCGCTCATTGATAAATTTTCATCATTATCAGACTACTCTATTAACTGGGATAAATTAACAGTCTTACCTATAAATTGTAATTTTTCAAATATATCTACTATTCCAATACAATCAGGTAATATTAAATATTTAGGAATAGATATTTCCCCCAGGCTCTCAGAGTTATTGTGACTAAATCAAATTCCCCTTTTAAAAACAATACAAGATGACCTTATGCGCTGGAGGATACTACCTTTATCACTAATGGGAAGAATCGTAACCGTTAAAATGATGGTCCTTCCTAAAATCAACTATTTGTTTTCAATGATTCCTACTCCAACGACTGCACCTCAGAGGACCCTTCGGTGAAGCTCCTGAAGTTTGCGGACGACACCGCAGTCATCGGTTTGATCCGGGATGGTGATGAGTCTGCATTCAGGCGGGAGGTGGAGCAGCTGATCCTCTGGTGTGGCCAGAACCATCTTGAACTTAATCCAGCCAAAACGGTGGAGATGACTGTGGATTTCAGGTGACACCCTCCTTCATTCCCCCCACTCACCATCCTCAACAGCACAGTGTCCACTGTGGACTCCTTCACGTTTCTGGGTACCACAATCTCCTGGAACCTGAAGTGGTCCTCTCATATAGACACTGTCCGGAAAAAAGCCCAGCAGAGGTTGTTTTTTCTGCGTCAGCTCAAAAAGTTTGATTTGCCTCAGGAGCTGCTGGTTGTCTTCTACACCGCCATCATCCAATCTGTCCTCTGCTTTTCCATCACTGTCTGGTTTGGATCTGCCACTAAACAGGACAAGACCAGACTGCAGCGGATCATTAAGTCTGCGGAGAGGATCATTGGTACCGACCTACCCTCCATTGAGAACTTATATCGGTCCATAACCGGGAAACGGGCGGGAAACATCTGTGCTGACCCGTCACACCCCGGCCACAAACTGTTTGAACTTCTATCTTCTGGTCGTCATTACAGATCACTGAAGGTCAAAACCACCCGTCACAGGAACAGTTTCTTTCCTCAAGCCATCACTCTGATGAACTCCTAACATTCACCTAGTCCTACCTGTTGCTGTACTCATGACTTTTCATCCATTCTTACATTGCACATAACTCTCACACTGCTTTTTACTTCATTCACATTATATCACTGAATCTGAGTTCACATTGAAATACTGTATGACTGTATATTTTTTCATATATTTCTGCAAAGTGTGGATAGTCTGAGTATAATAATATATATATATATTATATATATATATATATATATATATATTATATATAATAATATAATAACTGCATATATTCCTGCATATATTTGCATCCTTTTATAGAAACGTGGACAGACTGTAATTTACTGTACATACTCTGTTGTCATTGAATCCTTATTTAAATCTTATTTAAATCCTCCACCTGAACAACGAGAGCAAGTTTTTAGCCAAAGTCAAATTCCTTGTATGTGTTGTGCATACTTGGCCAATAAAGCTGATTCTGATTCAACTGTCAGGAACTGAGCTGGCTTGGCTTCCCCCGGCTCGATCCTGGCTGCTCTATGGGTATGTGCCACATTGTATGTATGTTAGTATGTGTTTCTGTGTGCTTTGCCGTATCCATAGCCACTGCCTTCTGGCCGGCAGCGGGGAGACAGCCTCTTCTGTTCACGCTGGAGTGAGCACTGTCTGTCTGTCGGTCGGACCACGCCCCCTCTCTATTGCTACCAGCTGTTCCCACTCCCGTATGCCAACTTCCCACTCCTCGCCCAGGTGTAACCAGTTTGTGAGACCAGCAATGCATGTTCTTAAAGAGCCTGTCTGCAGTCATGCATTGCTGGGTCATTGCACTAGACGTGCGGTCATTAATGGCCGTATGATAGTCAAGGTCATTAAAGGATCGTGTTTCTCTCGGTGCCCTATTTGGACTTACTCAGACAGCTCCAGCTCTGTGAGTATTAACTGTGTGTGTTTTTCCCGGTGGTCCTCTCCCTAAGACTGTTGAGTGTCCTGGAGGACTCCTTAAGCGTCTGAGGAGACTATTGTTGAAACTGTGTGTCAGTGTCTTGGTGTTTAATAAATGTGTGTGGTGTAAAACCCTGCGTGTAAATCCTCATCCTTTTTCTCCTCGCCGTGCGCATAGGAAAAGCATACGGGAGGGTTCATGACACTCAACTATCTATGGCCTGGTTTAAGTCTCTAGACTCAAATATAAGTAAATTTTTATTTAAGGATAAACCTTCACGGATCAGTTTGAAAACTCATCAAAAAGCAAAAGAGTGCAGAGGTTTAAATCTACCATTTTGTTAATTACTTCTTAGCCAATAGACTGCAGTTTGTTTCTAAATGGACAAAATCAGCCCCACTAGGAAACCCATGGTTAGATGCTGGACAAGCTCTCTGTGGGTCACTAAATATCTCTGACTTACCTTTTATGAGTCTCTGTATTAAACACCATGACTGTTTTAAAAGTATTAATGTCAGCTCCTCTCTGACAGCCTAGTGGAAATTTTTAAAAATAACGGGGTCTTCACTTGTCCCCTGTAAACTCACACCCATTTTTAATCCTGATATCCTGCAACAAAAGAGGACGTTAAACTTTCCACTATGGCAAGAGAAGGAAATAAAAACCTTAGAGCATCTTATTCCCCCCTCATGGATCGTCACCTTATCGTGGTGGGGGGGTTTGCGTGCCCCAGTGATCCCAGGAGCTATGTTGTCCGGGGCAATTTGCCTCTGATAGGGTCTCCCAAGACAAACTGGTCCTGGGTGAAGGGCCAGACGAAGAACGATCCAACAGACTCTCATGATAAATTGTATATCAAGGATTCAGTGTACCCCGCCCGGTATGGGGTTACCGGGGCCCCACCCTGGAGCCAGGCCTGGGGGAGGGGCTCGAAGGCTAGCGTCTGGTGGCCGGGTTTCCACCCATGGGACCCAGCCGGGCTCAGCCCGAAGGAGTTACATGGGTCCGCCCTCCAGTAGGTTCACCACCTGCAGGAGGGATCATGGAAGTCCGGTGCTATGTGGATTAGGTGGCAGTCAAAGGCGGAGACCTTGGCGGACTGATCCCAAGCTTTCTAAACTGGCTTTTGGTACGTGGAATGTCACCTCTCTGGTGGGGAAGGAGCCTGAGCTGGTGTACGAGATTGAGCGATACCGGCTAGATATAGTCGGCCTCACCTCAACACACAGCTCCGGTTCCGGAACCAGTCTCCTGGAGAGGGGCTGGAGCTTGGCCTTTTCTGGAGTTGCCCCGGGCGAGAGGCGACGAGCAGGGGTAGGTATTCTTGTATCGCCCCACCTTGCTGCCTCTATATTGGAGTTTTCCCCGGTGGACGAAAGGGTTGCTTCCCTGCGCCTTCGGGTTGGGAAACGGGTCCTGACCATCATTTGTGCCTATGCACCAAATGATGTTTCAGAGTACCCACCCTTTTTGGAGTCTGTGACTGGGGTGCTGGAGGGTGCTCCTCCTGGAGACTCCATTGTCCTACTGGGGGACTTCAATGCGCATGTGGGCAACGACAGTGAAACCTGGAGGGGGGTGATTGGGAGGAACGGCCTGCCCGATCTGAACCCGAGTGGTGTTCAGTTATTGGACTTCTGTGCTAACCACGGTCTGTCTATAACGAACACCATGTTCAAGCATAAGGGTGTCCATATGTGCACCTGGCACCAGGACACCCTAGGCCGCAGGTCGATGATCGATTTTGTTATCGTATCATCAGACCTGCGACCGTATGTCTTGGACACCCGAGTAAAGAGAGGTGCAGAGCTGTCAACTGATCACCACCTGGTGGTGAGTTGGATCCGATGGCAGGGGAGGAAGCCATTCAGACCTGGTAGACCCAAACGTATAGTGAGGGTGTGCTGGGAGCGTCTGGCTGAGGCCCCTGTCCGGGAGGTCTTCAACTCCCACCTCCGGAAGAACTTCAACCACATTCCGAGGGAGTCTGGAGACATGGAGTCTGAATGGGCCATGTTCTCCACCTCTGTTGTTGAAGCGGCAGCCCAGAGCTGCGGCCGCAAGGTGGTCGGTGCATCTCGTGGTGGCAACCCCCGAACCAAGTGGTGGACACCAGTGGTGAGGGGGGCCATTAAGCTGAAGAAGGAGTCCTATCAAGCTTGGTTGGCTTGTGGGACTCCCGAAGCAGCTGAGGTGTACCGGCAGGCCAAGCGGAGTGCAGCTCGGGTGGTTGCTGAAGCAAAAACCCGGGTATGGGAGGAGTTCGGTGAGGCCATGGAACAAGACTTTCGGTCGGCTTCAAAGAGATTCTGGCAAACTGTTCGGCGGCTCAGGAGGGGAAAGCAGCTCCCCGTCCACACTGTGTATGGTGCGGATGGGACACTGTTGACTTCAACTGGGGATATCGTCGGGCGGTGGAAGGAATACTTCGAGGATCTCCTCAATCCCACTGATACGCCTTCCACAGAGGAAGCAGGGTTTGGGGACGAGGGGGATGACTCGCCTATCACAGGGGCTGAGGTCGCCAAGGTGGTTAAAAATCTCCTTGGTGGCCGGGCCCCGGGGGTGGACGAGATTCGCCCCGAGTACCTCAAGGCCCTGGATGTTGTTGGGTTGTCATGGTTGACACGCCTCTGCAACATTGCGTGGAGGTCGGGGGCAGTGCCTTTGGCATGGCAAACCGGGGTGGTGGTTCCTCTCTTCAAAAAAGGGGACCGGAGGGTGTGCTCCAACTTTAGAGGGATCACACTCCTCAGCCTCCCTGGGAAGGTCTATGCCAAGGTACTGGAGAGGAGAGTCCGGCCGTTGGTCGAACCTCGGATTCAGGAGGAGCAATGTGGTTTTCGTCCTGGCCGTGGCACATCGGACCAGCTCTTTACCCTCTCGAGAATTCTTGAGGGTTCGTGGGAGTTTGCCCAACCAGTTTACATGTGTTTTGTGGACTTGGAGAAGGCATTTGACCGCGTCCCTCGTGGATTTTTGTGGGGGGTGCTTCGGGAGTATGGGGTATCGGGCTTGTTGTTACGAGCTATTCGGTCTCTGTACGACCGTTGTGAGAGTTTAGTTCGCATTGCCAACACTCGGTCGGAGTCATTCCCAGTGAGAGTTGGACTCCGCCAGGGCTGCCCTTTGTCACCGGTCCTGTTCATAATTTTTATGGACAGGATTTCTAGGCGCAGCCAGGGAATGGAGGGTGTCATGCTTGGTGACCACAGGATCTCATCTCTGTTGTTTGCAGATGATGTTGTCCTGTTGGCTTCATCCAGCAATGACCTACAGCTCTTGCTGGGACGGTTTGCCGCTGAGTGTGAAGCGGCTGGGATGAGAATCAGCACCTCCAAGTCCGAGTCCATGGTCCTCAGCCGGAAAAAGGTGGATTGTCCTCTCCGGGTTGGGGACAGGCTCCTGCCCCAAGTGGAGGAGTTTAAGTATCTTGGGGTCTTGTTCACGAGTGAGGGGAAAATGGAGCGAGAGATCGACAGACGGATTGGAGCAGCATCTGCAGTGATGCGGACGTTGTACCGGTCTGTTGTGGTGAAGAGGGAGCTTAGTTCTAAGGCAAAGCTGTCGATTTACCAGTCAATCTACGTTCCTACTCTCACCTATGGTCACGAGCTTTGGGTAATGACCGAAAGAACGAGATCGCGGATACAAGCGGCTGAAATGAGCTTTCTCCGTAGGATTGCTGGACTCACCCTCAGAGATAGGGTGAGGAGCTCAGTCATCCGGGAGAGGCTCAGAGTAGAACCGCTGCTCCTCCACATTGAAAGGAGTCAGTTGAGGTGGTATGGGCATCTGATTAGGATGCCTCCTGGACGCCTCCCACTTGAGGTGTTTCAGGCACGTCCCACTGGGAGGAGACCCCGGGGCAGACCCAGGACTCGGTGGAGAGACTATGTCTCCCAGCTAGTCTGGGAACGCCTTGGTATCCCCTCTGAAGAGCTGGAGCAGGTGGCTGGGGAGAGGGAAGTCTGGGCTTCTCTGCTTGAACTGCTGCCTCCGCGACCCGGACCTCCGGAAAAGCGGTAGAAGATGGATGGATGGATGGATGGAGCATCTTATTCGAGGTGGAAATTTTACCCAATTTCAGGAACTAGTGTCACAGTACGACATCAGTGATATAAAGTTTCTTGAATACCAACAGCTTAAATCCATAATAAAAGCAAGATTCAATCTTAATCAGACAGATTTAGAGGTACCAGTTAAGGTGGGAGAGTTTTTAAATCTTCGTTCCCCTAGATTGATATCGAAAATACATGGACTATTATCAAAACTGGATGAGTCAATATCTCTTCCAAAATGAAAATGGGAGACAGACTTATCGATCAATAAGGATGAAAGCTTCTGGACACAAACATGTTTAAACACTTTTAAAATGACTAAAAACTCTAATTTACAACTCATACAGGTTCAGGTTCAGGTTCCTTTATTTGTACCCGTAGGTAGATTTGCTTTGCAGTCTGGTGACATCCGTATTTACAAGCCACTAATTACATTCAACATAGACACAAACACAGGCACACATGAAGCTGACTATAGACATGATAAAAAATACTCAAGGCTCCATCAAACAGGGTGTAAAAAGACAAAGAGATGAGGGAGAAACCAGAGGTAAGAGAGAGGGGTCATATTGAAGTTAAAAGTTAAAAACTAGTCAGAGGTTAAAAAACTCAAAGGTCAAAAATCCAATAAAGTATTTAGAACCCAAGTGACATCATACAAAATAAGTAAATATAAAATATGTACAATATATTTTTATAGCTTGTTCAACTCTTTGACAGCAGCAGGGACAAAGCTGTTTTTGTAGTGCTGGGTTTTACTTTTTGGGACAGCAAACCTCCGTCTGGAGGGAAGAAGCTGAAAGTTGCAGTGCAAAGGGTGGGAGTCATCATTTAAAATGGAGGTAGCCATCCTCTGTACCTGTCTGGTGTACAGGGATGTCAGGCTCAGCTGTGACTCACCAAGCAAACGACTGGACCATCTAACTACCTGATCCAAGGATTTCCTCTGTTTCAGTTTTATCTGACCAAACCATGACACTAAAGAAAAGGATAAAACAGATTCAATAAAGCCCGATAAAACATTGTCATTATGGTTCGGTCAATTTGGAAGCGTGCAAGTTTCAGTACAAAGTTTTCAATAGAATTCATTACACAGGACAAAGGATGTTCAAAATGGGCCTGAGTCACACAAATATCTGCTCCTACTGCACCAGCAATGTCCTGGAGAGTTAAATGCATGCTATGTGGTCCTGTGCACCACCAGCTACAGTGCAGAGAGGAGACACACACACATACACCGTCCCCCTCTACAAAACATCTCATCAGGCCAGGTAAACAGAGCACTAAGGAATATCAACCCCTGCAAGACAACAGGACCAGACAGCATCCCTGGAAAGGCTTTAAGAGCATGTGCTGCCAAGCTGACTGATGTTCTCACATCCATCTTCAACCTCTCCCTCAACCACAACATTGTCCCCTCCTGCTTCAAAACTACAACCATCGTCCCTCTCCCCAAAAAGAGCCCGCTGACCTGTCTGAATGATTACAGGCCGGTAGCACTCACTCCAATCATCCTGAAGTGCTTTGAGAGAGTGCTGCTGCCCCTCACTCAGGACAGCATACTGGATACCCTGGACCCCCTGCAGTACGCCTACTGGCCCAGCAGGTCCACGTCAGATGCCATTGCTGCAGCACTCCATTATTCTCTCTCCCACCTGGAAGATAAAGACTCCTTCATCAGGATGCTCTTTATCGATTACAGCTCTGTCTTCAACACAGTTATCCCTAACAAACTCACCAACGAACTGTCTTCACGGCCTGCACCCCACCCTCTATGACTGGCTACTAGACTTTCTGACGGGCAGGCCCCAGTCTGTCAGGATGGATAACAGGACCTCAGCCAGCATCATCATTCTATTCAGTTCAATTCAATTCAATTCAACTTTATTTATATGGTGCCATTTCAGAACAACAGTCATCTCATAGCACTTTTAACTGTAGGGGAAACCCCCACAATTGCAGAAAGACCACAGCAATCAGGCAATCCCCTGTGAGCAAGCACTTGGCGATGGTGGAGAGGAAAAACTCCCTTTTAACAGGAAGAAACTTCCAGTAGAACCAGGCTCAGGGAGGGGCAGTCATCTGATGAACATCATCCACTGATGTTGGAAAATCTATTTTTTTGGCTCCTCTCGGCGCCACACCAGTCGGCTGCCTTTTGCAACAGCGGCTCGATTCTGAGTTTTTTTTCCCTTCCTCTCTCTTTTGATCACTTTTTTTTTTCACCCCACTTACATCACGGACACACAGATCATCCCAAATGTCTCCTGAGCCGGTGGACGGAGCCACTGTTTATAGCAGGATACGATATAACAGGGAAGAGCTGCTAGCATTTAACCGCCACCCGGTCCCACTGGAAAAACTCGACATACCGAGAGAACTGAGGCGAAAACGCCGCGGCTGCCGGGCTGGAGTAAGGCGGAGGACAAAAAATATAAGGTACAGACCCTCCCTTCCATCTGTTGTCATGGGAAATGTACGGTCGATACTGGGAAAGTTAGATGAGCTAGCGGCTATCTCCCGTTATGATAGCACTTACCGGGAGTGCTCTCTCCTTTTGTTTACTGAGACGTGGCTAACTGAACTAGCAGCAGATGCTAACATTGAGCTGGAGGGTTTTCACACGATACGAGCTGACCGAACACCAGAGAGTGGCAAAACTAGGGGCGGTGGAGTGATCATGTATGTTAACAACAACTGGTGCAGACCGGGACATATCACTGTTAAACAACGACACTGCAGCAAAGACATTGAGTTGCTAGCTGTTAGCATGAGGCCTACATATCTCCCGAGAGAACACTCACACGTGATCTGCATTGTTGTTTATGCAAATCCGACGGCGAACGCTGGGACAGCGCGTGACGTCATCCATTCAGTAACCAGCAGGCTGCAGACAGAACACCCAGATGCTCTTCTCCTCATCTCAGGCGATTTCAACCACGTTTCACTGTCTCCCATTCTGCCCACTTTCACCCAGTATGTCACATGCCACACTAGAGACAATAAAACACTGGATTTGTTCTACGCAAACACTAAGGAGGCGTACACCTCATCACAACTCCCCCCACTTGGGAGATCGGATCACAACTTGGTTCATCTCCGACCGGTGTACAAACCCCTAGTGCACAGACAACCTCCGGCCATGCACACTGTGGAGTTATGGTCTGAGGAGACAATGGACACTCTAAAGGACTGTTTTGAAGCCACTGCCTGGAAGCAGCTCTGCGATCCACATGGTGAGGACATCGATGGCCTCATTCACACCTTCACGGGCTACCTCAGCTTCTGTGTGGACAAATCCGTTCCCACCAAGACCATACGGCGTCACTCAAACAACAAACCCTGGATCAACCCTGAGATAAAAACACTTCTGAGAGAGAAGAAGAGGATCTTCAGGTCGGGGACCAGGGAGATGCTGAAGTCCGTACAGAGGGAGCTGAGGAGAAAGATCAGAGAAGGCAAGGACAGCTTCAGGAAGAAGATGGAGGACAAGCTGCAACAGAGCGACATCAGCGGGGTCTGGAGAAACCTCAAAACCATCTCGGGGCTCCAGAATACCTCCCCCCAGGCCACGGGGGGCAGGGAGTGGGCGAACAACCTGAATCTGTTTTTCAATAGATTTGACCAACCGCCCTCCCCCCTGTCTGCACAACAACCACTGCTGCCTCTAAGAAATCAAGTCCTGCTACCCACTCCCCACTCCACCGACACCCCCCCCACTCCCAACACACAGCCCCCCATCCTGACCCTGACCAAGACCCAGGTGAGGACGGAGCTGAGGAAGATCAAGGCGAGGAAGGCGTCGGGACCGGACGGCATCAGCGCAAAGCTCCTCAAGTCCTGTGCAGACTAGCTGTGTGGGATTGTGACGTATATCTTCAACATGAGCCTGAAACTGGGGAGGGTACCACAGCTGTGGAAAACATCTTGTGTGGTACCTGTACCAAAAACTTCCCACCCCAAAGACCTGAACAGCTACAGACCGGTGGCCTTGACGTCCCACTTGATGAAGACCCTGGAGAGACTGCTCCTTGCTCATCTCCGCCCCCTGGTGGAACCAGCGATGGATCCACTCCAGTTCGCCTACCAGCATGGCATTGGGGTGGAGGATGCGGTGATCTTCCTCCTTCACCGTTCTCTGTCCCACCTGGAGAAGCCCGGGAATATGGTGAGGATCATGTTCTTTGACTTCTCCAGTGCTTTCAACACCATCCAACCGATGATCCTGAAGGACAAGCTGCTGCGCGCAGGGGTGGACCAGCACCTGTCATCATGGATCCTGGACTACCTCACGAACCGGCCTCAGTTTGTGAGAACCCGGGACTGTGTTTCCGACACGATCATCAGTAGCACGGGGGCCCCCCAGGGAACGGTGCTGGCTCCCTTCTTGTTCACTCTTTATACTGCGGACTTCTCACACAACACAACACATTGCCATCTACAGAAGTTCTCTGATGACTCTGCGATCGTTGGTCTCATCTCCAGCGGAGATGAAGCTGAGTACAGAGGGCTTATCCAGGACTTTGTGGACTGGTGCCATCGGAACTGCCTCCAGATCAACGCGAGGAAAACTAAGGAGCTGGTGGTGGACTGCCGCAGGCATGGGCAGCCCCTCACAGCACCAGTAAATATACAGGGAACAGACATCGAGATGGTGACATCCTACAAGTACCTGGGTATTCATCTGAACAATAAACTAGACTGGTCACACAATACTGACGCACTCTACAAGAAGGGACAGCGCAGGCTGTTCCTGCTGAGGAGACTCAGGTCTTTTGGTGTACAAGGGGCGCTGCTGAAGTCATTCTATGACACGGTGGTGGCATCAGCCATCACTTTTGGAGTGGTCTGCTGGGGCAGTGGCATTACTGCAGCCGATAGGAAGAGACTGAACAAACTGATTAAGAAAGCTAGCTCTGTCCTGGGGCAACGCCTTGATCCGATGGAGGAGATAGGAGAGAGAAGGACGGTGGCTAAACTGTCATCTCTGCTGGAGTCCGAGTTCCACCCTATGCAGGACATACTGGATGCACTGAGGAGCTCATTTAGCAGCAGACTACATCATCCCAGGTGCACAACCGAGAGGTTTCGTAGGTCCTTCCTACCAACGGCTGTCAGACTGTACAACCTAAGCAGGGCTGCTCGCAGAGATAGCAAAAAGACGTAACAAACTAATAGTTTTTTTTGAATGCAAAAGATGCAATAGACTTACACAATGGTCCTCTCCGGCATACAACTAGGAACATACCGGTCGCTATGGAGGGTGAGAATATGTATGGGCACATAATCATACCATGTAGGATAACTAAATAGACGGTTATGCTGTTTCATCCCATCTAGCAACAATGCTCTGCACTGTGTGTGTTTATATATTTACATATTTATTCCATCTAGCTACAATGCTCTGCACTGGGTGTGTTTATATTTATATATCTATATATTTATTCCATCTAGCTACAATGCTCCGCACTGTGTTTTTATATATCTACATATTATTCCATCTAGCTACATTGCTCCGCACTGTGTGTGTTTATATACTTGCATATTTATTCCACCTAGCTGCAATGCTCCATACTGTGGGTGTTTATATATTTACATATTTATTCCATCTAGCTACAATGCTCTGCACTGTGTTCATATATTCATATATTTATTCCATCCAGCTACAATGCTCTGCACTGTGTGTCTGTGTGTGTGTGTGTGTATATATATATTTTATAGTAATATGTACATATGTATATTAGCTGCTCTTGCTTGCTTGTTTTTTCTTGCCTTCTGATTGTTGCTCTGAGTGTTGCTATCCCTGTGCTGTTGCAATCCTGGAATTTCCCCGTTGTGGGACTAATAAAGGCTTATCTTATCTTATCTTATCTTATCTGCTGCGACTGGCTGGGGGTGAGGGGACAGAGAAGATGAAAATGAAGATGAGAAGATGAGAAGATGGGCAGCACGATGGAGGAGTGGTTAGCACTGCGGCAGCACAGTAACTCACCCTTGGCCGGGGGATCCCTGGTTCGATCCCAGCCCCCCGACCAAGAGTGATCTGTTTGTAGTTTGCATTTTCTCCCCGTGTCTGCGTGGGTTTACTCCGGGATTTCTCCGGTTTCCTCCCACATGCCAAAAACATGCAAGTTAGGTTAATTGGAGACTCTAAAGAGGCCCCAGGTGTGATTGTGTGTGAATGGTGAAAGGGTTGGGCGCCACACCAGTGGCTGCCTCATCCACTCATGTGGATGCCCTGTAATTTCCCCATTGTGGGACTAATAAAGGAATCTAAAAAGAACAGATATGTAGAAAGCAAACAGTACGATGGGGACTCAATCTATGGGAGAGAACAAACAGATGTTAGTGACCAGCAAAAAAAAAGAATTCATTGCGAGTGAAGGAGTGAAGCACAGTGCATTACTGGAGGTCCCCCGGCTGTCTAAACCTAATAGCAGCATAACTAAGGGAGGGTTCAGAAACACATGATCCCTCCCTAATTGTAGGCTATATAAAAAAGGAAGGTTTTAACCAGATCATCTGACTCCCGAATCCAGATTGGCAGCTGGTTCCACAGGAGAGGAGCTTGATAACTGAAGGCTCTGTCCCCCATTGTACTTGTGGAGATTCTAGGTGTTACAAATAATCCTGCATTTTGGGAGCGTAGTGCTCTCTTAGGATAATAGGGTAGTATCAGATCCTTTAAATAAAAAGGGGCCTGATTGTTTAGAGCTTTGAAAGTGATAAGAAGGATTTTAAACTTAATTCTAAACTCATGAGAAGCCAATGAAGGGAGGCCAGAACCCGAGAGATATGATCTCTCTTTCTAGTACCTGTTAAAAGTAGCAGCATTTTGGATCAGCTGAAGACTTTTTAAAGATGTTTTAGGACAACCTGATAATAAAGAATTACAATAATCTAATCTAGAGTGAACAAAAGCGTGGATCAGTTTCTCAGCATCACTCTGAGACGAGATGCTCCTAATCTTGGCAATATTACGCAAACGATAAAAGGCAGTGTTAGAAACAAATTTAATATGTGAATTGAAGGACAGATCTTGATCAAAAATAATTCCAAGGTTCCTCACAGAGCTATTAAGAGAAAGAGTAACCGCATCCAAACTGAAAGTTTGATTTGGAAAGGTATTTCTAAGGTTTTTTGGACCAACAAGAATGACTTCAGTCTTATGTGAATTTAATAGCAGGAAATTAGAAGTCATCCAAGCTTTGATTTCCTTAAGACAGGCTTCTAACTTGGCTAATTGATTACTATCATCTGGCTTCATTGACAGGTATAATTGTGTGTCATCTGCATAACAATGAAAATGTATACAGTGCTTCCTAATAATGTTGCCTAACAGAAGCATATATAAACTAGAAAAGCACTCGGAGAGCGCAGACCTCCGCCAAGTGCCACAGTTCCCCCCATACAGTGTTTGTGTGTACGTTTTCAGATTCCTTGACCATGAAAACATATGACTAGCAATTGGATTCACAATGATAGAATTAGTGGTTCAGTAGTTATTCACGAAAATCGCATTTTCCGTAATGGCGGTTTTCACCACAGTTCCCTCATACAGTGTTTGTGTGTACGTTTTCAGATTCCTTGACCATGAAAACATATGACTAGCAATTGGATTCACAATGATAGGATTAGTGGTTCAGTAGTTATTCACGAAAATCGCATTTTCCGTAATGGCGGTTTTTGCCACAGTTCCCCCCATACAGTGTTTGTGTGTACGTTTTCAGATTCCTTGACCATGAAAACATATGACTAGCAATTGGATTCACAGTGATAGGATTAGTGGTTCAGTAGTTATTCACGAAAATCACATTTTCCGTAATGGCGGTTTTCTTCTGGACGGTGATCCGGATCACCACCAAAGTCTAATCATCTGTAGGATACCCCATTTCTGACAATCTGTGAAAATTTCATGAAAATCCGTCCATAAATTTTTGAGTTATCTTGCTAACAAACAGACAAACCAACGCCGATGAAAACATAACCTCCTTGGCGGAGGTAACTAAAGAGTAGGGCCTAGCACAGATCCCTGTGGAACTCCATGACTGAGCTTTGAGTTGAAATAAAACTCACTATTGATATGAACAAACTAGAACCTATCAGATAAATAAGATCTAAGCCACTGCAACGAAGTTCCATTAAGTCCAACATAGTGTTCTAATCTATCAAGTAGAATATTATGATCCATAGTATCAAAAGGAAAGAAGCAGACTTGTTCAATGTGGCACAGTTTAAAGCCAAGAGTAAGACATCGATAAAGGTAGGAAGAGAAATGCTCTTTGCCGACGACAGTGCTCTAGTTGCACACAGTGTGGAAGATGTGCAATCTTTAGTGGAGAAATTTGCAAGAGCAGCTAGCCAATTCAGCCTCAAAATCAACATCAAGAAGACAGAGTGCCTTTATCAACCACCAAAGTTCCACTTATCAACATCGCTACCAGAAGAGATCAGCATTGGTACAGAGCCACTAGTCAAGTGCAAGACTTTCAAGTACCTAGGGAGTACTGTTTCAGAGAATGCTAGGCTGGAGGATGAACTATCTCTCAGGATGGGAAGAGCGAGCGCTGTGTTTGGAAACTTGAGGGAGAGACTGTGGAACAATCTACATGTGTCTATCCGTGTGAAATGCAAAGTGTACAGAGCGACAGTACTGGCTACTCTATTACACGGTGCTGAAACTTGGACTGTCTACAGAGTGCAGGTGAAGAAACCACGCGTACATGATGAGACACCTTCGAGCCATAATGAACATCTCATGGAAAGACAAGATAACCAACATAGAAGTGTTGAAACGAGCTGGTCTACCATCAATGGAGGATATGCTAATACAGATGAACCTGAGATGGCTTGGACATGTTGAGAGGATGGACCACCAACGTCTCCCTGGCAGTTACTCTACTCACAGTTATGCGAGGGCAAACGCAATCAGGGTAGACCAAGGCTCAGATTTAAAGACACTGTAAAAAGAAACTTGAAGAAGTTGGACATAGACAGGAGTTCCTGGCAGTGGAAGGCTAAGGACAGAGCTGTGTGGAGGAATCTGATCAAACCTAAATGAAACAGTCATTGTCGCCCACGACAGACTGCTATGATGATGATGATGATGAATATCAAAAGCTGCACTAAGGTCTAAAAGGACAAGTACAGAAGCAAGTCCATTATCAGATGCAATCAGGAGGTCATTAGTGACCTTCACTAAGGCTGTTTCAGTAATATGATGGATTCTAAACCCAGATTGAAACTCTTCAAATAAACCATTTCCCTGCAAGTGGTCAAATAATTGCGTAGCAATAACTCTAAGATTTTTGAAATGAAAGGCAGATTAGAGATTGGTCTATAGTTAGCTAAAATTCCTGGATCCAGCGTTGGCTTTTTGAGTAAGGGTTTAACTTCAGCAGTTTATTAAAAGCCTGCGGTACATGGCCTAATGTTAATGAAGAATTAATTATTTGAAGAATAGAGCTACCAATAAATGGGAAGACTTCTTTAAATAACCTGGTAGGAATAGGGTCTAAAAGACAAGTTGAAGGCTTGGATGAGGAAACTATTTTGTCTAACTCTAAAAGGTCAATTGGAGTAAACTCATCCAAACAGATATCAATTGAAGGAGTTGTAGTAGTCACTGTATTTAAGTTAACAGTGGGAAAAATCTGACTGATTTTATCTCTGATGGATGAAATTTTATTGTTGAAAAAGTTCATAAAGTCCTGACTAGTAAGCTCTAAGGGAATGCTAGGATTGACAGAGTCCTGACTCTTTGTCAACCTGGCTACAGTGCTGAAAAGAAACCTGGGATTATTCTTGTTCTCTTCTATTAATGCAGAATAATAACTCGTTCTAGCTTTTCTAAGAGATTTTTTATAAATTAAAAGATGATTTCTCGACTTCCGGTTATGGCGGCCACGTAGAAGGACACGTATCACTCTGCTGTGCTCCTACAGAAAAAAAAATCGGCAAATAACTCTCTCATTTGGAGCAGAACCTATCGCAGCGTTAGGGCGAGGATATGCCGGTGAAGCCTAAGGCTGGAAAATCAGGTGGAGGAAAAATTGAACCGCCAAAACAGTCCAAATTAACGGACTTTCACATCCGTGACGCAGAAAATAAAGCTCCAGATATGGCGGAGGAAGCTAGCAGCGGTGCGGTGACTGCGGGCAATGGCACAGGTGCAGTGCTCGCTGCCATTAGTTCAATGAGAGCAGACTTTTCCGCTAAACTTGATGGGATTATGGCAGCGTTGGAAGGAATGAGAAAAGAATTGGGTGACTGTGTGGAACGAGTGGCGCAGGTGGAGCTTCGAGTTTCCAGTGCTGAGGATGACATCGCCGGCCTTCAATTAAAGGTGCGCACTTTGGAAAAAAAAAAATGTCTGGAAGATAATGTCCTGGACTTGGAGTCCCGGTCGAGACGGAACAACCTGAGGCTGGTGGGTCTACCGGAGGGAACCGAGGGTCGGGACCCATGTTCCTTTTAGGAAAAGTGGATCCCAGAAGCGCTGAACAGCGCGGAGCTGCAATCGTCAGTTGTATTGGAAGGTGCACACCGAATTGGACCACAGAGAGATAATAAGGGACCACCGAGGATGCTGATTATCAAGTTCCTCAGCTACAGAGACAGGATGAAGATCTTCGACGTGACGCGAGCCAAAGGAGAAATTAATTACCAGGATCAACAGGTGCGGTTCTACCCAGATTTGGCCACAGGAATTCAATGGTTGAGGAAGCAGTTTGACCCCGTCCGTAAAGAGCTGCACAACCTTGGGATTCGTCATGGAGTGATTCACCCTGCAAGACTGTTGGTCACGTATGGGGGCGGAACACACATCTTCAAGACCCCTGAGGAGGCGCAGGAGTTCATCGGGAAGATCTAAGAAGAGACTGGTGGGAGCTAAGCATGAATAAAATATAAGGTAGAATATTTAAGCATTTGCACAGGCATCTAACTGATCTGAAGCATATAGCAAGTTTACAAAATATAGATTGTAAGATAAGATAAGATAAGATAAGCCTTTATTAGTCCCACAACGGGGAAATTCCAGGATTGCAACAACACAGGGATAGCAACACTCAGAGCAACAATCAGAAGGCAAGAAAAAAAACAAGCAAGCAAGAGCAGCTAATATACATATGTACATATTACTATAAAATATATATATATACACACACACACACACAGACACACAGTGCAGAGCATTGTAGCTGGATGGAATAAATATGTAAATATATAAACACCCACAGTACGGAGCATTGCATTACATATTTAAAAAAAAAACCCTATGGTGTACAAAGTTGCTATAAAATTTTGGAGTTAAGTTGGAAAACTACAGAAGAGAGTTAATGTTACGTCATTTAAAGCAGTAGAGTTAGGGTGATTGGGAGGATGAAGAAGGAGTGGCTTTGGCTGATCCTCGTGGGTGTGGAGCGGTCGATGGCTATAGCGGGAGACGGAGGTTTTTTTTTTATTTTGGGGGGATCACCACAAATGTGGGAAGGGGGAATTTGTTTGTGTGTAGTTTGTAGGATGAATGTTCAACCACTCATGTTTTTGCTTCTCTGTGTGAGCATGTTTACACTGCAAGGTAATCCTAAACTCCCTATTGATCATAGACCAAAGCATTAATCTTAATTTAACTTCATGGAATTGCAGAGGTCTACAAAATTTAAAAAAACTTAAACAAGTTATGAATAAAATAAAAGACATAGGTTCAAAAATTGTGTTTTTACAAGAAACTCGTCTAATAGAGGAAGATGTAAAAAGAATTAGGAGTAGATGGCAAGGAAGTGTATTCACCTCATCATTTTCATCCCGAGCCAGGGGAGTTATGACTCTCATACATAAATCAGTCCCATTTCAAGTGAAAAATGTAATTGGAGACAAATTTGGAAGATATCTAATTATTCAAGGATCTTTACTATTAGAAAACATAAATCTGGTGAACTTATACGGCCCCAATATAGATGATCAAAAGTTCTTTACTAATTTATTTCTTATCTTATCATCACTTACAGGGCTAAATATAATAGCAGGGGATTTTAATTGTACATTGAATCCCGATATAGATAGATCAATATTTGCATATATTTGCTTAAATTGCACATACTGTTAATTACCGTATATACTGCACTGCTGTCCTTTGCACTTCTGATTGGATGCTAAACTGTGTTTCGTTACCTTGTATTCATACATGTGTAATGACAATAAAGTTGAATCTAATCTAATCTAATCTAATCAACAGGACTGGACTGTACACACAATGGATGCAGGATGATCATTAAGCATTTTATGAAAGAATTGAGATTGCTAGATATATGGAGAGAAATGAAACCGCAAGTTAAAGCCTACTCTTGTTATTCTAATACCTACAAGACATTCTCACGTATTGACTATTTTTTGATCTCCACAGAATTAAGGACCAAGATTCAAAACTGCTTTTATGATAATATTGTGATCTCTGATCATGCACCCTGTTGTCTCATATATATAGATAAGAAATTGACAAAGGAACCAGGTAGGTGGCAATTTCAGCATAAATGGCTTCAGGATGAGGAATTTGTTAAGTACATAGAAAAACAGATAGATGAGTTCTTTGATATCAATACTACACAAATATCAGCATGTATAAAGTGGGAGGCTTTCAAAGCTTTTATTAGGGGACATATTATTAGTTATACAGGTTCAAAATCTAAGAAGACTCGAGAGGAGAGAGTCCAATTGGAACATAAACTAAAAATTCTTCAAGAAAAAGTGTATGCAGGAAGTGACCCAAAGTTAGAGAAAGAATTACTGATTCTGAGAGCTGAATATGACAAAAAATCAGCGAATAGAGCTGCCTCGAGTCTTCTAACATTGAAGCAATCTTTTTATGAACAAGGTGAAAAATCAGGAAAATTATTAGCATGGCAGATTAAACAATTAGAATTTAAAACACCAATCACCAGTATTATAAGTAACGGACAGGTAGTTGTAGATCCTTTAGAAATTAATAGAGCCTTTAGAGATTACTATGAAAAATTATATGATACAAAAAATGAAACTGACTTAACAAAACTAAATGGGTTTTTGGATGGACTATCTATACCGTGTATTCCAAATGAAAACAGGGAGATACTGGAGTCTAAAATTAGTCAAGAAGAAGTTGGGCTAGCTATTGATAATATGAAATCAGGAAAAAGTGCAGGGCCAGATGGTCTTCCAGTTGACCTTTATAAAAAATTTAAGAATAAATTAATAAAACCATTTTTGGAAATGGTTTTAGAAGCATTTCAAAATAGTAATTTACCACCATACATGAATAATACTTTAATTACACTGTTGCCAAAACCAGGTAAACCCTCTAATAAATGTGAAAATATGAGACCAATAAGTCTATTAAATGCTGACCTTAAGATAATCTGCAAAATTTTAGCAAGACGAACACAAGAAATATTACCAAATATTATCAACCGAGATCAGAATGGCTTTATAAAGGGAAGACAAGGCTTCCATAATGTAAGAAGACTATTTAATATTATTTATTCTAATAAAGAAGCACCGGATACAGCTCTCCTATCATTGGACGCCGAAAAGGCCTTTGATAGGGTCGAATGGCCCTTTCTTTTTGAAGTCTTACAAAGGTTTGGACTTGGAAATAATTTCATAAAATGGGTTCAGATAATATACAATAATGCTACAGCAGAAATCCTAACAAACAGCAATATCTCAAAATCAATAAAGATCAATAGAGGATGTCAACAAGGCTGCCCACTTTCACCTTTACTGTTTACTATGGCAATTGAACCTTTAGCGATGGCAGTACGTTTACATCCACAAATATATGGAATTAAAGTTGGACCAACAGAACATAAAATCTCCCTGTATGCCGATGACATAATTTTGTTTATGTCGAATCTTAAAAAATCAATCCTGACCTTGTTGAATTTAATAAAGAATTTTGGGGAAATATCAGGATATAAAATAAATAAAACTAAATCTTCAATATTAATGCTAAATGAGACCCAGAGAAATCACCTAGCTTCTGAGGTAAATCAATTCAATGTTGTAAATCAGTTTAAATATTTAGGAATTCAAATTTGGCTAAGCTAGAATTAGTCGCCAGTGCCAACTATGAAGCCTTAATGACAGACATTAATGAGTTAATTCAGAGATGGATGTCACTACCAATATCTAGGGACAATTTAGAACAGCCAATTAACCTAACATGCATGTTTTTGGCATGTGGGAGGAAACCGGAGAAATCCCGGAGTAAGATAGACCAGATGTGACTCAGTGGTTAAGACAGATGTTAACAAACCTTCCACTAGAAAGAATAACATATATACTGAAATCAAAGGAAAATGTGTTTGAGAATATATGGAGACCTTTCATTGATTATGTAAAGAAATTAAACATAACTTTTGAAGAAGAAGGTGAATGATGTGTGTGGACCTTGTAAATTCCAAACTGGTGAATGTATAATATGTATACTTATGTAATGGATTACCTAGGCTAAACAGAGGAGCATTGTTGAAGACCTGTTCTTGTTAGTGGTTGTTGGTGGGGGTTTTTTTGTATTTTTTTTCTTTTTTTACTTTAGTGTTAGTGTTTGATTGTTTGTGTGGGGGCAATGGATCAGCGTTCTCGTCGCGCCCTCCGCCAGTACCCGGGCTCGCCTGGGGAAGCTAATGATCCTACCAGCAGACTAAATTCGAAGAGACGACGCCTCTGTGCCAAGTCAAAGAAGAATCCTAGTCACAGTCCTAAAGCTGAAAGCAAACAGCCCCAAGAGCACTTTGTGGTAGGATCTGCCCTTCGCATATTACAACTAAACGTTGAAGGCCTATCTGCAGCCAAGCGAAGCCTTATCGAAGTCCTCGCCTTCCAACATTCGATTGATGTAATCTGCCTCCAAGAGACTCATATTGGCACAGAGGAAGCTGGCCGCTTCACCATCAAAGGCTTTGACCTCCTGTGCTATGTTCTACATGCTAAACATGGGCGTGCCACCTATGTGCGTTCTGACATAGTTGAAGCAAATCACCTGATAACAACACATTTCTCAGACACCATAATCATTGGTGGCTTCCATATTGTCAATGTGTACAAGCCCCCTAATGCCAACTGGGATCTGCAGGTCTTACCCACCCTACCCCACCCTGCCATCTATGTGGGGGACTTTAACAGCCATCACCCTGACTGGGGGTACCCAGCAGTGGACAGTGATGGGGAGGCACTTTCAGACTGGGCATCCAGAAATGACCTCGCTTTGATATACGACCCCAAACAAAGAGGAACCTTCCACTCTGCTAGGTGGAAGAAGGACTATTCTCCTGACCTGTGTTGGGTCAGCTCTTTGAATGGGGAGCCATATCCTACACAGATCCTCATTCTTGATGATTTTCCACACAGCCAACACCGGCCCCTGCTTGTACACATTGGCCTACAACTTCCAGTCATATACAGCCCAAGGAAGATGCGCTGGAACTTCCGCAAAGCCAACTGGAAGAAATTCAGTGAAACTCTGGACCGGAGCGTTGTTACCATCCCACTCCACACCATCACTGTAGATGAAGCATACAACCGCTTCTGCAGCGCAATCTTCAAGGCTGCCCATACTGCAATCCCACGAGGCTACCGACCCCTCTATGTCCCATGTTTGGACGGAGAAAGTGCTGCCCTCCTACAATCCTATCAAACATCAGGGGACCCAGAGATAGCAGACCATCTCATTGAATCGCTAAATACAGCCTGGCGAAAGAAATGGGAGGAGACAGTTGCTGACCGGAGCTTTACCCACTCTAGCAGGAAATGTTGGAGCCTCATCCGTCGCCTAGGAGCTGCACAGAAGCCCCCTAGCCAAAGCCGAGCATCCGTCACACCCAACCAAGTTGCATCCCACCTACTGACTATCGCCAAAGCACCCCAAGACAAAGACACCAGAAGAGCAGTTACAACTGAGCTAAAAAAACACCAAAAAATGCCTGTAGAGGAAACGAACCCTGAACCCTTCGAGGCTGCTGAACTGGAGAAAGTCCTACAGGGCCTGAAATGTGGAAAGGCAGCAGGATACGATAACATCTTCCCAGAATTCATGAAAAATCTTGGCCCCTGAGCCCTAACCTGGTTGACACAATTCTACACAAGGATCACACAAACAAACTCGATCCCAAAGAAATGGCGGACAGCAAAGGTCATTGCCATCCCAAAACCTGGCAAAGACCACAAACTACCAGCAAGCTACCGCCCAATCTCCCTACTCAGCGTTCCTTACAAAATCATGGAGCGCCTAATACTGCAACGCATTTCCCCAGAAATAGAGGATATTCTAAGTGTGGATCAAGCAGGTTTCCGCAAGGACCGCAGTACAGGAGAACAAGTACTGGCCCTAACCACCTTCATTGAAAATGGCTTCGAGAGCAGACTGAAGACAGGGGCTGTGTTTCTCGATCTTACAGCCGCCTATGATACGGTCTGGCACAAAGGCCTCCTCCTGAAACTTAAAAAGGCGATCCCTGCTTGGGCAACAGCAATTATAAAAACCCTGCTGACCAACCGAAGGTTCAGAGTCCACCTCAGTCAGAACACAAGTGCATGGAGAATGCAGAAAAACGGACTCCCACAAGGCTCAGTTCTAGCTCCAACTCTGTTCAACCTCTACATAAACGACCTGCCTACTACAAAATCCCACAAATTCATCTATGCAGACGACATCTGTTTGGCATTCCAAGCACCAGACTTTGAACCACTGGAACGGGTGCTCACGGAAGATCTTGCTAAACTGGACCAGTTCTGCAAAATCTGGCGCCTAAAACCAAGCCCAGCAAAAACCGTCTCCAGTGTATTTCATCTCCACAATGCAAAAGCTGCCAGAGAACTAAACATCCACCTGAGCGGACTCAAGCTTAAGCATGCCCCAAATCCAACTTATCTTGGAGTGACCCTTGATAGGACCTTATCCTTCAAGGAACATCTAAAGGGGACGGCTGCTAAGGTGAAAGTACGAAACAACCTGCTCTGCAAGCTCGCTGGTGCAAAATGGGGGGCGGCAGTCTCCACCCTGCGCACCTCAGCACTGGCCCTTTCATACTCTGTAGCAGAATATTGTGCCCCTGTCTGGTCCAGGTCATCTTACACACACCATGTAGACACCCAGCTCAACTCAACCATGAGAACTATAACTGGAACAATCCGCTCAACACCACTTCCCTGGCTGTCTGTACTGTCAAACATAGCCCCTCCACACATCCGGCGAGCAGCATTAACTCAAAGGATGCTCCAAAAAGTTAAAGATTTTCCTCACTTACCAATCCATGCAGATATCTACACCCCACCCACTGCCCGACTTTCATCCAGACGGCCGATTTGGAAAAACCCTCCCCCAGCTGACTTTACCATCCAGACAGCTTGGCAAGAGGAATGGGAGACCAAGGAGGTCCCAAACAAACAGCTGGTGATAAACCCCAACCAACAGGTCCCGGGCACCAACCTCCCAAGGAGACAGTGGTCTACACTCAATCGCTTCAGGACTGGACATGGCCCCTGCTTGGCCAGCCTTCACAGATGGGGCAGTAGCCCTAGCCCACTGTGCGCATGTGGAGAGGAGCAAACAATGGAACACATCATAGAGGCTTGCCCGCTCCAAAGACTGGAAGGAGGATTACACACCCTCCATACAGCAAACCAGGAGGCAACTGCTTGGCTTAAGGACTTTGCATTCGCTAAATAAATAAAAAAATTGTTTGTGTTATGTTTGTAAAAAGGTTCAATAAAAATATTGTGGAAAAAAAAAAGATGATTTCTCCAAGCTAAATAGATTTCATCTAAATTAGTGGAGCGCCATTTTCTTTCTAATTGATGAGTCTTCTGTTTTAAGCTACGAGTTTCTGTGTTGAACCAAGGAGTTAGAAATCTCTGATTTGACTTTTTCTTTTTTAAAGGGGCCAAGTCTAGAGTCTGATGCAGAGAAGCTGAAACACTATCCACCATGTTATCAATTACAGAAGGAGCAAGCTGTCTATAGCTTATTTCCATTATGTTGACACATGGCATAGAGGAAACAATCTGCATAAATTTGGTAACAGCATCATCTGAGAGGCATCTGCTGTGGTAATATTTTTCTTTAGGAGCCAAATTGTCATGGTCTGAGCGCCGATATCGTCCGCGCTCGGGTCATGCAGTATTTTCCTCCCATTCTGTATTATTCCTTTTGACACCTCTGAGCTCTTATTCTGACAGCGTCTCTGCAGGGCTTCCGGCTGTCAGAGCTGAGGCCGGCTGTGACAGCTGGAATTAATGGAGCTGATGACGCCCTCGTCAGCTGTGCTATCATCTCGCCTATTTAAGGGAGCAGCTTCGGTCTCTCGGGGCTGCGACCTCATTCATGTATGGATAACGCTGGTCTCCCCAACATTGGGCTGGAGTCCCTATGTCCCAGCTCCAGTCATCCTCTAATTCCTCGCAACTCACAGTAAGTTTATTCCTTAATCTGTGTGTATTGTCAGTGTGTTCTTGCCCTAGTCTTATTTGTGTTTTGCCCCTCGTGGCTCATTATTTTGTACCTTTTTCCCTTATTTAATAAATACGCAAACTCACTGGTCGCCTATAGCGTCTCATTAGGGGTCCGTGAGGGCCGCACCATAACAGTAGGTCGCAGCCAGACTGAGACGCCGGTGACCGTGAGTTTGTTTGGACTTAATTTTCCACTTACCGTGTACCAGTGTGCTGGGAGATGGCACCGCTCAAGGGCTACGCTAGAAGCCTGGGCCACGAGCTGGTGAAGGCCCTCAACGAAATTGTTGGAATCCTTTTCACCGCTCGCCTCTACGACACTCCAAGCAATGCACACTGATACCTGGACCTCGCTGAGGTGACCATTAACCACCATCCTCGCTACGCTGACCACCCTGAAATCACGGCGAGGATGGCGGACATCTCTGCGCAACGGGAGAAGGTCCATGGGCTGGAGGGGATCTCCGGCAGGAAGCCGAAGAGGAGGCATCCTCGCTCCTCGCTTCGGGATCCCATTCCTGTCGTTCATCCAGTCCAGGACTTTGCACCACCCAGGAGACATCCCCAGCGGAGGATGACGTCAGCCGGTATTCCCTCAGAGGAGACACAGTGGATAGCTGTAATCCTCCACGACCGTGTGGCTGCGGCTCGCTCTGCTTCCCATCCTTCCGAAATCATAAAGCATGTGACGGCGGCAGTTAGAGTGGTTGAGCTCAGTCTGGAGCTCCATAATTATCCCAAATACGCTGACCTGCTCGCCTCTGTTTCTGCGCAGGAGCGGCGTTTCCCAAATCTCTCCTTCGCTTCTCCCTCTGCTGTAAAACGTCGTCACCATGCTGATCGCAAGCCTCAGCAAGAACCCCGTCCGGATCCAGTTCCGGGTAGCCGCACGAACTCTGTCTCCCAGCCAGCTGCAGCCTCCGTGCCTCGTCGGAGGAGTAAGACAGCCGCCTCTGGGTCATCTGTCCCCGCTGTTCCGTCAGCTCCAGGCTCCTCTTCATCTTCTTGGGGCGTCCTCTCTCTCCATCCAGCAGGGGAAGGGGAGAGCCAAGTCCACTGCAGCGGGTTCCAGCTGCCTTCAGCAGATCAGGCAAGTGTCTCTTCATTCTTTTCCTTCACTGGATGAACTGCCTTGTTTGATTCCTGGGGGTGGAGTTCGGTGTTCACAGTCCCCCGAGCTCCCTCCACCTGCTGCAGTAATTAATTATGAACCTGCTACCTTTGTGTCTCCTTCCCCTGAGGGTTGACTATGCCGTCGGATGAAGAGGGAGCCTGCGGGCCTGCAGAGCCTGGATCCAGCCCCGCAGCCACGACATGGGCAGAGGAGGAGGGTGGACTGCAGATTGGAGCCTGTGCCGACGAGCAAGTGTCCCGGGGTCTCCACGGAGGAACAGTCCGACCCGGCAGGTCATGGAGTCCCTGCCATCATGCCGTGCGGGCCCTTGGCATGGACATCTGCATCAGGGAATCTCCAGACTGTGGACTCCATCATGCCGGCTGCGGAGCCCACCGTAGCCAAGTGGGAACCAAATGACGACCTTCTTCCGTCTGAACCCGGCTCGTCGAAGTCCTGGAAGGCGACAGAACTCGAGATCAGGTAAGTGCTCTATTTTGTCTTTCTCCTCTCAATTCTGGAGCATTCTTACCTGTCTCTCGGGGAGACGAGCCGGGTGCAGCTGTCCGCTGCATGCGAGCTCGTCTCACTGGGCTCTATCGCTACCGGTGATCCTGATCCCGGTTCCTCTTCTTCTCCTGAGCCTTCTCCCAGGGTCACTGATGCGGAGTCAATCCCGGTCACTGTGCTGGAGGTTCCGGGTTCGGGTTTGGAGGCCGTTCCTGGTGCTGCACCGACCCAATCGGGGTCCGACGTGGGTGCTACGCTGACCTAGTCGGGGTCCGTCATGGACGCTGCTCTGACCCAGTCGGGGTCCGTCGTGGGTGCGGCATGGTCCTGCTTGGGACCCAATGTGAGCGCAGCGCCAGTCCGTGTGAGGTTCGGAGAAGGAACTGCAGATTCTTCGCCGATCAGTGCCGGACTGGTCCCATCCCCTTCTCCCGTTCCTTTTTCCCTTCCATCTGGGGCTGCTGGGATTCCCCGTAATCGGCTCGGCTCTCCCTCGCTGCTCCTCGCCATAGGGAGGCCGTCTCCAAGTTTTCCCCTGTGGTCCTGGTGGCCTGATGATGCGAGTCGGCCACCTGGAGAACTGTTTTGCCAGTTTGGCGTTCTGGGTCGGCCACCCGACAAACTGAACTTTCTGCTTGGCAACCTGGTCCGGCCGCTGGAGGATCTGTTTCGCCGGGCCTGGGACCAGGGTAGGCCACCCGAACTGATCCGTTTTCTCTTATCAGTCATCTGGATGCAGGCAGACCACCTGAACTTGTTGGGTTTTTTTTTTACTCATTGCACTCTGCCTGTCATCATTCCTGTTTTCCCCCGCCCCTCCCTCCTCTGTGTGATTAGGGATGTTCTTGTTTGAGGTTTTGGACTGTATTGAACTGTTTATCGCCGCTCTTTTGAAGGTGTTTTTTTTTTTTCTTCCTCGATAGTCTGAGATATGCTCTGGTGTTGCCTCTGCCAGTTATTGTTTCTCATTGAACTGTATGTATTCGCCGCTATTTAGCGTGGTTTTTTTCTCCCCCTTCCTCTGTTTGAGGGGTGACATGTGGTTGCCATTTCTTTTCTTCTGGGCCTGTGTATCTTGGTTTTCTTGATGTGGCTTTCCTGTTATTTGCCTTTATTGTTCTGTCGTTCCGCCCGTGCATTATGGAGTTTTTTCTTTTTCTCCCTTGCTCTGTAATTGCTCCATGTTATGTTTTCTGTATTCACCCTTGTCACCTTTTTTGCTCTGTTTCCTTGTCTTGATGGGTTTTTTCTCTCTCTTTATTCTGGTTCTCTCCCTCCTGGCCTTTTCCCCCATCCCCCCACCGCGCCGCATGCCCCACTGTGGGGAAGCCGTTCGGGGGGGAGTACTGTCATGGTCTGAGCGCCGATATCGTCCGCGCTCGGGTCATGCAGTATTTTCCTCCCATTCTGTATTATTCCTTTTGACCCCTCTGAGCTCTTATTCTGACAGCATCTCTGCGGGGCTTCCGGCTGTCAGAGCTGAGGTCGGCTGTGACAGCTGGAATTAATGGAGCTGATGGTGCCCTCGTCAGCTGTGCTATCATCTCACCTATTTAAGAGAGAAGCTTCGGTCTCTCGGGGCTGCGACCTCATTCGTGTACGGATAACGCTGGCCTCCCCAACGTTAGGCTGGAGTCCCTACGTCCCAGATCCAGTCATCTTCTAATTCCTTGCTACTCACTGGAAGTTTATTCCTTAATCTGTGTGTATTGTCAGTGTGTTCTTGCCTTAGTCTTATTTGTGTTTTGCCCCTTGTGGCTCATTATTTTGTACCTTTTGCCCTTATTTAATAAATACGCAAACTCACTGGTCGCCTATAGCGTCTCACTAGCGGTCTGTGAGGGCCGCACCATAACACAAATAGTCAGAAATAGTAAAATCAAAGGTTAACAGACAATGGTCTGACAGTACAGGGTTATGAGGAGACACTACCAGATTTTCTATTTCTATGCCATATGTCAGAACAAGGTCCAACGTATGGTAGAGATAATGGGTAGAATTTCCTACTTTCTGAGAAAACCCAATCGAGTCTAATATTGAATTAAATGCCACATTAAGGCAGTCACTATCTATATCTAAATGTATATTAAAGTCCCCTACTATAATTATTCTATCTGATTTCAGCACTAAATCAGCTAAGAATTTGGCAAATTCGGATAAAAACTCTGAGTAGGTTGATGGAGGACGATAAACTATGGCAAATAAAATTGGGTTTAGCCTAAAATTGCTAAAATGCCCAATACTGAGGACCAGGCCCTCAAAGGAATTATAACATGTTTTTTGCTTTACATTAACTAGTAATTTGGAATGGTAAATTGTTGCTACTCCTCCTTCACGACCAGAACTTCTGGGATTTTGACAGTTTAAATAACCAGAGGGAGTTGATTCATTCAAACCAACATAATCCTCTTGTTCAATTCAACTTTATTTATATAGCGCCATTTCACAACAACAGTCATCTCATAGCACTATCAACTGTAGGGGGGACCCCCACAGTTGCAGAAAGACCCCAGCATTCAGGCGATCCCCTGTGAGCAAGCACTTGGCGATGGTGGAGAGGAAAAACTCCCTTTTAACAGGAAGAAACCTCCAGCAGAACCAGGCTCAGGGAGGGGCAGTCATCTGCTGCGATTGGCTGGGGGGTGAGGGGACAGAGAAGATGAAAAGAACAGACATGTAGAGAGCAAACAGCACGATGGGGACTCAATCTATGGGAGAGAACAAACAGATGTTAATGACCAGCAAAAAAAAAAAAAAAAAAAAATTATTTCATTGAGAGTGAAGAAAGGAAAGGAGTGTGGCCCAGTGCATTATTGGAGGTCGCCCGGCTGACCAAACCTATTAGCAGCATAACTAAGGGAGGGTTCAGAAACACATGATCCCTCCCTAATTGTAGGCTATATCAAAAAGGATCCAAGGTTCCAAGGTTGTCATAGCCAGGAGCGGCACTGGGGTTAAGCTCCCAGTGCTGATAAAATGCTCCTTACGGCGTGCGTCTCGAAAAGCCTCTGACAACTAAGTCCAACTCCTAGCCTGCCCGTGTGGTTTAGTCTTAAGCCCGGCGGAACTGCTTTTACTAATAGGAGAAGGGGCGAGGGCAGATCTCTGGCGCCTTAAAACCAGATGCTTCGGGTAGATGGTGGCTCGTCAACCTGGGAAGGTAGCCCATCTAGGGGAAGGTAAACCCTGATTTCAAACCTCCGCTGCCTTGTGGCACACCCGGTCACGGGAAAGGCTTCGGGAGTCAACCCTGAGGAAAAATCCGGAGTCGGAGCCCCTAAGGCAGTTCTCTGTTGTGCTCAACATCGTTCTGGCAGCTCCTGCGACGGCACTGGTGCCAAACTATAGCAGCCCTGCTGTTCCTTTGGATTCATCAGTGACGTGGAGAGGGGGGACATGCTGCATGGGTAACATCTTGTCCTCCATATCTTCCTGCCCAGGCTTGAATCCTACCAACGCCCAACGCTGGAAGGTAGAACACCGGTGCGCATCGGCCTGTTCAGCCACAGGTGGTGCTGCTCCAGCAGAGTAGACATTTAGGATTCTCTTCCATGGTCATCATAGACCAACGGAGGCCGACGACGATCAAAAAGGAAGGTTTCAGCCCTATTCTTAAAAACAGAGATCGAGTCTGACTCGCGAATCCAAATTGGCAGCTGGTTCCACAGGAGAGGAGCTTGATAACTGAAGGCTCTGCCTCCCATGATACTTTTGGAGATTCTAGGTATTACAAGTAATCCTGCATTTTGGGAGCGTAGTGCTCTGTTAGGATGATACAGTAGTATCAGATCTTTTAAATAAAAAGGAGCCTGATTGTTTAGAGCTTTGTAAGTAAGAAGAAGGATTTTAAACTTAATTCTAAACTCTATGGGAAGCCAATGAAGGGAGGCCAGAACCGGAGAGATATGATCTCTCTTTCTAGTACCTGTTAAAACTCTTGCTGCAGCATTTTGGATCAGCTGAAGACTTTTTAAAGATGTTTTAGGACAGCCTGATGATAAAGAACTACAATAATCTAATCTCGAGCCAACAAAAGCATGGATCAGTTTCTCAGCATCACTCTGAGACAAGATGCTCCTAATCTTGGCAATATTATGCAAATGATAGAAGGCAGTCTTAGAAACAAATTTAATATGTTAATTGAAGGACAAATAAGATAAGATAAGATAAGATAAGATAAGCCTTTATTAGTCCCACAACGGGGAAATTCCAGGATTGCAACAGCACAGGGATAGCAACACTCAGAGCAACAATCAGAAGGCAAGAAAAAACAAGCAAGCAAGAGCAGCTAATATACATATGTACATATTACTATAAAATATACTGTATATATACACACACACACACACAGACACACAGTGCAGAGCATTGTAGCTGGATGGAATAAATATATGAATATATGAACACACAGTGCAGAGCATTGTAGCTAGATGGAATAAATATGTAAATATATAAACACCCACAGTATGGAGCATTGCAGCTAGGTGGAATAAATATGCAAGTATATAAACACACACAGTGCGGAGCAATGTAGCTAGATGGAATAATATGTAGATATATAAAAACACAGTGCGGAGCATTGTAGCTAGATGGAATAAATATATAGATATATAAATATAAACACACCCAGTGCAGAGCATTGTAGCTAGATGGAATAAATATGTAAATATATAAACACACACAGTGCAGAGCATTGTTGCTAGGTGGGATGAAACAGCATAACCGTCTATTTAGTTATCCTACATGGTATGATTATGTGCCCATACATATTCTCACCCTCCATAGTGACCGGTATGTTCCTAGTTGTATGCCGGAGGGGACCATTGTGTAAGTCTATTGCATCTTTTGCATTCAAAAAAAACTATTAGTTTGTTACGTCTTTTTGCTATCTCTGCGAGCAGCCCTGCTTAGGTTGTACAGTCTGACAGCCGTTGGTAGGAAGGACCTACGAAACCTCTCGGTTGTGCACCTGGGATGATGTAGTCTGCTGCTAAATGAGCTCCTCAGTGCATCCAGTATGTCCTGCATAGGGTGGAACTCGGACTCCAGCAGAGATGACAGTTTAGCCACCGTCCTTCTCTCTCCTATCTCCTCCATCGGATCAAGGCGTTGCCCCAGGACAGAGCTAGCTTTCTTAATCAGTTTGTTCAGTCTCTTCCTATCGGCTGCAGTAATGCCACTGCCCCAGCAGACCACTCCAAAAGTGATGGCTGATGCCACCACCGTGTCATAGAATGACTTCAGCAGCGCCCCTTGAACACCAAAAGACCTGAGTCTCCTCAGCAGGAACAGCCTGCGCTGTCCCTTCTTGTAGAGTGCGTCAGTATTGTGTGACCAGTCTAGTTTATTGTTCAGATGAATACCCAGGTACTTGTAGGATGTCACCATCTCGATGTCTGTTCCCTGTATATTTACTGGTGCTGTGAGGGGCTGCCCATGCCTGCGGCAGTCCACCACCAGCTCCTTAGTTTTCCTCGCGTTGATCTGGAGGCAGTTCCGATGGCACCAGTCCACAAAGTCCTGGATAAGCCCTCTGTACTCAGCTTCATCTCCGCTGGAGATGAGACCAACGATCGCAGAGTCATCAGAGAACTTCTGTAGATGGCAATGTGTTGTGTTGTGTGAGAAGTCCGCAGTATAAAGAGTGAACAAGAAGGGAGCCAGCACCGTTCCCTGGGGGGCCCCCGTGCTACTGATGATCGTGTCGGAAACACAGTCCCGGGTTCTCACAAACTGAGGCCGGTTCGTGAGGTAGTCCAGGATCCATGATGACAGGTGCTGGTCCACCCCTGCGCGCAGCAGCTTGTCCTTCAGGATCATCGGTTGGATGGTGTTGAAAGCACTGGAAAAGTCAAAGAACATGATCCTCACCATATTCCCGGGCTTCTCCAGGTGGGACAGAGAACGGTGAAGGAGGAAGATCACCGCATCCTCCACCCCAATGCCATGCTGGTAGGCGAACTGGAGTGGATCCATCGCTGGTTCCACCAGGGGGCGGAGATGAGCAAGGAGCAGTCTCTCCAGGGTCTTCATCAAGTGGGACGTCAAGGCCACCGGTCTGAAGCTGTTCAGGTCTTTGGGGTGGGAAGTTTTTGGTACAGGTACCACACAAGATGTTTTCCACAGCTGTGGTACCCTCCCCAGTTTCAGGCTCATGTTGAAGATATACGTCACAATCCCACACAGCTGGTCTGCACAGGACTTGAGGAGCTTTGCGCTGATGCCGTCCGGTCCCGACGCCTTCCTCGCCTTGATCTTCCTCAGCTCCGTCCTCACCTGGGTCTTGGTCAGGGTCAGGATGGGGGGCTGTGTGTTGGGAGTGGGGGGGGGTGTCGGTGGAGTGGGGAGTGGGTAGCAGGACTTGATTTCTTAGAGGCAGCAGTGGTTGTTGTGCAGACAGGGGGGAGGGCGGTTGGTCAAATCTATTGAAAAACAGATTCAGGTTGTTCGCCCACTCCCTGCCCCCCGTGGCCTGGGGGGAGGTATTCTGGAGCCCCGAGATGGTTTTGAGGTTTCTCCAGACCCCGCTGATGTCGCTCTGTTGCAGCTTGTCCTCCATCTTCTTCCTGAAGCTGTCCTTGCCTTCTCTGATCTTTCTCCTCAGCTCCCTCTGTACGGACTTCAGCATCTCCCTGTTCCCCGACCTGAAGATCCTCTTCTTCTCTCTCAGAAGTGTTTTTATCTCAGGGTTGATCCAGGGTTTGTTGTTTGAGTGACGCCGTATGGTCTTGGTGGGAACGGATTTGTCCACACAGAAGCTGAGGTAGCCCGTGAAGGTGTGAATGAGGCCATCGATGTCCTCACCATGTGGATCGCAGAGCTGCTTCCAGGCAGTGGCTTCAAAACAGTCCTTTAGAGTGTCCATTGTCTCCTCAGACCATAACTCCACAGTGTGCATGGCCGGAGGTTGTCTGTGCACTAGGGGTTTGTACACCGGTCGGAGATGAACCAAGTTGTGATCCGATCTCCCAAGTGGGGGGAGTTGTGATGAGGTGTACGCCTCCTTAGTGTTTGCGTAGAACAAATCCAGTGTTTTATTGTCTCTAGTGTGGCATGTGACATACTGGGTGAAAGTGGGCAGAATGGGAGACAGTGAAATGTGGTTGAAATCGCCTGAGATGAGGAGAAGAGCATCTGGGTGTTCTGTCTGCAGCCTGCTGGTTACTGAATGGATGACGTCACGCGCTGTCCCAGCGTTCGCCGTCGGATTTGCATAAACAACAATGCAGATCACGTGTGAGTGTTCTCTCGGGAGATATGTAGGCCTCATGCTAACAGCTAGCAACTCAATGTCTTTGCTGCAGTGTCGTTGTTTAACAGTGATATGTCCCGGTCTGCACCAGTTGTTGTTAACATACATGATCACTCCACCGCCCCTAGTTTTGCCACTCTCTGGTGTTCGGTCAGCTCGTATCATGTGAAAACCCTCCAGCTCAATGTTAGCATCTGCTGCTAGTTCAGTTAGCCACGTCTCAGTAAACAAAAGGAGAGAGCACTCCCGGTAAGTGCTATCATAACGGGAGATAGCCGCTAGCTCATCTAACTTTCCCAGTATCGACCGTACATTTCCCATGACAACAGATGGAAGGGAGGGTCTGTACCTTATATTTTTTGTCCTCCGCCTTACTCCAGCCCGGCAGCCGCGGCGTTTTCGCCTCAGTTCTCTCGGTATGTCGAGTATTTCCAGTGGGACCGGGTGGCGGTTAAATGCTAGCAGCTCTTCCCTGTTATATCGTATCCTGCTATAAACAGTGGCTCCGTCCACCGGCTCAGGAGACATTTGGGATGATCTGTGTGTCCGTGATATAAGTGGGGTGAAAAAAAAAAAAAAAGTGATCAAAAGAGAGAGGAAGGGAAAAAAAAACTCGGAATCGAGCCGCTGTTGCAAAAGGCAGCCGACTGGTGTGGCGCCGAGAGGAGAGAAATCTTGATCAAAAATAATTCCAAGGTTCCTTACAGAGCTATTAAGAGAAAGCGTAACCGCATCCAAACTGAAAGTTTGATTTGGAAAGGTATTTCTAAGGTTTTTTGGACCAACAAGAATGACTTCAGTCTTATCTGAATTTAATAGCAGGAAATTACAAGTCATCCAAACTTTGATTTCCTTAAGACAGGCTTCAAACTTGGCTAATTGATTACTATCATCGGGCTTCATTGACAGGTATAATTGTGTGTCATCTGCATAACAATGAAAATGTATACAGTGCTTTCTAATAATGTTGCCTAACGGAAGCATATATAAACTAAAAAGAGTAGGACCTAGCACAGATCCCTGTGGAACTCCATGACTAAGCTATGAGTTGAAAGAAAACTCATTATTGACATGAACAAACAGGAACCTATCAGATAAATAAGATCTAAACCACTGCAACGAAGTTCCATTAAGTCCAACATAGTGTTCTAATCTATCAAGCAGAATATTATGATTGATAGTATCAAAAGCTGCACTAAGGTCTAAAAAGACAAGTACAGAAACAAGTCCATTATCAGATGTGATGAGGAGGTCATTAGTGACCTTCGCTAAGGCTGTTTCAGTACTTTTGCAGCGGATGATAAAAAAATATAAGCAGCGATGCTATGGTTTTAAGTAGAGTTTTATTATATCATACCGCCGTCACGAGCTCCGCTCCCAGCGCCGTGCATGTGCGCCGGGAGCGAGCCCAAGTGGCTCTCAGAGGAGGAGGACACAAAGTCTGTGTCCAGCAGCAGCAGTTGCAGAAGTGAGATTGAGAGGGTTTGCGTTACAGAGTTGCAGCATATATACCCAACTACAACAATACATCAAAGAGCAGATTCACAGCAGTTGGTACGATCAAAGGGACTGCAGAACAGGCATGAGATATTTGCATTTGAAAGACCTACATAACAATAGGCAGATTTGCTAGCCTCTGCTCCAGGTGTAGGACAAAGAGGTTACAAGGCACATCTACATATTGATCTCAGCCTCTAGGTCACAGTAAGGACAGGACGCATGAACACTATACATGAATGGCACATTACATCACAATACACGCATGGCACATTACATCTCAGTAGTGCAGCGGGAAAAACCAAGAGAAGAGAGCTGACTGTCCTGTGTGTTGTGGGGGGGTTGAATCAACCCGCCACATGCTCCCCCCCAGAGGGCACGGCAGGGGGCCGAGACCTCGATGATCCATCTATGGGAGCGAGCTGTGGGAGAAGCTTGCTGCAGGCGGAGGGGGAGGGAGGGGAGGGGTAGTAAGTGCCGGCAGGGGGACAGTGAAATCGTCCGAGCCGCGCAAAAATTGCTTGTGGGTCCGCGATGTCGAAGGGCTGTCCCGTTGAACGTGCAGAGGTCCACAAGAAGAAAAATTAGTCTCTGGCTCGTCTCGTGGCCATGAAGAAAACAGGAGCAGCGAGGCTGCGTAGCGGCTGTAAGAGAAAAAAAAAAGAAGCAGAGGGACTTGGCTTGTTGGCTCTAGGTGCGGGCACAGCCCTAAAGCCCCCCGGGAACAGCTGACGGCTGAAATCCCTTATGTGCCGTGGCTGAGACCATTAGAAAATCCAGTGGCGAGCTGCATGCTTGCTTCAGGTGAATGAGCAGCCCTGAAGGTTCTGTGAGCAGCGGCGGAGGACGATGGCAGTCTCTGGAGCCGTTATTTGTCCCGTGTGTGATGCGCCGTCCTCGTAACTCCCCGGTGCTTGCGCCGGGGCTCGTGCGTGGGTGGACCAGCTGGAGAGGCGAGTCAGGGTGCAGAATCTTGGTGGAGATCGGCGCAGACGGCGCCAATAAAATCCGGATTGAGCTGTGGCTGCAGATTGGCCATGGTGCGTTGGAGCGGTGAGAGGAAATAGACGATCTTTTGTCCCTCAGGCTCGTGCAGATGCGTTGGAGCGGTGGGAGGGAATAGACGATCTTTGCCACCGCTCGGCCGTGGTGCGTTCAGGTCCACGCGTTGCGTTCTCCACCGGCCATGGAGGTCGCCGTCGTGGAGAGGGAACGAGGTGCCTGCGCTCTCGTGTGGAGGAGCTGCGAGCGCGGCCAGTCCAGCTTGGATGAGCAGATCTCAGACGTGGAGATCTCATCATGAAGAACGGGTCACCAGCGCAGCTGTCCAGATCAGAAGGTTGCATCGCACAAAGCGTGTGCGTCTTCGGGGTAACCAGTGAAGCGTTCACTGGCAGCGTGTTCTTTTCTGCCTTCAGGTCATTGTGCGTTGGGGTGGCGAGAGGGAGGAGACGTCTTGTGTCCCTCGGCTGGTTCAGCGTGGATGTCCAGACCAGAAGGCTGCGTCGCACAAAGCGTGTGAGTCTTCGGGGTCACCAGTGCAGCGGATGATAAAAAATATAAGCAGCGATGCTGTGGTTTTAAGTAGAGTTTTATTATATCATACCGCCGTCACGAGCTCCGCTCCAGGCGCCATGCATGCGTGCCGGGAGCAAGCCCAAGCGGCTCTCAGAGGAGGAGGACACAAAATCTGTGTCCAGCAGCAGCAGTTGCAGAAGTGAGATTGAGAGGGTTTGCGTTACAGAGTTGCAGCATATATACCCAACTACAACAATACATCAAAGAGCAGATTCACAGCAGTTGGTACGATCAAAGGGACTGCAGAACAGGCATGAGATATTTGCATTTGAAAGACCTACATAACAATAGGCAGATGCAGCCTCTGCTCCAGCTTGCAGGACAAAGAGGTTACAAGGCACATCTACATATTGATCTCAGCCTCTAGGTCACAGTAAGGACAGGACGCATGAACACTATACATGAATGGCACATTACATCACAATACATGAATGGCACATTGCATCACAATACACGCATGGTACATTGCATCACAATACATGAATGGCACATTACATCTCAGTAGTGCAGCGGGAAAAACCAAGAGAAGAGAGCTGACTGTCCTGTGTGTTGTGGGGGGGGTTGAATCAACCCGCCACACTATGATGGAAGTAAAGTAAACCATTTCCCTGCAGGTGGTCAAGTAATTGCGTAGCAACAACTCTTTCTAAGATTTTTGAAATGAAAGGGAGATTAGAGATTGGTCTATAGTTAGCTAAAGCTCCTGGATCTAGCGTTGGCTTTTTGAGTAAGGGTTTAATTACAGCCGTTTTAAAAGCCTGCGGTACATGGCCTAAAGTTAATGAAGAATTGATTATATGAAGAATAAAGCTACCAATAAGTGGGAAGACTTTTTTAAATAACCTGGTAGGAATAGGGTCTAAAAGACAAGTTGAAGGCTTGGATGAGGAAACTATTTTGTCTAACTCACAAAGGTCGATTGGAGTAAACTCATCAAGACAGACATCAATAGAAGGAGTTGTAGTAGTTACAGTATTTAAGTTAACTGTGGGAAGACTCTGATTGACTTTATCTCTGATGGATGAAATTTTATTATTGAAAAAGTTCATAAAGTCCTGACTAGACTAACCAAGTCTCTGTAAGGGATATTAAATCAATCTGATGATCAAATAACAGATCATGGACTAGCAGAGACTTGGGAGTTAGAAACCTAATAATTAATAAACTGTGGAGATTGTGTGGAAAGGATGAGGCAGAGTTATTTCTCAGGTTCCATTTTATTCACAACACACTCTCCAACATTCAAAAGCAGAAGGAGGAAAAAACCCCAACATCTGCCAGTTTTATACCCCTGACATCAAAGTACAAAATCCCATTGTCTTTAAATCCCAAACACAATGCATCCCCCCTGCAGTTCCTCTCTCTTCCACCCAAACCTCGGTGGTCAGGAAATCATTCATGTCCATCTCTTTGCATATCAAAAGGCCAACTCTCACATCCTCCTCTTCTCCCCAGGCGGTCCAGAACTTTTGTTCATCTTCAGACGTGAAGCCAAAATAAGCACACAGGAATATACATGAGAGCATATGAACAGTCATATGCATGTGAGCCCGTGAAACTACATATGTGCACCACATATAACCCCCCCCCCCCAAACGTCTAAGATGGAACAAACAAACACAGATTGCATGTCATAATAAAATCGCCACACATCAGTCCACATGCTGTCTTGGTCTCAACCATCTGCCGTATCTGCTGCAGGCGGGCTTAACCTCTTCCGCAGTGTCCTCCTGCTGTGGAGCTGCTGTCTGGGGATTAAAACTGTTAGTCAATCTCTGTGAGTGTACTGGGGAATGCTCCCTAGGGGGTCTACCCCGTCGCGGGGCCCTCGCCAACTGCACAGTTTCGTCAGCCATCACAAAAGCAGGTTTGAGTCTGTCTATGCCAATCATCTCCTTTCTGCCCCCCAAATCTAGCAAAAAATGCTTATCACCTGTTTCTAGCACTGACACTAAATGGTCCATCGTAAGGTGGTCGCAGAGCTGTGCGGTGGGCATCATGTCTGACAAAAACAAACTCCGCATTTTTTAAAGCTTTAGGCACAAAAACACGCGGAAAACTGTGGTGAATGGGGCCAGGTAGGACACTCGGGCCATTGCTATTCTGCAACCGCTGAGCCGAGGAGAACTCTGGCGCTGGGTTGTCAGGGAGAAATTCTCCAGGCAGCCGAAGTGGCTGTGCGAACACTAGCTCCGCTGGAGAGGCGTCTAAATCCTCTTTAGGTGCAGAACGCAACCCCAATAGAACCCATGGTAGTTTGTCTACCCAATTTGCATCCGTAAGCGACGCTCTGAGAGCCGCCTTCAGCGACCTGTGAAAACGTTTGCATAACCCGTTAGCCTGCGGGTGATACGCGGTCATGCGGTGGATCGTTGCCCCCAGGCTGCGGGCCATCGCTGACCAAATTTCGGAAACAAATTGTGGGCCTCTGTCAGACGTAATATCCGATGGAACTCCAAAACCCGCTACCCATGCAGTTAAAAAAGCGCACGCCACCTCCTCGGCTGTGGTTGATGACAGGGGAACCACTTCTGGCCAGCGCGTGGTGCGGTCAACCATTGTCAGAAGATGTGTGCACCCTTGCGAGGGAGGTAGGGGGCCTACGAGGTCCACATGGACATGATCAAACCTTTTAGCTGGAATATGAAACGGCTCCAAAGGAGCTCTCATGTGTCTATGCACTTTGGACCGCTGACAGGCCATGCAGGCTGCCGCCCACTCTCTAACTTGCTTGCACAGGCCCGGCCATACAAATTTCTCCCCTACCATTTTGACCGAAGCGCGCACCCCCGGGTGTGCCAGCGAATGGATCAAGTCAAAAACGCGGCGGCGCCACGAGGCTGGAACCACCAGAGGGGGTCGCCCGGTGGAAACATCGCAGATTAGGGGGGGGCATACCGTCTTGCAGCACCCTGTCCTCCAGCCTTAACGCTGTTGGTCCAGACTGGAGTGCGCACACGTCCGCGTCGCCGCCCTGCTCCGCGGCCATGGCTGCGTAATCTATCCCTACGCGGACTGGGGCCGCGCGCACTTCTGCGCCGCTACCCTGGTCCGCGGCAACAGCTGCGAAATCTACCTCTACGTGGGCTGGAGCAGCCACGGCACGCGAGAGGCAGTCTGCCACTACGTTAAGTTTACCCGCTACATGCTGGATATCGGTAGTGAACTCCGAAATTGCGGCCAGCTGTCTCTGTTGCCGGCCCGACCAAGGTTCCGAAATCTTGGCCATCGCAAAAGTCAGCGGCTTGTGGTCAACGAATGCAGTGAAACGGCGTCCCTCCAGCCAAAACTGGAAGTGACGAATAGCCAAATGGAGAGCTAACAGCTCCCTGTCGAATGCGCTGTATTTTCGCTCACTATCGCGCAAAGTCTTGCTGAAAAACGCGAGCGGCTGCCAGGCTCCAGCCACATACTGTTCAACAACTGCTCCTATGGCCACATCTGACACGTCAGTAGTGAGCGCCATGCGGGCCGTTGGGACTGGCTGCGCTAACAACGCAGCGTTTGCCAAGGCTGTTTTGACTTCAGAGAATGCGCGCTCCCGCTCGGGAGACCATTCGATTTTATTTGCGGGTTTTTGTTTTTTAAGCGCAGCGTACAATGGTTGCATGAGCTGCACCACGCGGGGGAGGAAACGGTTATAAAAATTCACCATTCCCAAAAACTCCTGTAACGCTTTGACCGTTTGTGGCTGGGGAAAATTTGCCACCGCGCGCACCTTGTCAGGTAGAGGGACTGCTCCTTCGGGAGAGACGCGATGCCCCAAAAAATCAATCTGCACCACCCCGAACTGACACTTCGCTGGGTTGATTATTAGCCCGTGCTCCGCCAACCTCCGGAAAACTGCCGTGAGGTGGTTTTCGTGTTCATCTTCGGACGCACTGGCTACCAAAATGTCGTCCAGGTAGACGAACACGAAAGGGAGATTGTGCAACACCGCATCCATCATGCGTTGGAAAGTCTGTACTGCGCCTTTAAGCTCAAACGGCATGCGCAAAAACTCAAAAAGCCCGAAAGGAGTTATTACCGCTGTTTTGGGTATGTCCTCAGCACGTACTGGGACCTGATGATAACTGCGCACCAAGTCTATCTTAGAAAAAACGCGCGTCCCCGCCAAATGAACTGAAAAATCCTGGATATGTGGGATTGGGTAGCGGTCGTGTGCTGTAGCATTGTTCAGCCTGCGAAAATCACCGCACGGCCGCCACGAGCCATCAGTTTTAGGGACCATGTGAAGCGGTGAAGCCCAAGGGCTCTTTGAATGTCGGATGATGCCCAATTTTTCCAGGTTGGCGAATTCCTCGCGCGCTATGGCCAGTTTAGCTGAATCCAAGCGCCGAGCTTTTGCAAAAACGGGCGGTCCTGTGGTAGTAATAAAATGCTCCACCCCATGTTTAGCCACGGTCGCCGAAAACATTGGCACCGTGAGTGCTGGAAACCGAGTGAGGAGTGTGTGGAACTTACCACCTGCAGCTGTGACATTGGCTTGTGCTGTTGGCGGGGCCACTCGCGCTGTGCAGGGAATAGAAGAAAAAGAGAGTGCATTAACCAGGCATCTGTTAGCAAGATCGACCAACAAACCATGTGAGCACAGAAAATCAGGACCTAACATGTTGAAATTGACTGCCGCTATGACGAAAGTCCACTCAAATGTGCGGCCGTGTAAAGACAGAGACAGGGTCTTCTCTCCAAAGGTCTTAATTGCCGAGCCGTTCGCTGCTGACACCACAGGGCCACTGGAAAATGCCAGCCGGTCAGCGTAGGAAGGTGTGATGAAACTCAGCTGGGAGCCTGTGTCCACGAGGAAGTGCCTCCCCGATCGCGTGCCCCTCAAGTAGAGCAGCTTGTTCTCCTCACCGAGAGCCGCAGCTGCTACCGACTCTCGGTCTTGGCGTTTCCCGAGCGCTTGAATTGGCACGGTGGAATGCACTTGCGTGCCCCCTCGGCTAAACGGCGAGGGTAAAAGCAAAGGACGTCATCCACTCCGCGCCTCCTGGCCCCCGCCACTGCCGTCGTCGGTGAGTCTGGTTCTGCAGCCTCTGGCCCCCCGCCATCTCCGGATGTTGTGCCCAGCTCCCGCTGCTGCGGTCGTGGCCGTGTGTCGTCTATGGGCGTCGACGAGTCGTTGCGCCTCCTGGCCCAGCTCGTGGTAGTCTCGGTGGGCCAGCAGCTGTGAACTGGCCAGGGTAACTCTCACCACTGGCAGTAATGCCCTGAGGAAAAGGTGGGCGAAAATAAAGCCATCATCTTTGGCGTCTCTCAAACTCAGCATCTTCGCCATCAGGTCTGCAGGTCTGTCGACCTCACACTCAGTCAACGTCAGGAGCTTTTCTGCTCGCTCTCCCAGCGAGGGGGTGAAAAAACGGATGAGAGCAGCCTTCAAAGTGCCGTACTTGTCGTTGTCTGGCGGGTGGTTGATCAGGTTCTCTACACGCTGGGCTGTGTGGTTGTCCAGCTTTGCAACTACATGGAAGAACTTCGTGGCGTCTGCCGAAACCTTCTGAAGATGGAACTGTGTCTCAACTGCGTTAAACCAGGAGCGCGGACTGTTCTGCCAGAAGTCCGGAAGCTGGACTGTGGTAGCTGCATTAGCTTGGCTGGCTCCTGATGAGTCCGGTGCAGGAGAATCGTCTCCGGCCATAATACGTCTTAAGGTCACCAGTGTGGAGATTGTGTGGAAAGGATGAGGCAGAGTTATTTCTCAGGTTCCATTTTATTCACAACACATTGTCCAACATTCAAAAGCAGAAGAAGGAAAAACTCCCAACATCTGCCAGTCTTATACCCCTGACATCAAAGCACACAATCCCATTGTCTTTAAATCCCAAACACAATGCATCCCCCCTGCAGTTCCTCTCTCTTCCACCCAAACCTGGGTGGTCAGGAAATCATTCATGTCCATCTCTTTGCATATCAAAAGGCCAACTCTCTCGTTCTCCTCTTCTCCCCAGGAGGTCCAGACCTTTTGTTCTTCTTCAGACGTGAAGCCAAAATAAGCACACAGGAATATACTGTACATGAGAGCATATGAACAGTCATATACATGTGAGCCCGTGAAACTACATATGTGCACCACAAAACCACATTTAATTTTTAAATTATGAGGAGGAACAGAGGCCAAATCATTAAATGTAGAGGCTTCATGTTTAATTTGAGTTTTACCAACTTTTTGTTTAATCACTTTGGGATGCTTATATATTATATTTTTATTTGCTTTGCAGACAATGATTCTCTGATGGGGAAGACAGGGGCTAAGTTGAGGGGTGGCGAATGAAGCGGAGCTGCAGAGAGGCGTGTATGACTGTGACTCTTCTTCCTGGTCACAACTCTGAGTTGTCAAGGTTTTGGAAATTTGGATAAAAATGATGCCAGATTGTTAGATAAATGAGACGCACCATCCAAAGTGGGATGGACGCCGTCTCGTCTAACAAGACCAGGATTTCCCCAAAATGAGTTCCAATTGTCAATGTAGCTCACATTGTTTGCAGGACACCACACAGACAGCCAGCGGTTGAAGGATGACAAGCGGCTAAACATGTCATCACTGGTCAGATTGGGGAGGGGCCCAGAGAATACTACAGAGGCAGACATTGTTTTGGCAAAGTCACACACCGATTCCACATTAAGTTTTGAGACTTCCGACTGCCGGAGTCAGATGCCATTAATGCCGGCGTGGATCATGAACACAGGTGTCCCACAAGGTTGTGTTCTCAGCTCCATCCTCTACAGTCTCTTCACCCATGACTATGTTGCCTCCGACAAGGACAATATCATCTTAAAGTTTGCGGATGACACAGTAGTGATAGGACGCACCACTGGTGGTGATTTAGCATCTACAGGAGGGAGGTGGCCAGTCTGGTGTCATGGTGTGAGGACAACAACCTCACCCTCAACACAGACAAGACAAAGGAGATGATAGTGGACATGAGGAAAAGGAGGAGGAGACCCCATAGACCGCTGTTCATCCGGAAGCTTGAGGTGGAGAGGGTGAGGAGCTTTAAATACCTGGGCATCCACATCAGCGAGGATCTTACAGGGGCACAAACCACCACAGAGCTGGTTAAGAGAGCTCAACAGTGGCTGTACTTTCTGAGGAGGCTGAAGAAGTTCGGCATGTCCTCCAGGATCCTCAACAATTTCTACAGCTGCATCATCAAGAGCATCTTGACCAACTACACCACTGCGTGGTACGGCAGCACCACAGCCCTGGACTGCAAACAGCTGCAGAGAGTGGTGAAGACAGTGGAGAAGATCATCAGGACTCCACTCCCCTCTCTGCAGAGCATCTACCACTGCAGAGTCTAAAGGAGAGCTGACACCATTCTCCAGGACCCCACCCACCCCCAGCACAGAATGTTCACACTTCTACCCTCAGGCCGGAGGTACAGAAGTGTGTAATGCAGGACAACCAGATTGAAAAACTCCTTCTTTCCCACTACTATCAGACTCCTGAATAAATAATAACTCCAGACACAGCTTTGCAAATAGGAATTCACACACTGGTTGCTAAATTTGCACATTGCTCACTTGCACATTGTACATAGTCTCACCTCGTTTCATGTCCATATCATCTCTGCTGCTAAATTATCATTGCACAGTCTACTGGGTCTTATCATTACTGAGAAATTTTCACACTGGGTGCTAATTTGTACATTGTTCATTTGCACATTGCTCATTTGCACACTGTGTGTAGGCTTATGCCATCTCAGGTTCATATCATCTCTGATATTAATATACCATTGTCCATTATATTCATCCAGTCAATTTTCAATCTTCTTGTTTCCTCTAGTTTAACTGCTTTAACTGTCCTAATTGCCTAATGTGTGTTATTAGTATTCATTAGTATTAGTACTTAGTGTTAAGGTGTGTTTAAGGTGTCCTAATAGTGTTATTAGTGTGTTATTAGTATTCATTAGTATTAGGTGTGTTATTACCTTATTAGCATTGAAGTGTATCTATTACCTTGTGGTGGGCAGTGGTTTGCTCTCCTTGGCGCCTCTGGCGGCTGGCTTTGCCCTGACCATGAGGGGTTTCTGTGACTGACTGGGACCGGTGTCCGGGGAGCCTGTTCCAGGGTTGCTGTGTGTCTGACCCAGGGGGGTTGGTGGGGGGGCTGTGGGGTGGTCCGGAGGGTGGGGGTGGCCCTGGGCCGTCTGGCCTTGTTTCCCGGGTGGGGCTGGGTCTGGCCCTGGGCACCTGGTGCTGGGGGGGGGGGGGGCGCATTCCCCCTCTGGGTCGGGGTCGGGTGTGCGTCGGTGGTGTGGGCCAGCCCCAGCGCATCCTTGCACAGTGGGGTTTTGCCCTCTACAGGACCCTAGCAGTGTTCTGGGACGGGTGTCTGCATCCTGGGGTGGGGGTGGGGGGTTGTCTTCCCCGTCCTCTAGGGCCTGCGGGTGTGGGTGCATATGTGTATGTGTGTGAGTGTGTGTGCGCATGCAGGTGCATGTTAGTGTGGGTGTGAGTGGGTACGTGCATGTGTGTGAGTGTGTGTGGATGTGGGTGCGTGCGCTTGTGTGTGGGCATGTGGGGCTGTGTGTGGGTGTAGGTGGGCATGTGTGATGGTGAGCATGTGTGTGTGTGTGTGTGTGTGTGTATCAGTGAGGATACCTGTGGGTGGATGTGCGGGGGTGGAGGGTGTGTGTATGGGTGGGGGAACCTTGTTGGGTGGTGGGGGTGGGGCGGACCAGCTAGTGGCCTGGGGGTTGGCGATTTGGGGCCTGCTTGTCCCGGCCGCCCTGCCGTTGCGTCACAGGGTGGGGCGTTTTGTCGCATTGCCCCTGGTGTCTTTGGCGCTGGGTGTGTGTGGGTGCTCAGGGGTGGTCAGGGGGGCCGTCGGCGCGGGTTGGTGGCCATGTTGCCATCGGGCTGCTCCAGGGTGGCTGTGGCTGCAGGGCAGACTGCTGCTGTTGGTGTGTATCTGCAGTGGGTGGTTGGTGGGCTTGTGGCAGGTGCTCAAGGGTATAGCTTGGCATGTGGGGCATCAGATGGGTCTGGCCCATTGTTCACTATTGTGACTATTGTTGTTGTGCTTGCTCGTGCATACAAGATGAATGGAAATGGGTGTGGCTGTTCCATCATGTTTGTGGTGCTGGGAGAGCCAGGGCACGATGCTGGTGGGTCCTGGGTTGCTCGGCCTGGAGACCTTTGCCCTAGGTTGGGATTTGGGGGCAGTGGGTGGCTTCCTGACAAAGGGTGGAGATGCTTGGCTTTCCTGGGGCTTGTTGACCTTGGATGTTTGTGCCCTGTGGGGGTTGGTGGCACTGCCTTGCCTGCTTGGTGTTTCTTGGGGGGGGTAAGTTGCTGCGACTGACCGCCTTCTTCATATGTTTCCTGACAAACCACTCACATGCACACATTTATTTTGCACACATTCTCATATGCATGCACATGGACGCACATGCACAAATTTCTCCCTTTAACAGGACCAGATGCCAGACTCATGGTGAGACCTCTTTGTGAGAAAAGCAGTCTATCTTCTGTTTGTTTTAGTTGTTGGTTTGTTTGTCTTTTTTGTCTATCCCACTCCCTTTTCTTTCCCCCTCCCCACATTTCCATTCCCCATTCCTCATCCTGTCGGGTCCTTCATGGGTAAAATAATTTAAACAAAGTATTAAAAGTTATTACAAGAGGAGTTTACAACAATATACAGTACATAGATATGTACTGTATAAAGCTCCTTTTGGCAAAGTAAATCTGTTTTGGCACAATAAGGGTAACAGATTTCTGTTCTGCTCACCGAGCTGCCTAACAGGACAAGGGGAAAAAATGCATTTTGTATTTATTCAGGTTATCTTTCAATTCAATTCAACTTTATTTATATAGTGCAGTTTCACAACAACAGTCATCTCATAGCACTTTCAACTGTAGGGGAAACCCCTACAGTTGCAGAAAGACCCCAGCAATCATGCGATCCCCTGTGAGCAAGTGCTTGGCAATGGTGGAGAGGAAAAACTCCCTTTTAACAGGAAGAAACCTCCAGCAGAACCAGGCTCAGGGAGGGGTAGTCATCTGCTGCGACTGGCTGGGGGGTGAGGGGATAGAGAAGATGAAAAGAACAGACATGTAGAGAGCAAACATTAAAGGAGTGAAGCCAAGTACATTATTGGAGGTCCCCCGGCAGTCTAAATCTATTAGCAGCATAACTAAGGGAGGGTTAAGAGACACATGATCCCTCCCTAATTGTAGGTTATATCAAAAAGGAAGGTTTTAACCCGATTCTTAAAAACAGAGATCGAGTCTGACTCCCGAATCCAGATTGGCAGCTGGTTCCACAGGAGGGGAGCTTGATAGCTGAAGGTTCTGCCCCCCATTGTACTTTTGGAGATTCTAGGTATTCCAAGTAATCCAGCATTTTGGGAACGTAGTGCTCTGTTAGGATAATAGGGTAATATCAGATCTTTTAAATAAAAAGGGGCCTGACTGTTTAGAGCTTTGTAAGTGAGAAGAAGGATTTTTAAACTTAATTCTAAACTCTATGGGAAGCCAATGAAGGGAGACCAGAATCGGAGAGATATGATCTCTCTTTCTAGTACCTGTTAAAACTCTTGCAGCAGCATTTTGGATCAACTGACGACTTTTTAAAGATGTTTTAGGACAACCTGATAATAAAGAGTTACAATAATCTAATCTAGAGCTAACAAAAGTGTGGATCAGTTTCTCAGCATTATTCTGAGACAAGATGTTCCTAATCTTGGCAATATTATGAAATGATAGAAGGTAGTCTTAGAAACAAATTTAATATGTGAATTAAAAAATAGATCTTGATCAAAAATAACTCCAAGGTTCCTCACAGAGCTATTAAGAGAAAGAGTAATCACATCCAAACTAAGAGTTTGATTTGAAAAGGTATTTCTAAGATTTTTTGGACCAACAAGAATGACTTCAGTCTTATCTGAACTTAATAGCTGGAAATTACAATTCATCCAAGCTTTGATTTCCTTAAGACAGGCGTCCAGCTTGGCTAATTGATTGTTATCATCTGGCTTCATTGACAAGTATAATTGTGTGTCATCTGCTTAACAATGAAAATGTATATAGTGCTTTCTAGTGATGTTGCCGAACGGAAGCATATATAAACTAAAAAGAGTAGGGCCTAGCACAGATCCCTGTGGAACTCCATGACTGAGCTTAGAGTTGGAAGAAAACTCATTATTGACATGAACAAACTGAAGGCTATCAGACAAATAAGATCTAAACCACTGCAGCAAAGTTCCATTAAGTCCAACATAGTGTTCTGATCTATCAAGTAGAATATCATGGTCGATAGTATCAAAGGCTGGACTAAGATCTAAAAGGACAAGTACAGAAACAAGTCCATTATCAGATGCAATAAGGAGGTCATTCGTGACCTTCACTAAGGCTGTTTCAGTATTATGATGGATTCTAAACCCAGATTGAAACTCTTCAAATAAACCATTTCCCTGCAAGTGGTCAAATAATTGCGTAGCAACAACTCTTTCTAAGATTTTTGAAATGAAAGGGAGATTAGAGATTGATCTATAGTTAGCTAAAACTCCTGGATCCAGCACTGGCTTTTTGAGTAAGGGTTTAATTACAGCAGTTTTAAAAGCCTGCGGTACATGGCCTAATGTTAAAGAAGAATTGATTATTTGAAGAATACAGCTACTAATACATGGGAAGACTTTTTTAAATAACCTGGTAGGAATAGGGTCTAAAAGACAAGTTGAAGTCTTGGATGAGGAAATTATTTATCTAACTCTAAAAGGTCAATTGGAGTACACTTATCCAAACAGATATCAATTGAAGGAGGTTTTTTTTTTTTTTTTTTGTTACTTATTTGTACCCGTAGGTAGACTTGGTTTGCAGTCTGGTGACAAGCCACCAGCTGCTGGTCGCTGCGTGCGCGAGCGCCCTAAACCTACATGTTTTTGGTGTGCAGGAGGAAACCGGAGAAATCCCAGAGTAAACCCGCGCAACACGGGGAGAACATGCAAACTCCACACAGCTCACTGTTGGTCGGGGGCTGGGATCGAACCCACGGTCTCATGATCCCCGCGGTCCCCCGGCCGAGGGTAAAACTGTGCTGCCACAGTGCTAAACCACTGCGCCACCGTGCAGCCCAGTTGTAGTAGTTACTGTTTTTAATTTTATGGTGGGAAGAATCTGACTGATTTTATCTCAAAGAGATGAAATTTTATGAGTGAAAAAGTTTATAAAGCCCTGACAAGTAAGCTCTAAGGCAGGGGTGTCCAATCACGTGCCATGGAGGGCCAAGACCCTGCAGGCTTTACGTCCAACCAGTGTCTTCAACAGCAGATTCCACTGAATTTCTTCCCACTGATTGCTGATAAGTGAAAACACCTGCTGAAGAGACTGGGTAGGAGAGAAAACCTGCAGGGTCTTGGCCCTCCATGGTACATGATTGGACACCCCTGCTCTAAGGGAATGCGAGGACTGAAAGAATCCTGACTCTTTGTCAACCTGGCTACAGTGCTGAAAAGAAACCTGGGATTATTCTTGTTCTCTTCTATTAATGCAGAGTAATAACTCATTCTAGCTTTTCGAAGAGATTTTTTATAAATTAAAAAAGACGATTTCTCCAAGCTAAATAGATTTCATCTAAATTAGTGAAGCGCCATTTTCTTTCTAATTGACAAGTCTTCTGTTTTAAGCTACGAGTTTCTGTGTTGAACCAAGGAGTTAGAAATCTCTGATTGGACTTTTTCTTTTTTAAAGGGGCTAGAGTCTGATGCTGAGAAGCTATAACACTATCTACCATGCTATCAATTACGGAAGGGGCAAGCTCTCCATCGCTTATTTCCGTTGTGTTGACACATGTCAAAGAGGAAACAATCTTAACAACATCATCTGAAAGACATCTGCTGTAGTAACATTTTAAGAATCAAATTGTCAGGAATAGTGAAATCAAAGGTTAACAGACAATAGTCTGACAGTACAACATTATGAGGAGACACTACCACATTTTCTATTTCTATGCTATATGTCAGAACAAGGTCCAATGTGTGGTGGAGATAATGGGTAGAATTTTCTACTTTCTGGGAAAACCCCATCAAGTCTAATATTGAATTAAATGCCTTATTAAGACAGTCACTATCTACATCAACATGTACTGTATATTAAAGTCCCCTACTATAATTATTCCATCTGATTTCAACACTAAATCAGCTAAGAATTTGGCAAATTCGGATAAAAACTCTGAGTAGGCTGAGGGAGGACGGTAAGCTATGGCATAGAAAATTGGCTTTAAGCTAAGATTGCTAACATGCCCAGTACTGAGGACCAGGCCCTCAAAGGAATTAAAACATGTTTTTTGCTTTACATTAACTAGTAATTTAGAATGGAAAATTGCCACTACTCCTCCTCCACGACCAGAATTTCTGGGATTTTGATAATTTAGATAACCAGAGGGAGTTGATTCATTTAAACCAACATAATCCTCTTGCCCTAACCAAGTCTCTGTAAGGGATATTAAATCAATCTGATCATCAATTAACAGATCATGGACTAGCAGAGACTTGGGAGTTAGAGACCTAATGTTTAGTAAACCACATTTAATTTTTAAATCATGATTAGGAAGAGAGTCCAAATCATTAAATTTAGAGACTTGATGTTTAATTTGTGTCATAACTCTGGCTCTCCAGAGCCAGGAAAGGAGATACAAGGGCGACCAGTGAGTTAGCGTAGTTTATTAACAAAGCACACACTACACTAAATAACGAACAGAAAAGTAAAGAGCCACGTGGGGCTAAAACACACACAGAACTAAGGGTAACATACCACCCAGGGAGAAAGGCTAGAGAGGCGGCGAGGGAAAAATACACGCCGAGTCGCAACACTTACTTTGGGTGAAGCGCCGAGGAAACGGCGGACTGAAGCTAGTCGTAGGAGCTAACAGTCGTGGGAAACACAAGGAACGTCTTCCCATAGCGAGGTCGCAGCGACGAGTAACTCTCGGCTGCTCGCTTAAATGGGGGAGATGATTGGGAATAGGAGACAGCTGTCCCAGCGCAGCTGAACTAGACAGCTGGCAATCAGCTGGGCGCTGTCAAAGAGCGGGCCATGGAAGACCCGGCACGGACTACCCCGGAGCAGGAGCGAAACTGGACAACCTGAACGCAGAGAAAAGATAGCGTTCAGGTCGTGACAGTACTCCTCCCCCGAGCCGCGCCTCCTGGAGCAGCCTAAACCCCCCCCCCCCCCGAGGGAAGACCAGGGAGGGCGGTGGGGGCCAGATCTGGGAGAAAGGGAGGGACCAGAAAAAGGAGGCAGGGAAGAAAAAAAAACAACCTAGATACAGTATAGGGTCAGATACCATAATAATTCTAAACCCCCCCCCCAAAAAAAACCATCACCCCCTCCCCTGCAGAGGCCAGACGGTCTGTGCAGGCGACCACAGGAGGTGGGGAGAAACGACAAGAACCAAAATGCAGAAACATAGCGACACAATCATGGAAAAAGTTCACAATAACTTAGGGTGAGGACAATAAAAAAAAAAAAAAACTCATGTCCCGAAGGCCAAAAACTACAAAACTCTGAACATATGGTTTAAATAGACTTACACAAGTAAACCCCGACCAAAACAGAATATACAAAGGATGCAAACCGGGCATAAGATCCAAAAATAGAGCCTGGAACTGCAAATTGGCATGAAGATAAAAATACAAAAGGAACAACTCCTCAAACACGTATTAGCACAAAAGTGTCACTAAACAGTCTGGAGGAGGATATAAATACAGAAAAACAAGACTACTCGGAATGAGGCCAGGCAATGTGAAGCAAATGCTACTTAAGGGAGAAATTAGAATAGGATCATACTGGGATTATAAAACAAAGAAAATAGTCCAAGGAAATTTTAACTGGGATAACCCCACAATAAGGACTCTAGGGCAGAGAGTTCTTTGATGTCCTGAAAAGTATTAAATTAGGGAGGACAATCAAACGCAAGGCAACAAACAGTCAGTCAATTCTTCCAGGACGTCAGCAGGTGGAGCGGGGCAGGCGATGACAGCTTGTCCGGCGGGCGGCCCGAACTCCACCAGGCCAGGAACCACAACACCAGTTCGGGTGGCCTACCCGAGTCCCAGGCTAGGAGACACAGTTTCTCCGGAGGCCGACCCAGATCACGGAACCAGCCAGATGGCTTCCCAGGTGGTCGTCCCGTGACCTCAGACCACGGAGAGCTGAGGGAGAAGTCTTGGTGCAGCTTCCTCCCTGAGGGAAAAGGCAGGAGGAAACTGACCCAGGTGAGAAAAACCCCCACAGTAGTAGGGGGAGAAGAGATGGAGGCCAGGGGCAAAGTTAGCCTGCCATCTAATGGCAACAAGGGTAGGGGGAAACTGGCCCGGGTGAGAGGAACCCCAACAGCGGCAGGAGGAGAAATGATGGAGGCAAGGGACAAAGTCAGCCTGACGTCAGGCGAACACAATCCTCCAGCTCCCACACTAACCGTTACCCGGACCGGCGCAGCACCCCCGGTGGACCCCGATCGGGCCGGCGCAGCACCCCCGCCCGATCGGGCCGGCGCAGCACCCCCGGTGGACCCCGATCGGGCCGGCGAAACACTCCCGGTGGACTCCAGCTGGACCGGCGAAACACTCCCGGTGGACTCCAGCTGGACCGAGACAGCACTCCCGGTGGACTCCAGCTGGACCGAGACAGCACTCCCGGTGGCCCTGGGGAAAGGCTCAGAGGGACAAAAGGAACCGGGATCAGGATCACCGGCAGCGGCAGAGCCCGGCGGAACAGGCTCGAGCGCAGCAGACGGCTGCACCCGGCCCGCCCCCCCGAGAGACAGGCAATAATGCTCCAGAATAGAGAAGAGAAAAACAAAATAGAGCACTTGCCTGATCTCGGGTTCTACCGCCATCCAGGACTTCGATGCTCCGGGCTCAGCGTGCAGGACTCCGTCCTCCGGCTCCAACTCGACTGCGAATGGCTCCGCAGCCGGCATGATGGTTTCCACAGTCAAACGACCTCCAAATGCCGAAGACCGCGTCGACAGCCCACCTGGCGTGGAGGCAGGAGATCTGGACTCTGCTGGGCCGAACCATTCCTCCGTGGAGACCCGGGGACGCTTAATCGTCGGCGCTGGCTCCAACAGGCAGTTCGACCTTCTCCTCTGCCCATAACGTGGCTGCGGGGCTGGGGCAAAACCCTCCAGGGCCGCAGGCCGCCTCCTCCTCGCGCAGCGGTGTACACCTGGCACCGGGGCACACTCAAGGGGAAGAGACACAGAGGACGCAGGTTCATATTCAGTTTTTGCAGCGGGAGGAGAGAGCTCAGGGGACTGTGAACCCTGAACTCCTCCCCCAGGAATCAAACAAGGCAATTCACTCATAATGGGAGGAGAATGAAAGGACACTTGCCTGATTCCCGGAGGGCCGGTGGAACCCGCTACAAGGGACTCGAGTCTCTCTTCTCCCAACCGGATAGAAGTGGGGAACCCCCCGGACAGATGAGGCGGTGCTACCCGCACCGGATCGGGACCTGGAACACCTGGAGATGAATTTGCGCTTCTCCCAGCGGCCGGAGTGAATGACGAAGAGGGGGGTGAAACAGCTGAACAGAGCTGGGGGCCCAAAGCTGACGGGACAGCGGGGAGAGTGGGCCCAGGAGCGGGAGCAGCTGATTCACTTCTTCTGCGAGACACGGGAGCAACAGCAGGCTGGGAGGCGGAATTCGTGTGGTTTCCTGGAGCGGGATCCGGACGGGACTCTCGCTGAGATGAGTGGGGAATTTGGGAGCGACGTCTTCTGAACGTGAGGTCGGGAAAACGCCGCTCCTGTGCGATGAGCGAAGCCAACAGGTCAGCGTATTCCGGATAATCGTTCAGCTCCGGGTTCTTCTCGACCAGCCTGACCGCCGCAATCACGTTCTTCATGGCTACGGGGGGAACGGCGGCGGAAGAAGCGGCTGCCACTCGATCCGCAATGCGCATCGCTGTCATTCTCATCTTCTCCGGGGGAAACCCGGTTGACGTCACTCTATCCTGGGGATCACCCCTGGGTGAGGCGAACTCCTGGACTGGATCGGCGGCAGGAGCGGGATTCCGAAGCGAGGAGCGAAGGCGTCCTGTCCTCGGCTTCCTGCCGGAGTTCTCCTCCAGCCTACGGAGCCTCTCCCAGGCCACAGAGATGTCTGCCCTCCTCGCCTTAACCTCGGGGAGAAGGAAGTAGCGAGAAAAGCAGTTAAGCATACCCTCGGCGAGCTCCAGGCGCCAGCGTATCTCGCTGGGGGCATCGTAGAGGTCCGTGGTGAACAACGTTCCGTCCACAAGGTCCAGAGTCTCCGAGAGATCGTGGCCTGAGTGCCGCATGAGTCTCTTGGAAGGAGACATGACACTGGCTCGCCCGTACCCAGAGGAAGAGAAAAAAAGGCGTCGAGTCCTTACAGCCAACTCACGGTCGCGGCCGTCTCACTATGGCTGCGACCTACTGTCATAGCTCTGGCTCTCACGAGCCAGGAAAGGAGATACAAGGGCGACCAGTGAGTTAGCGTAGTTTATTAACAAAGCACACACTACACTAAATAACGAACAGAAAAGTAAAGAGCCACGTGGGGCTAAAACACACACAGAACTAAGGGTAACATACCACCCAGGGAGAAAGGCTAGAGAGGCGGCGAGGGAAAAATACACGCCGAGTCGCAACACTTACTTTGGGTGAAGCGCCGAGGAAACGGCGGACTGAAGCTAGTCGTAGGAGCTAACAGTCGTGGGAAACACAAGGAACGTCTTCCCATAGCGAGGTCGCAGCGACGAGTAACTCTCGGCTGCTCGCTTAAATGGGGGAGATGATTGGGAATAGGAGACAGCTGTCCCAGCGCAGCTGAACTAGACAGCTGGCAATCAGCTGGGCGCTGTCAAAGAGCGGGCCATGGAAGACCCGGCACGGACTACCCCGGAGCAGGAGCGAAACTGGACAACCTGAACGCAGAGAAAAGATAGCGTTCAGGTCGTGACAATTTGAGTTTTATCAACTTTTTATTTAATCACTTTGGGATGTTTATACATTATATTTTTATTAACTTTGGGGGGAGTAGACAAAGGTTCTCTAATGGGGAAGACCGGGGTTGAGGGGTGGCGGATGAGGAGGAGCTGCAGAGAGGCGTGTACTTATCAAGTTATGTTTTATTTGTCTTGGGTTATAATGTTTTGGGTAACGGGAGACAGACAATCTCTGTGGGGTTATGAATTGAAGACTGATCTAAACAGTGAGGATTATTTGGATTAATAGGATTAATATGAGAAGTGGAAACAAAGAAGGGCTGGTTGGCAGAACCAGAAACTTCGGGGTGGGTTAACGCACCAGATTTCAGTCACTGTACTAAAAAACGCTGAATGGAATAGAACAGATTGTTCTTTAAAATACATGCACCAAGTCTATTTGGATGGATGCCATCTGGCCTCATAAATGATGGGCGGTTCCAAAGCAGGTTGAAATTTCTACAAAACCAATGTTAAAAGTAGGACATGTAGAACACAACCAGGTATTAAGGCTGAGAGTTCTGCTAAAATGATTGCAACCTCTTCTGAAAGGTGCCAATGGCCCAGAAATAAACACACGTTTGCCACAGTTCATAAGAGTGGACAGAAGTTTCCTGAAGTCACTCTTTAAGATCTCCGACGCTTCATCTGGAATGTTGTTGCATCCAACATGCACAATGACAGTTTTAGCGGGGGGGGGGGGGGGTTATTCATTTAATAGGTCAGGGGTAAGAGCCTCAATGTCTGACACTTTAGCCCCAGGAAAAACTTAGTGACACAGTACCTGCTTCTGACGTTCCTCATTATTGAATCACCAATTACCTGCATCGTCTGGGGGGGCTTTGCCAGTGGCTTCTGAAATGGTGGATTGTTTTGCCATTGTTGTTGCAGTGATGGTGGTGTGATGCACTCTCTTCTTTTTGGAGCTGGTGTATAGTTTGGCACACCTAAAGTAATTTTTATCCGGGGCTTGCGGGTTTGGGCCGCTGCTGAAGGAGGAGGGGCGGCCATGGGAGGATGATCGACGTCCAGGTGGGGGAAATCTTCCAGGGAAAGGATATCAAATCTATTTTCCAGCAAAAGGGGAAGGGAGGAGGCACGGCCATATCTGGTCAATTCCCGACATTTGCTAGTTGCTAGACGTTTGCTAGTTGGCCCAACCAAGGTCCAGGGTGTGCATTGAGGCTGTGAAGAACCACCCGGGGCTTTGGGTTTAGCTCCAAGCTGAAGTCAGTGTTTATTGCTGGGGTCCTGGACAGCTGAGGTGACCAGAGCAAGGGTGGAAGTGGATGGCGATGTGCTAATTTCACCCAGGTAAGTAGCCGTCTCTGCTAGCTGCGAGTCGGTCCCCGGGGCCGATGTCCGCCCCAAAATTATAGTATCTAGGTGGTCTTAAGCCTCCCAAATCTTATAGAGGTTGGAGAGTCTCAATTCCAACTCAGAAACCTTCTTAAAGAGGGATACACAGCTGACACACGTCGGGGATGGAGCCATAGCTTTCCAGGTGAGAAGTGGCTAGCTAGCTAGCTAAAAGAGGTTAGCCTAACCTGGTGAACAGCCCTGCCCAGGGTCTGATTCACCTGTGTGCTTGTTCGGGCTTTTGTATTTACTAAGCTAACACTAAGTTAAAAGTTAATATCAGTAAAAGAGAGATAAAAAATTAAAAATGGAGTTCATAAAACAAACAAAAGCAGACAACGCTTTGACAGCGATGTGACGTTTACAGATGCCGACACATGCGCCCCACCAATCTTTGCCAAATATTAAAATTTGTTTGATGATCTGAAACATTTAGGTGTGACAAATATGCAAAAATATATTAAATCAGGGAAGGGCAAATAGGAATGGGGAGTGGGTGGAGTAGTCCGGCAGGCGGGGTGGACATACTCTCGTATGTCGTAGTCCATGGTGAGCCACCAGAAGATGCAGCAAAGGGCAGCGAGGGCCCAAGCCACCCCTTCGCCACAGCAGGAACAAATAACCGAGTCGATGACCTGAACCTCCTTCACCTTATGTATAATATTCCAGGTGAGAGCTCATACAAAGGCCAGTGTCGGAATAATATTCTCCTTACTGGGTGGCATAGATTCTGGTGAAAATTGCCTGGATTGGGCATCAGCCTCGATGTTCTTGGAGTGGGAGCAATAACCCGTACAGTGGGGCAAAAAAGTATTTAGTCAGTTCTCCCACTTAAAAGATGAGAGAGGTCTCCAATTTTCATCATAGGTATACCTCAACTATGAGAGACAAAATGAGAAAAAAAAATCCAGAAAATCACATTGAAGGATTTTTTAAAGAATTTATTTGCAAATTATGGTGGAAAATAAGTATTTGGTCAATAACAAAAGTTCATCTCAGTACTTTGTTATATACCCTTTGTCGGCAATGACAGAGGTCAAACGTTTTCTGTAAGTCTTCACAAGGTTTTCATGCACTGTTGCTGGTATTTTGGCCAATTCCTCAGAACTCAGAAAAGGATTTATTGCCAAGTACATTAACAGTAAACAACTGATAACATACGAGGGATTTGACTTGACACTGAAAACGACATGCATTTCCGGTGACGCGGCAGCGTCGAAAACGCGTCTGTCAGCAGACTAGGAACAGGAAGCATAGGGAAGAAAAGGATAAACACAATAGGAGAGAGCAAAAAAGCATTGATTGTCAGAATACTGGTCATAAATGATCAATATTATGATTACAAGAAAAAAAGCCCTCAATGCACAATTAGCAGACAATAGTGTATACAAGGACACAAAGAGAGCAGTGAATGAATGATCTTCTCATCAGTTTATTGAGTCAATGTGAGTGTAGTGTTGAGTGAAGGTGTTTATATCAGTTAAGAACAACAAAGTCTCTTCAGCAGGAGATGTTTTGTCTAGCGTTCTGGCACTTGTCCTTGAGCCAGGCAGCTGGCTGTCCATAGGAGTCAATGCAGCTCTAATGTTTTGAAAACAAAAAACTGCAGATAATCTGGAGGACTTGATTGCAAGGGCAGGTCAGATAAGTCGAATAATACTGTTCCGAGAGAAAAAACTTTATATTCTCATACAGATTCAGTACTTTAATCCTTCAGTGCTGGACGTTGAATTCTTCATGGACGGCTCTCAGCGTGATCATGATGTAATACATTTTCCTAGACAGTTCTCCATTAGCCGCTGTCAGAGTCCTGCCCAACTGTTCGATTTGATGGTTAAGCCTCGCCTGGCCAGCATTTTGATAGGCTACGTCCATCTTCATCAATTTACGGTACACCAGAACAATCCCAGATCCAATCAGAAAGATCCCGATGACCATTGCTACGAAGATGTATAAATCTTCAACATCTTCGATGGAGAGATCACACAGGCACAAGAGTTTCCAATTACTTGTGTCCTTCAAATAGCCCGCAGCCGCAGTTCCTGCGGGGCAAACTACCTCCCCCGGGGCACTTTTCCTCGTTGAAAAAATAGTGTCAATTGCGTTCAAAGCCCAGCTTATTAAATCCATAATTTCGTTCGATAATCAGCAGTAGAGACACGCAGACAGACGATAGCAAGCTGGGATCCAGTCAGTTAGGGGAGGAGAGAGATAAAAAGTCAGAGCTGGAGAGAAGGAAAAAAGCGTCTGCTCTCTTTGGAGGGCGGAAGTGCATGCAGATCTCCTCTAGAGCAGTGATGTTTTGGGGCTGTCGCTGGGCAACACAGACTTTCAACTCCCTCCAAAGATTTTCTATGGGGTTGAGATCTGGAGACTGGCTAGGCCACTCCAGGACCTTCAAATGCTTCTTACGAAGCCACTCCTTCATTGCCCGGGCAGTGTGTTTGGGATCATTGTCATGCTGAAAGACCCAGCCCCGTTTCATCTTCAATGCCCTTGCTGATGGAAGGAGGTTTTCACTCAAAATCTCACGATACATGGCCCCATTCATTCTTTCCTTTACACGGATCAGTTGTCCTGGTCCCTTTGCAGAAAAACAGCCCCAAAGCATGATGTTTCCGCCCCCATGCTTCACAGGAGGTATGGTGTTCTTTCTCCTCCAAACACGACAAGTTGAGTTTTTACCAAAAAGTTCTATTTTGGTTTCATCTGACCATATGACATTCTCCCAATCCTCTTCTGGATCATCCAAATGCTCTCTAGCAAACTTCAGACGGGCCTGGACATGTACTGGCTTAAGCAGGGGGACACGTCTGGCGCTGCAGGATTTGAGTCCCTGGCGGCGTAGTGTGTTACTGATGGTAGAACTTTGTTACTTTGGTCCCAGCTCTCTGCAGGTCATTCACTAGGTCCCACGTGTGGTTCTGGGATTTTTGCTCACCGTTCTCGTGATCATTTTGACCCCACGGGGTGAGATCTTGCGTGGAGCCCCAGATCGAGGGAGATTATCAGTGGTCTTGTATGTCTTCCATTTTCTAATAATTGCTCCCACAGTTGATTTCTTCACACCAAGCTGCTTACCTATTGCAGATTCAGTCTTCCCAGCCTGGTGCAGGTCTACAATTTTGTTTCTGGTGTCTTTTGACAGCTCTTTGGTCTTGGCCATAGTGGAGTTTGGAGTCTGACTGTTTGAGGTTGTGGACAAGTGTCTTTTATACTGATAACGAGTTCAAACAGGTGCCATTAATACAGGTAATGAGTGGAGGACAGAGGAGCCTCTTAAAGAAGAAGTTACAGGTCTGTGAGAGCCAGAAATCTTGCTTGTTTGTAGGTGACCAAATACTTATTTTCCACCATAATTTGCAAATAAATTCTTTAAAAATCAGACAATGTGATTTTCTGGATTTTTTTTTGTCTCTCCTAGTTGAGGTATACCTATGATGAAAATTGGAGACCTCTCTCATCTTTTAAGTGGGAGAACTTGCACAATTGGTGGCTGACTAAATACTTTTTTGCCCCACTGTAGGTTATTGTGAAGCAAAACCAGTCAAAGAATAGCGCCCACCTGGCTTGGCATGAACTGAGTCACTTGGCCATCCTGATGTATTCCAAGTTTTTATGGTCAGACCAGGAATGGTTAAGCAGAACCCTCCAGCCAGTGGCACCACTCCTAGAGTACCAACTTGACTGCCAACAGCTCCCGGTCACCGATGTCATAATTTCTTTCTGGGGTGAGAGTTGCAGAGAGAAAAAGGCACATGGGTGAATCTTATTGTTGGTGACCAATCACTGGGAGAGAACTGCTCCCACACCAATGTCCGAGTGGGAGTCATTGGGAACACACTGAATTTTTTATCCTCCCTGTTTCCACCTCGCCCATAGTGCTAGGTTACCCATGGCTAAGACTCCACATTCCAACCATTGACTGGGGTAAGGGGGCTGTTAGCTCCTGGAGCCCATTCTGTATGTCCGCCTGTCTCCAGTCAGCTGCCTGTTCTCCACACATCCCCATTTCACCTCACACTGTTGAGCCCCCTGATTTGTCTAACGTCCCCTCAATCTACCATGATCTGGCATCTGTCTTTAGTAAAACCAAAGCACTGCCTCCCACCACCACCACCACTGATCCTATGACTGCTCTATTGAGCTCCAACAGGGGGCGCGACTACCTTCCAGCCGCTTGTATAGCCTGTTGGGCCCTGAGAAGGAGACCATGGATAAATACATTAGAGTCCCTCAGTGCTGGTATCATTCGCCCTTCATCATCTGCTGTGGGGGCAGGGTTCTTCTTCATTGGTAAGAAGGATGGGTCACTCCACCCATGCATCAACTTCCAGGAGCTTAATATTACGATCAAGGACAAATATGCACTGCCTCTGATTAGCTCTGCCTTTGATCAACTTCAGGGTTCCACCATCTACACCAAGCTGGACCTCAGGAAAACATACCATCTGGTTTGAATCCAGGAAGAGGACGAATGGAAGGCAGGATTCCATACCGCTACTGGCCATTTCAAGTATTTGGTCATGCCTTTCGGCCTCACCAACACCTCAGTGGTATTCCAGCGCCTAATTAATGATGTCCTGTGAGATTTTCTGGGAACCTTTGTGTTAGTATATTTGGATGATATTCTTGTTTTTTCTCGTACTCTGGCAGAACACAAGGTCCACGTCTGGAGGGTGCTGCAACGGCTCCTGGAAAATCAGCTGTTTGTGAAGCCAGAGAAGTACAAGTTTCACACCACTACAGCCTCATTTCTGGGCTTCATAATTTCTGAAGGCAGGCTAGAACCAGACCGCAAAAAGATTCAGGCAGTCACCGATTGGCCCACACCATCCACCAGAAAACAAATCCAGCTGTTTTTTCGGGTTTGCCATCTTCTACCATAGGTTCATCAGTAACTACAGTTGTATTGCCTACCCCCTAACCTGCCTTACATCTACCAAGGTCCCTTTTGTTTGGTCGACTGAAGCGAGCACAGCCTTTTCCCTACTCAAGACCAAATTTACTGAAACACCCATTCTTACTCAGCCTGACACTGAACGGCAGTTCATAGTGGAGGTGGCTGCTAGGACAGCATGGCTATGGGCACAGTTTTCTAAGAAACCTGACCCATCGCTTGGCCAGACAGGGTGACTGCTCCGATGGGCTGCTGTCGACCTTTACAGGGCATTTTAATTGGGTTGCCAGACTCTGAAATAAGGTTTTGTTCAGCCCCAGAATCAATCAGAGCAGACATGCTCAGTGTGAATGTGCAAAAGATGTATAGGTAGGGTGAAACGTGTGCGCAGGGGTCTGGATGCATTGCCCACTAGTCCCCTACTGCGACTAGCGGGCAATGCCTTTTCCCTTCACGGGACATTGTGCAGCCAAGTGACCGCTTGCCCACAATAGAGACACAACCCCACCTCGTAATATCGCTGCCGTTCGGCTTGGGTGAGTTTGGACCTGCCCTGACCATAGGTTCCAGTGAGTCAGGAGGCAGGAGGGAAGGGAGCTGTGGGGAGTAAGTTAGGGGCCAAGAGACAGACTTTTGTTCCTTCGATCGCTCCCGTAGTCTATTGTCTAATTTAGTGACAAGGGAGATGAGCTCGTCGAATGATTCGGGTTTATCCTGAAGGCGGGTGAGCTCATTGCAGAAAGTAGAGTTTAGGCTGCAGTTAAACACTACACGTAGCACAACTTCCTCCCAGCCCACGGAAGCCGTGAGAACCCAGAAATTGGTGGAGTGCTTGGCTGCTGATGTAGCCCCCTGGCAAACTGTCATGAGCCGGGAGAACGCTGTCCCCTCTTGCTTGGAATGATCAAACACACGGGTGAACTCTTCCTTAAAACGGCTGTAGGTGTTTGAGTTATAATTTGGTCCCTGGATGATGACTTGGGCCAACGAAAGAGCGCTATCATCAAGTAACCCTGTCAAATAAGCTATTTATTTATTTTGTATACTTTATTAATCCCAGAGGGAAATTCAGGACATCCACACTGATGACAATCCCTTCACCAGTCACATACACATTCACACCTAGGGCCACTTCAGAACCTCCAATTAACCTAACTTGCATGTTTTTGGTTTTTTTTGGCCTGTGGGAGGAAACTGGAGTACCCGAGGTAAACCCACACAGACACGGGGAGAACATGCAAACTATCCGGCTGTGATCAGACGGGAAATCATCCGGGACTCTGTCAAACATGAGCTGGCATTGCAAGAGGAACCCACTGGTGCCCCCAAACCGACCATTATAGAGGGGAGGTGTGGAGACTAGAAGGGAACGGCCCGATTGGGCAGGAGTGCTAACTGAAACAGCGGGCGAGGCCCTGAACTGCGGTCTCAAGCTGGGCCAGGCATTTGGTAAGTTTATTAACTTGATTTACAAGGACCTGATACTGCTAATCGGCCTGATCTAACTGTTGCTCAAAAGACCCGAGCTATTCATTTATCACTTCCATCCTACATCCGCTGGGTTAGTTTTGCTGGTGACGTACTGTCACGGTGTGTGACATATGGCCCAAAAGCAGACATGGGAGGAAACAATAATCTTTATTACAATAACTGTGCAAGATTATGTGCAATGGTGGTTTTTCTTGAGGATCTGGCAACCCTATGAGGAGAGAGCAGAGGGACAGGTAAGTATAATTGAACAACAGTATGATGAAGTTTTAATGTTAGTTTTTGTGCTTCCTCTTTCACAGGGGAGAGCGGCTGGAAGCAGGTGAAGGAACTCCATGCTGGGTGAGCAGGTTGCCAGGGGAAGAGGTGCTGCAGGTTTGTTTCCTGGGGATTGTAGAAGACAGGCTGGCCAGGCCTGAATGCTGGGGAGTGAGAGTGAAGAGCGGTGATGACAAACATTGATAAGTCAACTTACTTGGGGAGGTGAAGGTGTGCACAGTTCAAAATATCAAAATCTCATCCGAGAGGAAATTTCCAAACTCCAGAGGCAGGCAAGGGTCAAAGCATGCCAGATCAGCTCACAACAGGCAGATAACTCCAGTACAGAAGGCAGACTTGGGGTCAAAGACAAGCAAAGGCTCAAAAACACAGCAAGACAGGATAATACAAGGATTCAGAGCTCAGGCAGGATATGACTGTGTGCAGGATAACGTCACCAGGCAGCGTGAAGGGAGAGTGCCCAATTTAAAGGGTCTCCTCTGATTAACAGCAGGTGAGGAACAAGGCTGCAGGGAGTGAGCTTAATCAGAGGGAGAGAGAAGCAGGGAGACAGGGCATGCACATTACATTACACAACCTGACGGAGCTTGAGAGGTGATGCAAAGAGGAATGGGCCAAACTGCCCAAAGATACAGTGGGTGTGCCAAGCTTGTGGCATCATATTCAAAAAGACTTGAGGGTGTAATTGTTGCCAAAGGTGCATCAGCAAAGTATTGAGCAAAGGCTGTGAATACTTATCTACATGTGATTTCTTAGTTTTTTATTTTTAATAAATTTACAAAAATCTCAAACTTTTTCATATTGTCATTATGGGGTATTGTGTGTAGAATTTTAAGGAAAAATGAATTTAATCCATTTCGGAATAAGGCTGTAACATAACAAAATGTGGAAAACATAAAGTGCTGTGAAGACTTTCCGAAGGCACTGTCATCCCACCCCCAACTTGAACCCATTTGTCACTCCTACAGCACACCTCACCACTGTCTTGCTGTCCTCATACATGTCCTGCATCACCCTCACATACAGTACTTCTCTACCACTCCTGACTTCCTCATACAGTACCATACTTCCTCTCTTGGCACCCTATCATCTGCTTTCTCTAGATCCACAAAGACAGTGCAACTCATTCTGACCTTCTCTATACTTCTCCATCAGCACTCTTAGAACAAACATTGCATCTGTAGTCCTCTTTCTTGGCATGAAACCGTACTGCTGCTCACTGACTGTCGCCTCTCCTCTTAACCTGGCTTCAACAACTCTTTCCCATATCTTCATAGTGTGGCTGACAGTCATCAGCTAGCCAAGTTAGAGGCCTGTCTGAAGGAAATCAAAACTTGGATGACTTGTAATTTCTTGCTGTTAAATTCAGAAAGACTGAAGTCATTCTAGCTGGTCCAAAAAAAACCAACCAAACAAACAAAAAACTCAAGAAATTCCTTTCCAAATCAAACTCTTTGTTTGGATGCGGTTACTCTTTCTCTTAATAGCTCTGTGAGGAACCTTGGAGTTATTTTTGATCAAGATCTGTTTTTCAATTCACATATTAAATTTGTTTCTAAGACTGCCTTCTATCATTTGCGTAATATTGCCACGATTAGGAGCATCTTGTCTCAGAGTGATGCTGAGAAACTGATCCACGCTTTTGTTAGCTCGAGATTAGATTATTGTAACTCTTTATTATCAGGTTGTCCTAAAACATCTTAAGAAGTCTTCAGCTGATCCAAAATGCTGCAGCTGTGGGGATCGTGGAATAAAGAGACTGAATTGTGTTTTATTCCAGTTTATTCAAACATTCATTTCCCCAGCCTGCTCTCTCCAATAAGCAGGAAGACAAGAGGCTGAGCCACATCAGAGTTTCACCTTTATACCTTTTCTTATACAGACTTCCCACACACAGCGGGGATCACATATCCCCGTCAAAACCCTTTATTGACATTTCTCCCCCCTCCAGTCTTCAGTCTTCTACCTGCGTCCTGGAGGTCAGGAAGTCCTTTGTTCGCACCCCTGTCCTCTCTCGTTGTCCTCCGCTGGTGGTCCAGACTTACTGTCCTCTTCGTCGTGAGGTCAATCCACATATGTGCTGTCAGCATCTCTCTTATGTTTAACATACGTATGCACAAATACACCCCTTTTATGTCTAAACATATGTATGCACAAATACACAGCTATACAACCCCCCTCAAATGATGAAGAATGGACGATACGTAAAAATTCTGCGAACATGTTACTCTCAACAGTACAACCAACATCAAACACTCAGTCTGTGCGCCGTCTGGGCTTCAACCGTCTCCCAAATCTGCTGGAAGCTGGCCCCGCCTTGCCTGCGGCACCCTTCTGCCCAGGCTCTGTTGACTGAGGAAGAGGGTGGTTATTTGACCTCTGCAGGGGCTCCGAGACGCTCCCCCTGGGGGGTCTGCCGCGTCGAGGCGCCCTCGCGACCGGTACAGACTCGTCCTTCATGACAAAAGCAGGTTTCAGTCTGTCAATACTAACTGTCTCCTTTCTGTCTCCCAAATCTAGCACAAAATGCTTATCACCTGTCTCCAGCACTCTATATGGCCCGTCATATGGCGGTCTGAGCGTTGATCTTAGTGCCTCGTGCCTGACAAAAACGAACTCAGCACTTTTTAAAGCTTTGGGAACAAAAACGGGTGGAAAAGCGTGATGAACAGGGCCCGGGAGCGCGTCCGCTCCCGTGCCGACTAGCGGTCCAAGTGCAGGGAGGGGGGGGCGGCTCCGGGTGCTCTGGTAAAAACTCGCCTGGCAGCCTGAGAGGTTGTGCGAAAACTAGCTCTGCTGGGGAGGCATCTAAGTCCTCCTTGGGCGCAGAACGCAACCCTAATAAAACCCATGGTAGTTTGTTTACCCAATCTGCATCCGTGAGTGCCGCTCTGAGTGCTGCCTTCAAAGACCTATGAAAGCGCTCGCATAAACCATTATCCTGAGGGTGGTAAGCCGTAGTGCGGTGAATTTTGGCTCCCAAGCCGTTGGCCATCGCTGACCAAAGCTCAGAGACGAATTGAGGCCCTCTATCAGACGTAATATCCGACGGAACGCTGAAACGCGCTACCCAAGCCGTTAAAAAAAAAACGCGAGCCACCTCCGCGGCTGTGGTCGTCGCCAGCGGGACCACTTCCGGCCAACGTGTGGTTCGGTCCACCATTGTCAAAAGATGTGTGAACCCCTGTGACGCCGGTAGGGGGCCCACGAGGTCAACATGCACGTGGTCGAACCTTCTGGCCGGAATGCGAAACGGTTCTAACGGGGCTCTTGTGTGCTTGTGGATTTTGGCCCGTTGACAGGACATGCAGGCCTTTGCCCACTCCTTCACGTGCTTGCGCAGGCTCGGCCAAACAAACTTTTCCGCTACCATTTTCACCGAAGCGCGCACCCCCGGGTGCGCCAGCGAGTAGACCAAGTCAAAAACGCAGTGGCGCCGCGCGGCCGGAACCACCGGGCGTGGGCGCCCAGTCGACACATCGCAGATTAGGGGGGCGTACGAGTTTGTAAACACTTGCTCTCCAGCCTTAACCCTGTTGGTCCAGACTGGAGCGCGCGCACGTCTGCATCCGCACCCTGCTCTGCTGCCATGGCTGCGTAATCTATACCTACGTGCACCGGGGCTGCGCCCGCTCCCGCGCCGCCACTCTGCTGTGCGGTCGCGGCGGGCTGGTCCGCCGCTGCGCGTGCCGGTACCATGACCGCGCGCAAGAGGCAGTCTGCCACCACACTGAGTTTACCCGCTACGTGCCGAATGTCAGTGGTAAATTCTGAAATTGCAGCCAGCTGCCTCTGCTGCCTGTCTGACCATGGCTCTGAAATTTTGGACATGGCATATGTGAGCGGCTTGTGGTTCACGAAAGCGGTGAAACGCCGTCCTTCCAGCCAGAACTGGAAATGACAAATAGTCAAATGCAGCGCCAACAGCTCCTTGTCGAACGCGCTGTATTTTCGCTCGGCCACGTTTAAGGATTTGCTGAAAAAAGCCAGCGGCTGCCAAACTCCGGCAACCTGCTGCTCTATAACGGCCCCTATGGCCACATCTGATGCGTCTGTCATTAGCGCGATGCGTGCCGCTGGGTCAGGGTGAGCCAGGAGCGCAGCGTCAGCCAAGGCTTTTTTCACCTCTGTGAACGCGCGCTCCCGCTCTGGGGACCATTCAACAGCATTGGTTGGTTTTTGTTTCCTGAGCGCGGCATATAAGGGCTGCATGAGTTGTGCTGCGTGGGTCAGGAAACGGTTATAAAAATTCACCATCCCCAAAAATTCCTGCAATGATTTGACCGTTTGTGGTCGGGGAAAATCTGTCACTGCGCGCACTTTATCCGCTAACGGGACTGCCCCCTCTGGGGAGACGCTGTGGCCCAAAAAATTGATCTGCGCGATGCCGAACTGGCACTTGGCTGGATTAATTATTAAGCCGTGCTCTCCCAACCTCCTAAAAACCACAGTGAGGTGCTTTTCGTGTTCTTCCTCTGAAGTACTGGCGACCAATATGTCATCGAGGTACACAAACATGAAAGGGAGATCGCGTAACACGGCGTCCATCATCCGTTGGAACGTTTGCGCCGCCCCTTTAAGACCAAACGGCATGCGTAGAAATTCAAAAAGTCCAAACGGGGTTATTACCGCTGTTTTAGGAATGTCCTCCGGCCGGACTGGAACTTGATGGTAGCCGCGAACCAGGTCTATTTTGGAAAAAATGTGCGCCCCCGCTAGATGTACTGAAAAATCCTGGATGTGTGGGATGGGATAACGATCGTGTGCCGTGGCGTTGTTCAGCCTGCGGTAATCGCCGCACGGTCTCCAGGAGCCATCAGCTTTCGGGATCATATGCAGCGGTGAAGCCCATGGGCTTTTCGAACGGCGAATGATGCCCAGCCTCTCCAGGCTGGCGAACTCCTCGCGCGCTATAGAGAGCTTGGCAGCATCTAAGCGCCGAGCTTTCGCAAAGACGGGGGGGGGGGGGATGTAGTGATAAAGTGCTCCACCCCGTGTTTTGCGACCGTTGCTGAGAAAGTGGGTACCGTGAGTGCTGGAAACCGGGTGAGGAGTGTGTGGAACTTACCACCTGCTGCGGCGACGTTGGTCTCTACTGGTGGCGGGGACACTCGAGCTGAACAGGGGAGAGAGTAAAAAGAGAGTCCATTTACCAGCCGCCTATTGGCAAGATCAACTAACAGACCATGTGAGCACAGAAAATCAGCGCCTAACATGTTGAAACTCACTGCCGCTATGACAAAAGTCCATTCATATGTGCGGCCATGTAAGCATAAAGACAAAGTCTTTTTCCCATAGATGCTGATGCTCGAGCCGTTTGCCGCCGTTGCTCCGCTACCACGGGGTCCAGCCAACCGGTCACCATATGTCAGGGTGATGAAACTCACTTGGGCTACGGTGTCTATAAGGAAATCCCGTCCGGAGCTCGCATCTGTGATGTAGAGCAGCTTGCTGCTTTCGCCGAGAGTCGAAGCTGCTAACGACCCTCGGTCTTGCCGTTTCCCGAACTCCTGAAGCTGCAGGGCGGCACACACCTGCATGCCCTCTCGGCAAACCTCCGATGATAAAAGCAGAGATCCTCTCCTCCGCTGCGTCGGGGCCGCGCCTCTGCCACTGAACCATCACCTCCACCGCGTCGAGGCCACGCTGCTGCCGTTGTTGGTAAGCTTGGGTCTGCTGCCTCTGGCTCCCCGCTGATTTGGGTCGCCGCTGCGGTCGTCTGCTCGCCGCAGGCGTCCAGGATCCTGTCTGCCTCCTGGGCCAGCTCCCGGAAATCTTTCTGGGTCTGACAACGTACGCCGGCCAGCATCCCTCTCATGTGCGCCGGGAAGTTGGTGAGGAAGATGTACTGGAAAAGGAAGTCGTTGTTGTCTGACCCCCTCAGCTGTAGCATATCCTCCATCAGAGCGCTTGGCCTGTGTCCTCCCTGGTTGAGCAAAGCCAGGAGCCTCCTAGCCCTCACTTCGGCTGAGGGCGTGAAAAACTTGATGAGGGTAGCTTTCAACCTGCCGTATCTGTCGGTGGCGGGTGGCTGCTGTACCAAGCTCTGCACGCACCGAGCCGTGCGGTTATCCAGCTTAGCGATGACATGGTGGAACTTAGTGTCATCCACCGTTACTCCTGCGAGCGCGAACTGTGACTCCGCTTGTAGGAACCACGACCGTGGATTGTCCTACCAGAATTCCGGCAGCTTGACGGCTACGGCGCTCGCCAGGACAGACTCCAGCGAGTCTGGAACGCAGAGACGTTCTCCAGGCATTCTCTAAGTCCATAGGTCACCAATGTGCGGAGCGTGGAATAAAGAGACTGAATTGTGTTTTATTCCAGTTTATTCAAACATTCATTTCCCCAGCCTGCTCTCTCCAATAAGCAGGAAGACAAGAGGCTGAGCCACATCAGAGTTTCACATTTATACCTTTTCTCATACAGACTTCCCACACACAGGGGGGATCACATATCCCCGTCAAAACCCTTTATTGACATTTCTTCCCCCTCCAGCCTTCCGTTTTCTACCTGCGTCCTGGAGGTCAGGAAGTCCTTCGTTTGCACCCCTGTCCTCTCTCGTTGTCCTCCGCAGGTGGTCCAGACTTACTGTCCTCTTCGTCGTGAGGTCAATCCACATATGTGCTGTCAGCAACTCTCTTATGTTTAACATACATATGCACAAATACACCCCTTTTATGTCTAAACATATGTATGCACAAATACACAGTTATAGCAGCAAGAGTTTTAACAGGTACTAGAAAGAGAGATCACATCTCTCTGGTTCTGGCCTCCCTTCATTGGCTTCCCAAAGAATCTAGAATTAAATTCTTCTTCTCACTTAGAAAGCTCTAAATCAGGGGTGTCCAATCGTGCCATGGAGGGCCCTGCAGGTTTTCTCTTCTACCCAGTCTCTTCAGTAGGTGTTTTCACTGATCAGCAATCAGTGGGAAGAAATTCAGTGGAATCTGCTGTTGAAGACACTGGTTGGAGGTAAAGTCTGCAGGGTCTTGGCCCTCCATGGCACATGATTGGACACCCCTGCGCTAAATAATCAGGCTCCTTGTTATTTAAAAGATCTGATACTACCGTATTATCCTAACAGAGCACTACGCTCCCAAAATGCAGGATTACTTGTAATACCTAGAATCTCCAAAAGTACAATGGGAGGCAGAGCCTTCAGTTATCAAGCTCCTCTCCTGTGGAATCAGCTGCCAATCTGGATTCGGGAGTCAGACTCCATCTCTGTTTTTAAGAATAGGGTTAAAACCTTCCTTTTTGATATAGCCTACAATTAGGGAGGGATCATGTGTTTCTGAACCCTCCCTTAGTTATGCTGCTAATAGGTTTAGACAGTCGGGGGACCTCCAGTAATGCACTGGGCCTCACTCCTTTCCTCACTCTCTATGAAATATTTTTGCTGGTCATTAACATTTGTTTGTTCTCTCCCATAGATTGAGTCCCCATCGTGCTGTTTGCTCTCTACATGTCTGTTCTTTTTATCTTCTCTATCCCCTCACCCCCCAGCCAGTCGCAGCAAATGACTGCCCCTCCCTGAGCCTGGTTCTGCTGGAGGTTTCTTCCTGTTAAAAGGGAGTTTTTCTTCTCCACCGTTGCCAAGCGCTGCTCACAGGGGATCGCCTGATTGCTGGGGTCTTTCTGCAACTGTGGGGTTTCCCCTACAGTTGAAAGTGCTATGAGATGACTGTTGTTGCAAAATGGTGCTATATAAATAAAGTTGAATTGAATTGAACCACCTTTCCATTCTTCATCCTCTTCAAAGCTGCCCTCACTTCGGCCTTGCTAATCCCCAGGACTTCTTTATACCCGTGAAGAGCTTCTAAATATCAGGACTTTCACTCCCACGGACCTACTCCCAGTTTTTTTAGCTCCTGCCGCCGATCTGGTTCATTGCTTGGCTCGAAAAGTGAGACGGCGAAAGAGAGGAAGACGAGTGGGCGCTCTCGTTTGGCTCCGCAGGAGAGGCACGCACACGGCTTTGCCTGGCATATTTCTGTCCAATGCCAATTCTCTCTCTAACAAGGTAGATGAACTGAGACTGCTGATGCGTTTTAAGGATCTCTCTTCCTCGGCTGCCCTCTGTTTTACTGAGACCTGGCTCAGGGAAAATACACCGGACAGTGCGCTGCGTCTTGAGGGTTTTCAGCTGTTTCGTGCTGATCGTGACACAGAGCTCTCCGGTAAATCCTCAGGAGGAGGAGTCTACTTTTACATCAACAGCAGCTGGTGCTCTGATGTAACGGTAATTTCCAAACACTGTTCTCCCGCCCTGGAATTTCTTTTTATTAACTGCAAGCCATTTTATTCCCCGCGGGAATTCGCTTCATTCATCCTCGCCGCTGTGTACGTCCCTCCCGACGCGGACGCGCGCGAGGCTCAGTGCGCGCTCGCAGATCACATTCAACATACGGAGCGGACTTTCCCGGACTCTCTGGTTATTGTGGTTGGCGACTTTAACCAGAGCAACCTGAGCCACGATCTCCCCCGATACAAACAGTTTATCAAATGCCCCACCAGAGGAGAGAACACACTGGATCACTGTTACACTACAGTGAAGGACACGTATCGCGCTGTTCCCCGCGCTGCGCTCGGACTATCTGATCACGTGATGGTCCACCTCATTCCCACTTATAGACAGAGACTGAAGCTCACTAAACCTGTTGTGAGCACTACGAGGAAATGGACCAGTGAAGCTGAGGAGAAGCTGGAAACGTGCATGGAAATAACTGACTGGGGCATGTTTAAAGGAACCACGCATGATCTGGATGAGTACACGGACACTGTGAACTCATATATCCACTTTTGTGAGGAGAACATTCTTCCATCGCGCACCAGGGTGAGGTACTCTAATGATAAGCCCTGGTTCACTGCCAAGCTCAGACAGATCAGGAAGGAGAAGGAAGCAGCGTTGAAAAGTGGAGACAGGGACTGCTACAGGGAGGTTAAATATCGGTTTAACAGAGAGCTGAGGAGAGCTAAACCTGTGTATTCTGAGAGACTCCAGCAGCAGTTCACTGCTAATGACTCTGCTTCTGTGTGGAGAGGACTGAGGCAAATCACCAATTATCGGCCTCAGGCTTCTAAGGGTCAGGATGACAAAGCCCTTTGTCAAAGACTGTCCCAACACTATGCCCATTTTGACACCTCGTCAGCTGTGTCCAACTCCCCCCCTCCCTCCAGCTCCACGGTCCCTACTTCATCAAAGGCGGCCCCCCCTCCTCCCCCCCTGCCCTTGTCATCAGTGAGCAGGACGTGCTCAAACAGTTCTCCAGACTGAACCCGCGCAAGGCTCCCAGTCCAGACGGCGTGTCTCCCTCCACCCTGAGACACTGTGCGAAAGAGCTGGCTCCTGTCTTCACAGACATTTTTAACACCTCCCTTAAGCTATGCCACGTGCCGACCTGCCTCAAATCCTCCACCATCATCCCTGTCCCCAAGAAGCCATGGATCACTGGACTTAACGACTACAGACCTGTAGCGCTCACCTCTGTAGTCATGAAGTCCTTTGAGCGCCTGGTCCTGCCCCACCTCAAGTCCATCACCACTCCCCTCCTGGACCTGCTGCAGTTTGCCTACCGAGCCAACAGGTCTGTAGACAACGCAGTCAACCTGGCCCTCCACTCCATCCTGCAGCACCTGGACTCCCCGGGAACCTACGCCAGGATCCTGTTTGTGGACTTCAGCTCCGCATTCAACACCATCCGCCCCGCTCTGCTCCGGGACAAGCTGTCCCTGCTCAACGTGCCTGACTCCCTCTGCAGGTGGATCACCGACTTCCTGACAGACCGGAGGCAGCATGTGCGGCTGGGAAAGACTGTCTCAGACTCTGTTAGCATCAGCACCGGATCACCCCAGGGCTGTGTACTTTCCCCCCTACTCTTCTCCCTTTATACCAACTCCTGCACCTCCAGCAACCAGTCTGTCAAGCTGATCAAGTTTGCAGACGACACCACCCTCATCGGGCTCATTTCCAACGGCGACGAGTCCATCTACAGGAGAGAGGTGGCCCAGCTGGCGTCCTGGTGCAACAACAACAACCTGCAGCTGAACGCTCTGAAGACAGTGGAGATGATTATGGACTTCAGGAAAGTCACAACCCCTCTGCCCCCCCTCACCCTCACAGGCTCTCCCATCACCACTGCTGATTCCTTCCGCTTCCTAGGCACCACCATCACCAGGGACCTCAAGTGGGAGCCGACCATCAGCTCCCTCATCAAAAAGGCCCAGCAGAGGATGTTCTTCCTGCGGCAGCTGAGGAAGCTCAAGCTACCCACCAAGATGTTAGTGCAGTTCTACACAGCCATCATCGAGTCCATCCTCACCTCCTCCATAACTGTGTGGTACGCAGGAGCCACTGCCAGGGACAGACTAAGGCTGCAGCGCGTTGTGCGCGCTGCTGAGAAGGTGATCGGCTGCAAGCTCCCATCTCTCCAGGACCTGTACATCTCCAGGACCCGGAGGCGTGCTGGCCGGATCATAGCCGATCCTTCACACCCTGGTCACGTACTGTTTGCCCCCCTCCCCTCAGGTAGAAGACTTCGGTCCATTCAGACTAAAACCTCCCGGCACATGAACAGCTTCTTCCCCTCTGCCATCAGACTGCTGAACACTAAGTGACTTATTGACTCTCGTGCACTATGTACAGCAGCTCAACCAGACTCATGTCAATCATCACTGTTTTCTTCCTGCATTACCGACTGCACTATATGGTTCTCCACAGTATCTGCTGCTCGCTAATATATTTAAACTGCTGACTAGTATTACTCTCTTATTCTACACTTTATTGCATGTATAGTTTATTTATTTTATTTTATCATGTTTAATGTTACAGCATTGCACCGAGACAAATTCCTATTTTGTGTACTACATGAACAATGGCAATAAATCTGATTCTGATTCTTTGTTCACCATCTTTCCTTCATCAACCCTCCTCTCTCTCATTTTCTTTATTCATCAGCTCTTCAAAATTCTCCACCTTCTCAACACACTCTCATCATTTGTTAATACATCACCATTTCTGTCCTGAATCAACCAAACCTGCTGTTCATCCTTTCCAGCTCCATCTCTGTCTAGCCAATTGGTACAAGTCCTTTTCTCCTTCCTTAGTGTCCAGCCTCTTATACAACTAACTATGTGCCTTTGCCACCTCTCTCTTTGCCATGCGCCTAGATTCCAAATACTCCTGTCTTTCTTCATATCCCTGACGATCCCACTTTTTCTTTGCTAACCTCTTCCTTTGGATACTTTCCTGTACCTCCTCATTCCACCACCAAATGTCATCTTCTACACCAAATCCCTTCTTGTCTCCATGGTGATTTATGTCCCACACTAATTAAACTGAGTCAAGACTAAATTAAACTACAATAACTGCAGTAAATCCTGGATTAATCATGTCAGAAGTCTGAAATATAACCTCACAAATACAGAGTACAAAAAGGTATTAGACTGAATCAAAGATCAGACTTAAGACACGCAGAGCCTTTGAAGTTTTTACTTGTACAAGGAGTATCAACACACACCTTTTACAGGGCGAGTGGGATACTGAGGGGCAGTCCCGCAGCTGCCTTCTTTTATATACAATGATAGTACGCTATATAGTTTAGTCAACCAGCGCTCAGGCCTTGATGACCTTTGACCTTTACCTAAAACCTATTAACTCAAGTAGGTTCATTTTGTCTTCTTTTAATTATTTACCTTTTGTTCTTATTAAAGACAAAAATAGAAAGGAGATGTTTTTTACCTTCTTTACATGTTTCGACTGTTCACTGCAGCCTTCGTCAGAAGAGTCAACTGATTGCTGCCAGGTGACATTTATCAGCTGACTTTCATAGGTGGGGCCAGCTCAGCAGACCTGTCAGATCCACCGAGCCGGCCCCGCCTTCTGCCGTCAGATGGTCTCTGGAGAATGTGGTCCCAGGTGTGGGCAAGCATAAAGACCCCCTCATCTCGGTTCATGGTGTCTTTTCCCCCCTTCCTGATCTCTATGGACTCCTTGATCCAGCGTTTGTGTCTGTTTCTCTCTGATCCAATAATCCTTGCGTTGTTCCAGTCCATGATGTGATTATTTCTTTTGCAGTGATCTGATATTGCTGATTTTAATGTTTCTTGTTCTGCCTTTTCTTTTGTGATCTTGTGAGTCGTCCTTGTGTTTCCTTCTCACATTCCTTCTGGTGTTCTTCTTTTCTTGTGGTGAATAATCTTCCAGTTTCTCCAATGTAGGTTTTGTTGCATGATCTGCATGATATTTCATATATTACATTGCATTTTTTGTCTTGTTCTATTCTGTCCTTGGGGTGTCCTAATAACTGTCTTAATTTTTTGTGTGGTTTCACTGTTGTGTTTATTTTGTATTTTTTCATGATCCTTTGAATTGGTTCCGTGATCCCTCGGATGTATGGTATAGTTATGGTGTCCTTGTTTTTGATTTCGGCTTTTGTTCTATGTCTTGTTTCCTGTTTGTTTTCTTTGTTTTTGACTTGCTGTTTCCCTTTGTTTATGGCCCATACTGGATATTGGCAACGTATGAGAGCATGTTTTATGTGGTTTTCCTCCTCCTGTCTGTCTTCTTGGTCTGTGATGATGGTGGCTCGTTCATATAACGTCCTGACAACTGATAGTTTGTGTGCTGTGGGGTGTTCTGATGTCCATAGTAGGTACTGATCTGTGTGGGTTGGTTTCCTGTAGACTGTGATTTTTTTTTTTTTATGCTGCCGTCATTGTTGTGGTGGATTTTCATGTCCAGAAAGGCTATGGTGCCATTTTCTTCCTCTTCGTATTTGAATTTTATATTTCCAGTGCTGTCCGTGCTGTTCAGATGGTCAGTGAGTTCTTGTGTGTGTCCTTTCCTTATTTTCTCCAGAATGTCATCCACGTATCTCTTCCAGAGGGTGGGTTTGCATTGTGTAGGTGCTGTGTTGATAGCTTTGTTTTCTAGATCCTCCATGAAAAAGCTGCTCATAATGGCTGGTAGTGGGTCTCCCATTGCAAATCCTTTTTGTCTGTAAATTTTTCCTCTGTATTGAAAATAGGTGGGTTTTGCAACAAATTGTAATAGTTCAGAAATGTTGTCAACTGTGAGACTGGTGCGTCTTTTTAGGGTTCTGTCATTGCTGAGGCGTTCTTGCACTATATGTAGTGTGACATCAACAGGGGTCTTCAAATCAAATCAAATCAAACTTTATTGTCATATTGCTGTACATACAACTGTAGTGCAGGCAAGATGAAATTGCGTTTCTCTCGGCATCCATATAAATGGAAGCAGCATGATTTAAAACACACTCACACATATCTTCACCCCCCCACCCCCACCCCCCTCCATTCACACATCCCTGAGACATACTTGGGGGAAAAAAAAGCTAACTAGCTATAATATACAAATAATATAATGTCCGTAGGTGCAGTAGTGTGTATGAGAGATTCCGGGTCAACTGTTCAGCATCCTGACAGCTTGTGGAAGGAAGCTGTTGATCAGTCTGGTGGTTCTGCCTCTGAAGCTCCAGAATCGTTTACCAGATGGAAGAAGTTCAAAGTGTTTATGCAGAGGGTGAGAACGGTCCTTGACAATGTTCAGTGCCCTGCTCCTACAACGGTTCTGAAAAAGTTCTTGGACAGAGGGGAGGGAGACTCCAATTACCCTCTCAGCTCCCTTAACTATCCTCTGCAGGGCTTTTTTGTCTGACATACTGCAGCTGGAGTACCATGTAGCAATGCAGTACGTCAGAACACTCTCCACCACACCTCTGTAGAAGGTCCTGAGGATGCAGATGGGGAGAGAGGCCTGTTTGAGTTTCCTCAAGAAGTGCAGCCTCTGCTGGGCCCGCTTCCTGATCCCCAAGGAATTCTTGCTCCAGGTCAGGTCCTGCAAGATCTGCGCTCCGAGGAACTTGATGTTCTCCACTCTCTCCACTAAACGGCCGCCGATGCTGAGGGGGGCGTGCTCAGGCTGTGACCGCCAGAAGTCGATAATCATCTCCTTCGTTTTGTCCACGTTGAGCACCAGATTGTTCTCCCTGCACCAGCCCTCCAGGTCTCTCACTTCTTCCCTGTACATTGATTCCTCATCCCTCTGAATAAGTCCCACCACCGTGGTGTCGTCTGCAAACTTAATAATCTGGTTCCCCTCATGTCTGGATACACAGTCATGTGTTAGAAGTGTAAACAACAGTGGACTGAGTACGCAGCCTTGAGGGGATCTGGTGCTCAGCGTGACAGAGTTGGAGATGTTTCCAACCCGGACAGACTGAGGTCTCTCAGTCAGGAAATCCAGGATCCAGAGACATGTGGCGGTGTTCAGACCAAGAAGGAGTAATTTCTCCATCAGTCTCTGGGGAATAATGGTGTTGAATGCTGAACTGAAATCAATGTACAGGACTCTAGCGTAGGTGTCTTTCTGGTCCAGGTGGGTGATGACAGAGTGTAGGGTGGTGACTATAGCATCCTCCATGGAGCGGTTTGAACGATATGCAAACTGGAGCGGGTCGTGTGATGCAGGGAGGCAGGCTGTAATGTGTGGTTTGACTAGCCGTTCAAAACACTTCATCACAATTGGTGTCAGTGCAACAGGACGATAGTCATTCAAACAGGACACAACTGGTTTCTTTGCCACCGGTACAATGATAGAGGTCTTGAAGCATCTGGGAACAATGGCCTGACTCAGGGAGATGTTATGTCAGTCAGGACATCCGCCAACTCGCTCGCGCAGTCTCGGAGCACACGTCCCGGAATGTTGTCCGGACCTGCAGCTTTATGTGGGTTGACTCTGGTTAGGGTCCTCCGTGTGTCCACTGTGTTGATGGTAAAAGCTGGTCCGATCGATGGTGGGGATGGGCCAGCCCTCCCTCTGGTTGTCGGGTTAGATGCTTCAAAACGTGCAAAGAAGTTGCTGAGCCTGTCTGGAAGTGAAGCATCGTCATCATCGACCTCCTGCCTAGACTTATAGCCCGTCAGTGTCCGAACTCCCTGCTACATCTTCTTGGTGTTCCTAGTGTCACAGAGGTGTCCCTGGATTTTCTCCGCATAGGTGCGCTTCGCTGCCTTAATTCCCTTTGAGAGCGCAGACCTGGCTGAGCGGAGAGTGATCCTGTCCTTCGCTCTGAAGGCTGCATCTCTGGCTGTAAGCAGTGAGCGCACCTCTGCGGTCATCCAGGGCTTATGGTTACCCCGCATAGTGATGGTCTTCACTGTAGTGACATCCTCTGTGCACTTCGCGATGTAGCTGGTGACTGTATCAGCATACTCCTCCACATCTGTCTTGTCTTCCTGGGAGGCTGCTATTTTGAAGACCTCCCAGTCTGTGTGCAGAAAACAGTCTTTCAGTGCAGAGGTTGCACTCTCTGGCCAAATTCTGATTTGTTTCACTGCTGGCCTGCTGTGCTTCAATAAAGGTTTGTAGGCAGGAACCAGCATCATGGATATGTGGTCAGAAAGGCCCAGATGGGGGCGGTTCAAAAAATATGAAAGGCCCAGATGGGAGCTGGTGTGGTTAAAATCCCCCGCAACCACCACAAAACTGTCCGGATGTGAAGTTTGGATTTCACTAATCGCATCGTGCAGTTCCCCAAGTGCCTTTTTAGCATTAGCGTTAGCGTTCGGCGCTATGTAAACAGCACCTACAAACACGTTGCTGAATTCCCTCGGCAAATAATATGGCTGACAATTTACAATAAGGAACTCCGCCAACGGAGAACAGTGTTTAGACACTAATGTGGCATTAACGCACCAGTTCTTGTTAACATAGATGCATAGCTGCCCCCGCCCCCCCCCCCCACACGGCTCTTACTGGAGCTCGCCGTTTCCCTGTTGGCACGGAACATTGCCATATCTTCCAGTTGAATGGCCTCGTCAGGAATGTTGTCGTGGAGCCATGTGTCAGTGAAAACAAACACACAGCAGTCTCTCCACTCTCTCTGGGTTTCTCTCAGCAGACG